>LQNS02278163.1:360637-379730 GCA_001587735.2 Parhyale hawaiensis
TGAGATACCTTGTCGATGCTGCAGTCTCACTGGATTAGGACTAAGCATGATAACCTCAAGCTGAGTGCAAGGCAATGGAAATACAGCGCGAGGACTAGCAGCTGACCAGTCAAAATATGGGCCAGGAGCGGCGGCAAGAAGTGTCGCATGGGTACACTAATTACAACAAGACAAACAGCCCGCGCGGCAACTAATGGCACCAAGCGGAGGTGTGTGCGGCTCTCGGCAAACCTCGGTCTGGAGGCAACACAAGAAACTGCTGCAGCACGTTGGTGGGACACCGTGCTGAGCAATACATTAACGAACACACAGTAATCTACGCAATGACTTTATATTCATCAGTTGAAAAGCAGTAGACCTTATATACCTATGATGCTATCTTTAGAGGCAGGGTTTGGCTGGCGAAGAGCTTCAAAGGTGGGAGAAGTCGCAAGTCTTTGGTCTGATAAACACCATCACTATTGTCATCAGAAGAGTCTCGAGCCGGTACACAACGCCGGTCACGGGCCAGAGAATAGATATATCTCGTGCAATTAGTCGAACGCTTGTTTCTTTCAAAGTCAAGCATAGGCTTAAGTAGTAATAAAAAAAACATGGGGCAGAAGTTGAACCGCATTACTCAAAAACAGTCTACTGCTGGAGTGGAAACCAACAAAAACAAAAGTTTGAACAACCGGAAGTGCTGAACAAGTTAGCACTTTCCATTGAATGGTAGGCGAGTAAAAACGTTTTGGAAGCAAGTTACAAGCAGGTCCTAGGACTGAGTAACGGAGCCAATAGAGACTACTACTAAGATACTATAATGAACCTCAGTAAACTGAGCAAGGCACCAGATCATTCTATAGCTTTTCGCGTCACACTACCCACACACCAAAGAGAGCTACACTGGCACAGATGTCCTCTATAACACAACACGCTCTGCAGCACGGAATACAAATTACTAGAGAACACAGCCCAGCCTGGCAGAGTACAGCACTTGCGCGACACGGGGTACAGAGCAGCACCGCAGTAGGGCTGCGCAGTACGGCGCGTCATCAACTGACTGCGTCAGGACTGCCTGCGACTCCTTGTGGTGTAGAGCAGCCACTGCGTCTGCTCCCTGCCGTGCTGTGTCGGCGGCGGCAACCGCACTCAACATGGCAACGTCACGTCTCACTTCATCCAATTTAACTAGTACAATGGCGCTAGTGACATAATATATGCATTAGGCATAGGTACCGTGACCAGCGTACCAAAATAGCGATTTCAACAATGGTCTACCAACGCTTTGCGGTGACATTCACTGAGTACTGCTCGCTCTACACTAAACAATTCTTTGTTTTACACACGACAAGAAATCTAAGATACGCGATGTGACAGGGCCGTATAGGGTGAATCATGTTTACGTATATAGCTCTCCAGAATTACTACAGCTTGGGAAAGGTTAGCGATATGGTGGTAAGCAACCGTGACGACCTGCCACGCGGTTACCTGGAGCGTGTTGCGGTAGCTCTCCACGAGATAATGCCGTCAACTTACATCACATTAGCAGCGTCTCTCAGCTGTGCTGGAGCACAGACAGAATACAGGCTTCATTAACAGAAGGTACGTAGGCACTTGATGCAGGTAGTGACAACGAAGTAGCGAACTGATACGCAAACTCCACAGTAAAGAAAAGAAGAAAACCAAAGAGATAAATAATTTAGCATGGTATATACTCCCAATGGTAGAGAGATGAGAAGGAAGAGGAAGCGGCGGTAAATGAGATGCTGCAGCGGCAGATGAAGAGGAACGTAACACACACCGAGAGACACACAAGGCAGGGCTGCTGCTGCTCATACAAATGGCACGCAGACGCAGGCAGCCTTCAGCAGCCGCACATAACAGGCCGCAATACGGCAGGATGTGGCAGATGAAGTCTGGGCAGCACGGCTCTCACGTGCAACAGCCGAGCATTGTTACGCTACGCACGCCCTTCTTAGTTTGCTATATAAGAAGCACGTAGGTATATCTTCAGCACCATCGACTCCTGAGCGTGACTCTGAGCTTACAGGCTGCCTTACATGTCGACAGAGCTTCCCTCATCCCAGCCATTAGAGGATAGAAAATGTACTGCGGTCACAATAAGCTATTGTGCCCCTCCTTTTCGTAAGGTACCGTACACACGCTCGCTGCAATATGACAGCAGGAGGGAACAACTTTGAAAAGATTCAACTGATCAACTAATCTCTATCCACAAGACGAAGGGACAGTCCCATTAAGTCAGGGTAAAAAGCAGCATCTGCAACAGCCCTCATAAACCTTTGTCACTGCCGCAGTCGTGTCTATACGGTTATAGCACACAACACTTTCACCAAGGAGCAAACATTGGGGGCCAGCAAACGCACGTCCACCACCTACACGCAGCAGGACCAGCAAGCAGGCAGGGGGGGGGGGACTTCAGGGGACCCAACACTGCCAGTCATACATGGGCTTTAGAAGACCGTGATATAAGAAGAGAGGATCCTAAGAGTTATTGGGAGTAAAGGCAGGAGGAGGTGCTGGTTGTAGCGTAAGGACAGCGGTAGCAAGAACAGGTCAAGTCGTTCGCTCTCGTTAGACGTGTACGTGGAACTGGCACGCATGATGCCGCTATAGAAGCGACAGTGCACGATGCAAAACATTGGAAGAGAAAAAAAGGGACAGCGAGCAGTTGGTAAGAAGCTAATGTGTGTGACAGAAATGAAGCCTAAGGGCAAATATGCTAACCTTAAGATAACACCAAGAAGCAGTGTTTTATTTTTAACTGATGGCTCCAACCATCATACTCGTGTTTGCCTTGTTAAAAAACGAGCATCAGCAGCGATCTTATTGACAAACAATCAATTAAAGACGCACACAGCCGACAGTTTATCGGTGACAAGTATGATCAATAGAGCATGGAGCAAACACGCAGCACCACATCAGTTAGTAACGCCAATTACTACTATTGTAAACATAAAACATTGTATAAATCAACGCCAGGCCGAGAGTCAAGTACACTGGGCTACGCTCCTTGGGGGGGATGAGGGGTGGGCGTAAAAAAAGATAAAACCATCTGATGGGGAGAACAACACTGACGAGGAGCTCGAAATATATACAATGCGTAGGAGAATCTACCTCGAGAGTTAGTTGGGTCTCGGGCTGTGGGTCGAGATGTCGCAGCGCTGCCGTGCGCTGATCAGCGACCTCATATGGTGCCGGTGCAGCGTGCAGCTCATCTCAGATTCAATATTGTATATCTCTATAAGTGAGGTTAGGCAGCTATTCTAGATGAACTGAACCTCTCCCAACCTATTCTTCTTAACTAACCAAACATATTCTAAACTAAATATATATATATATACCCTTTAAACTAAGTCACATATTGCACCAGGATAACTAGTTCTTCTACGTGTCTCCCTGCCTGTGCCCTGCGATACCTCAGTGTGCGGACGGAATATCTCAGCAGTGCTTTAATCCCTTACAGGTTGACAACCTGCATTATTTAGCAAACCAGCTGCGGCACTGCGCAGGCATCCCACCCACTCATGGCAGTTGGATCCCCACCCTGTCGGGGGCAGCGGCGCAGGCACCGGACATAGCGCAGCGCACCATCTCTTCAGGGCGTGAGTGTGCGTGCGTGCGTGTGGAAGGAAGGCTGCTTTGCAGCCATGGCAGTATGGCTCCTTTTAAGTTATGAATATGTACAGTGGCGAACACACAGCTTGTGTATGTATGCGATCTTTTGTGACTACAAACATACGAGCGCACTGATACCAACATGAGCACATAGCAGTAAGATGTGCATGTGACCTTGGCAGCGAGGTCACATTACACAGTAACAGCCGAGCAACAGTTGCTCGGCTAGAACCTAGCGTGTGGGGCCAGTACCGAGCTGATGAAGTGAGTCAAGTTGCTGCTATAGCCACTAAAGCCACACTGTCAACTCATGATGAGTGTAGCCAACTTGCAATAAGCCAACACGGTATTTTGCTTGTGTGCATCAAACAGCCCATCTCTGCCTTACTGATAAGTCCAATTGAAATGTCTAGACTGCACGGCGGTCACAAGTCAACAACAGTGTCTACATCAGAGAAACTTTAAGCTACGGTAAATGCTAACTTTACGAGTGGTACGGCCGCATATATAACGTACGCGGGGCACTTTGTGCTCCTCACAGAAGGAAGCATGAGGAGGAGCACACAGGGCTCCGTAGCTTCCGAATAGCAATGATCCACAGCCGCACTCTGGTATGGTGTTGAGTAATTCTAGTCATCTCCAGAAGCCACATTAATGTCCATACGTAAGAAACACTCGAGGGAGAAAACTTAAAGCGCCCAGAATATGATGCTATCGTAATAAGTGCGTAGAGAATTAAACAACACTGTTCAAAAGGTCCGTAATATTTACGGCACCAAGAAAAATAGGAGGTAAAACGCCAGTCCGTACGTGCGGCACTCAGCCTGGCACATACACACAGGACGAGGGGCGAGTCATGAAGCCTTCCCAAAATGTGGTTACAACGATAAGTATAGTAAGTAAGACTATAGACGTAGCCGCTAGCAGAACAAATGGCGGTTGTGAAGAGCGCAACCAGCACATCTGAGAGGCAGAAATACAGGAATGGTGAGCATTACCAAGAAGTGGAACCAAACCGGTTCCTGGTATTAGCACTCCATAAGCGGACAGTGGATGCGTGCACTATTTCCGGTGCCATGGATTATGATAATACAGGCGTCTTGTAGGTGGTGCGGCCAACCACTGAATTTGTGCAATAGCACACATTTATGACCAACGTTCTTTGGACAGCACATGACACGTGCATTGCATAACCATACCAAGTAATTCCTCGTCTCAAAAAGCGCACACAACTTGGTGATTGTGTCTCCAACTATTGCCGATGAATCGCAGTAAAGTTTTTTCAAACCTTTTGGCGAGTCAAAAAAAAAAAAAAAACAGTAGCTTGTTACTCCAGGTTAGAAAGAAAGAGCAGCAGTTGCACATGAACGAGCATTTTTGTGACGTGTGTTGAGCAGGGACCCGCACTCCAGCAGCGCGTCAACTGTTGGTGTACACGGCAACACATAAGACGCGCCTCGCACGCGTGCAACGTTGCAACATCTGCAGGCCTCCAGCAGGTTCATTGTAGAGTTGCAAGAAATGCAACAAAAACAGACACCATCCCGCAGCCACTACCGCTACATGGAGATCATACGGAGTGTAGGTACTTTTAGCAGTAATTTTCTGCCTATTCATACTTATAGTACACTGTCATCATTAGGATGGCCACTGAAAATAAAGGACGTTCAAAAATGGCGCTATGACGAGTCTCAACAGAAGAAAGGGTACAAAAATCTTGAATTCAGATATTTGCTGCAACAACGACTCCGAAAGTGAAGGACGACAGGTGGAGTTGGAATGCAGCTATAATAGCTAGTAGCGATCGAGGAGCAAATGATGGCGAAACACAAGGGTCCTCAGGAGAATATTGCGGTGGCCTAAGGCTCACGTGGCGCTGAGGAACTACACAACACAGATCGGACTATACAACTCAAGCAGCTCGGGTTCAGACAACCTCAGTGCAATTGCTTGTATGAGGTCAGAGAATTCTCCAACACCACCCCTGCACCCTTGCCGGAGGGGGGATGCCAACGCCACAATACCGCCAGCGTTATGAAACATCTCCATCACAGCAACACTGAGCGTCCAAGAATAAGCAAGGCCGGGCAGGCCACAATGCAGACAGTCATTCCATTGCAGGCAAAGGAATGCCGGCGCGACTCGGCAGGTGAGGACGAGGAGGAGGGCGTGACTGCAGAGCGGCGCAGGTAACGAGCAGCGGCAGCGGGGTCGGTGCGGGGCTCGTTACCTCAGACTGGTGGGGCGCCATAGCGGGGGTACCTTACACTGTACACCAACACCTCAGTGCAGGGTACAACACTAGTGAGGTAACCCATGAGTTGCTGTGCACAGAACGTAACGATTACAAGCTACGGACGGACGACCGCACACATCACCGCACCAACTTTTGCTGCGCGTCCGTCTCACATGAGCTGCACGCAGTCACGACCCAAACTTCCGGTGTCTGAAGCGAGTACAGTCGGCGACAGAACGCCTCACTCGGCAGCGCACATGCGTCACGGCACAGATGTATTCGTCACGCAAGACTTACCGAGTCGTGAGACGGCACCCCAGCGTCTTCCAACAGCGGTGACGAATACACAGGAGAGTCACAGCTCGCAGCATAGCAAGAGCTCCACGACAAGAGTCAAAGAAGCACTCAGCACCGAACAGATACTGCCGGCGGAGAGCGCCGACACACGAGTGGAGCGCGACACTGACGCCAATACAACACGACTTTCGTTACGCTTCAAGAGGCTGTAAATGCAGTTTGCGGAAACAGAACTTGCGATGAGGCAACTTGGACAGTGCAGTCAAGAAACAAAGCTGCCTAGCAGGACAGGACCAGAGCACTGCAGCAACAGGCCCGGACATACACGCACAACTTGCAACGAATGCCATAAGATGTTAGCAGCGTTAATTAACTGACTGCTCTTACCATCCCTTCAATGAAGGGCAAGCGTGGCCCGGGGAATGACTGACATATACTCTACGCAAGTCGACATACGCTGGGCAGGTGTGTGAGGGGTTCACTCAACCTAATCAAACCGGACAGCGGCTGGAAATTAAGCCATAGCTCAGCAGAGCAGCTCAAGAATAGAGAATGATTGGAGAAGATAGAGCCGTAAATAATTGGATAAGATTCAACAGCGCGGCCAATGCTACCTGAGCCGAACTATTCCTATGTAGGAGTTGAGACGAGACGCAATATTAGAGTGGCTGCTGCGTACAGGCGGGCTCTGGAAGTGTCAGTGGAGCGGGAGACGAACAACAGAACTTTGCAATCTTAATGTGGATCGCACGGAGGGGGCTGCGCGGCCACAGGCTCCGGCGCCGGCGACAGGACAATGCTAGCGGCGACGTAAGGGGGGGGGGGCACACGAGCGTGACGGGGTGAGCTGGTGCTGGTGGGGAGGGGAGGAAGGGAGGTACACAGGGCAGCGGTACACGCAGACAACACCAGCCAGCGCCAGCGGTGGGGCACAGATATATCGAAGTAGAGCACGCGTACTCAAGAGAAGGTAAGTTACTTAACATGAGGATTAAAGTAAATGCTAACCGGAACTCAAACTACAATAATATCAAACGGAAAAACATCAGTGTAGGGCCATAGGTATAGGAAGCGCTTCTAAATTATTATAAGTTGCTTAAGTCTTCCTAGACACAACTATGGAGCTCCAGGAGCGGAAAGGAAGGGGCACGTAGTATGTCGATAGAAATGTAGAAACCAAGCGCTTCATAAACAAAAAGTTACATATTCCAGAGTATTTAGTTTCGATACAAATGAGAAATACCAGAGAAATTATCAAAGTAAAAACATCGCAATAAAACGCAAGAACTCATGTGCATCCCAGTGATAATGTTACTCGTACTTGTACGGACGCACACGACGACAGCCGTAACGGGAACGGTCACGTTCAGTTGCGACAGCCAACAAAAAATCTTAACACACCGTCGGTACAACACGAAATTTGCATCTCACAATTTCATTCGCTGTACCAACATGGAGAGAGTGAAGGGAGTTTGTGTTGACGTAGGCAGTGGTGATGTTAGCCCTGTATGGTTACAGTAGTAGTCAAAGTTTTACTAGCGCTTCAGGGGCATTATGCCTATATCGCACCGAATTATTCCTGTGATTTAACACAGGCTCGGGAGCTGCTAGGGCGATGAATATGTCTCATTTTACATAAGAAAGTTACTGTAAGAAGGGGATTACTATCAAGTTTCCATATAGTATAAGGTATGTACTTCGCAACGGAGAGGACAGAGTCATAGTTGATGGTGGTAGGTAACTATCGTAACGAGTTCAACACAGTTTTTATAAAGGTCACATCTGATAAGGAAAGTCTTAGGGCATCTCTGTTAAATTGGCCACGAGATCCCTCAGCTCGCGGTTACAGGTACAATACTACGCCGCTTCCTTAGTCGCCTTGGCCTTACTAATGGTTACACAGTAGAAACAAAAAAAAAAAAAAAAGATTATACTGACTGCATGTATCGCTATACATATTTTTCATTTAGATAGTTTCATGCAAACCGCACACATGGGACAGGTAGCAAAGCTAGGAGGAAAGATCTCGTGCTGTCACCGTATTGGAACAAAAGCATATTTGGAGGGCTAATAAGCCTAGAGTAGTAACGCCTTAGGTGTAATCTAAGCTAAATCTAAGGCGTTACTGTACTTTTCGTATTTGCCCTACGCGTGTGATAAGGCTTGCCAATAGCATGAAGATGCCTTGACAAGCTATAAATGGTGTCCAAAACTTATACGTGGACAGCGTCTCTTATCTGAATCATAAAATCACGAATGACTTTCGTTAATAGCAAACCAAGATATAGAGAAAGAAACGCGGAAGCTCCACGCAGTAGGCAACATGCCAATCGGCAAGCTTGGTCAATGCTCGGAAAGGTCAAATGCCAGGTGTTATGGAGTAATGCTATCCCCTCTACTGTAACTCACTTTGTCGAATTTTAACTGAAGTGTATTGGACGTCACGTGTAGCCTATATGTAATGGCATATTTCGGCAACTGATGAATGTGCCGAGGTCAACCAATGCAAGTAAGATATTTGCTCAAAAGTATACTGATTACCTCAAAGTCAGGACAAGAAAATGCGCTCTCAGTCTCCAGCTCAGAATAGAAAAATCCGTTCATTAAAGGCCCTTGCTACAAACTAGCTAACACGTTCGGCCGATGGCTGCGTATACTGTAACCAAACAGGGGCCAATCATTGGGCAGCAATGCAGTGTAGTTTCTTATGCTAGGATTACCTGCCCTCTGTATTTAATGTAACCCTAGTATTACACTGTGCCGAGTAGATGCGCACCATGTCCATATGTGCACCTAATTAAGTGCATGAATTCATTTACTTACTTAGGGCCACAATTGGGGCGACAACACATGCTTTCAAGAACAACGAATGACGACAGCAAGAACGGATAAGCTGTTGAAACATGAAGTGATTTCAGCTGCGCTCGAGATGCCTTCGAGAAACTCTCCGACATCCTCCAAAGCGTCGCTATTAGAAAGATTCGTCGGCACCGGGGGTCGGCGTAATAGATGGCAGGTCTGGACACGTCGATAACACTACTCATCACCGACATATCTAATCGGGTGATAGCATGAAACTTTTCGACCAATCTGAACTTGCACGTCCTACTGTGTACACTTTGAATGTGATTCTAAGAATAGTAAAATAGTGCTACAGTCAATGTCATCGACAATTAAGAGTAGTGCTGCTTGTACCCTCACTACACAAGTACATACTATGTAGTGAAGCAACAGGAGCTGCGGGTGTGGTGTGTGACAGCTGTTGGCGTGGCCACCGCGTCAGCACGGCTCTCTCGCTCTCTTCATCAATGATAAGCTAACAATATCTTAATTGACTTTACGTTAGGTCGACGGTGTGTTGTGATTTGTTACGGCGGCGATCGAGTCAGCACGGTTAAAGAAAGACAATTGTGCGCTGCTCAGCGCCGCTGCAATAGTTCAGCACTTCGGAGCTGCGCGCAGCAGCAGCAGCTAGGGGAGCACAAAAGAGCGCACCAATGGCAGCGAAGAGTGGGAGAGCGCACGAACTGTTGGGGGAGAGCAGCGATGCGCGGCGAACTAGCGCAGCAACACTGGTGGTCGGGTCATCACGCAATCGGCCACCATTCGTACAACTCTGGTGCCATCCTAATTTTTAGTTAGTAACAGACAAAACATGCAGCAATACGACAGTATGTTAATGAAACACAGGAAAAATTACCCAACATAAAACGTACCATATATACGAGACAAAACTGTCGAGTGGCAAATGAAACGAGAGCAGCAATGAGAAGGTAAGCAGAAATGCCGGCGAGTTCGACTTACCTGTCAATATGGTGCAAGGAAGGAGACTGTTTGGGAGAGGATCATTGTAACACCGTCGTTGCCTAACTGCTTACTGCAGGGTTCGTCTCAGAAGCAAACGTTAGGTTTTATGTAGACGACAGACTTGCCCCGCAGACAGGGACATCATTCATCATTACAACGACTACTGCCAAGAGGGAGAACAGCAGCTCCTTTAATTTACAACGACTACGATAGCCAATGCAGTAATTCTAAGTCGCATGGTGCCAAAAGCGAATATTTCATTTCAGCATTTCTTATAGAAGGTCTCAGGATTTCACAGCGAAGTCACCTGAAGTGAATTCTGCCTCAAAATTTGACCGGCCAGAAGATGAGGCGCTGAGTACATCAAATAGACAAAGGAGTGACAGAGGGGAGAAGGAGAAGACACCCGTGCGGAGGGCCCCTTCCGTAACCCACGCACCCTTGTCACCCCACGGGAACAGACAGGATCCCGCTTGAGATAGGTTGCTTGTCTCTGTCGGCAGCCCACTTCACGGAGCAAAAACGGGAAATGTAGAAGACTGACCTAACTTTATTAACTATTCTTATCAGCAAGAACTGCGGTGAGACGCAAGAACCCCTTTCTCCATCAATTAATCTGCCTGTCTATTAGGAATAGCGCTAGATGTTTGCAATGTTGGCACATAGACCACGCCGTGAGAGAGAGAAAGGGTTAACCCCTTGGGAAGCTAACGCCTTCAGATATTCCAACAGGAATAGGGTTCTGCAAGAATATCCACTCAAGATGGGAAGGGTGTTGAGAGGCGGATGCTATGCATCGCACCACAAGGACTCATGTCTAGGCACAGAAGGTGCAGTGTCAATTGTTTTCTACCCCTAACGAACCATTACGTCTCGTTGCTAGCAAATAATGAACAAGTACAGCAAAGGGTGAATTCTTGGTTACTGAAGACATACAACCAACCAAGTTTGGGAGGAATAGCGCTGCCTGACCCGTGACAGACTGGTGTCCTTCCCCTCATAAAGGGGAAGAGAGAGAGCTCCAGTCCCACTAAGTCACAGTTATTAGTAAGCGGTGACTTACTCACTGAGGCCGTGCGTGTGTGTCAGTGATGCGAGTGGTGACAGTCCCAAGCAATACGATACGACCCTGCACCACTGTGTTACGGAGGAACCGTAGCCAGTATTGTAAAGGGGTCGGCAGCGGAAGTGAACATTCGTTTGCAATATGCAGTGAAAAATTCGCCACAACTGCGGTAGCAGCTGAAGTGCGCGCTTCATCAACTGAACAGCAGATCGCTTAAATAGAACAGGAGGCAGATAAGAGAAACCCAGCTGCTGACACAGCTGCCATCGTAATACCAACTACGCAGACGGCAACTCAATTAAAGAGCACGGGTATACATTCAAGTGAGAAGGCCCATCAGATATTAATTAGAGGCATTAAGCACGCAAGTGTTCGGTACTGACGGTGGCACGCGCGTTGCAGAGATGAGGCCGTATAGTGAAATTTCTGTACATGCAGCGCTCGCCAATAACAGCGTCAGACGACACGAGCACAGACTCGCCTGCACTACACAAGACCAGAAGAAGGCAAGAGGTACTCACATCTTACGGTCGTTGGGGGAGGACGTGACGAGCTCGTAGATCTGCGCAGGTCCGCACTGCGTAGTTACGATGAAGAAGGCGCAGCTGTCTGTGTGGCAGAAGAGGTACCGGTTACTACACAGCATCGAGCAACATCGCTCCACAGAAAACTATGGAGAGTAAGTTCCCAGAGCATACCTCGACTTCTGCCTGCACAATGTGTTGTCGCACTGAACAATAAATATAGGTAACTTGTGAAATCCAGTAAGTAACCTCATCAGGTAGCTAGTGAAATACCCAGCAGTAAATTAGCTCCAGGTCTGTGGCAAAGTAGAAAAGAACTGAGGACTGAAGGGATTCCATATCTGGTCCAAGTGAGCATACTGAATATTCAACAGGCCCTCATAATAGAATAAAAAGAAATATTAGCATAGAGCAGCATGAAGTACAGTAAACAATGCAATGTAAATTAGAGTTGAGAGCATTAGCAATAACTACCCAAGCCATCGGCCAACGCCAATGCATTAGCCAATGCAATGTATGTCGCTGACTGCAGCACTTCTCAAGTCGCACTTGAGAAATGACTTTTAGTCACATCTGGCAGGAAAGATCACTAAGAGATTAAAAAAAAGCCCCACTAGAAAATTATACACTTTGACGGGATTAATTTCTGTTGTTCAGGAGAGGGGCCCCGCAGCGACTGGTGTGCGGTTAGTATCCTCCGCTACTCGCCTCACGCCACTTAATGATTAGACTCAAGTCCTTCTGTGGTCTCTGCAGCCGCCCACTGCCTCGCCTCTCACGCCGCAGAGAGAATCAACACAGCTCGTCAGCTCAAGGACCCGCAACGTCTTCCGCCATGCCCTTCCTGCGAGGCCTACTATGTGTTGTCCCTTGCGACTCGTGGCAAGCAAATGTTCTCATAACTTGGTTGGCATCGGCACACCCGGTCTGCTCCCCACCGCATGCAGCGCAGTAATGTTCCTCCGTTCCCTCCACACACATCCCAGTCCGGCGTGTGCCACACACGCCAGTCATATTAAGGAGGGTTCATACCACAGTCTTGTGGTCTCTCAACATGCACTACACAGCGTCCCAATGTTGTGCAGTGTCCACGTATACACCCCAGCTCTGTGTCTACCACACGACTGACCAAGATGTTAGCCGGCGCATCAGTGCCTCAGCAAGTGTCAACTGTAAAGTTTGGCATATCTCTGCCACTTTGGAATGACTTAGCAGCAGCGACACCGGTCTCCTTTTAGCCGCGGCTGCAGTGAATTAGCAGCCCTAGGCCCGTGCACACAGCTGCTGACCCATCAAACGGTCAGAGCAACGCATTGGCCGTCGACTGCTGCGGATAGCGAGCAGCAGACGATCGTGTGGATTACCGCTTCCGCACAGTACTGAATATGAGCGCAGGGGTTTACTTGCGCAGCCCCACCCCCCTTTGGAGGGCATATCACCACTATAGGGATTAGTTTTAAGCCTCCTAAGGCACAACAAATGATACTTCACAGAAGGAAGAAGGTATTAGGCACATGGAGTAAGTCGGCAAAAACGCGGAACGTATGTCGAGGGTGTTTCCATACAGGATCACCGCGCATGAGTAAAGTGAGTCAGGAAAGAAGAATACGAACCGAGTCAGGGAAAATGAGTAAGACTTCGTGCATAGGAGGAAGTACAGCGAGCACGAAGGAGGTTCTGATAGCTTAACTAGGACAGGTGGCATACGAGGACCCTCTGCGGCGCTGCTCCCCATAACAAAGGATGAATGCATCTAACGAACCCAACCTTAAAACTTGTGGCTCATCGAATGCCGCCCGAAGGGTGAGGAGGCGATGGCATACGATGAGCCACAGGGTTAGGTTCGCCCATCCTATGTTATGTGGAGTAGCGCTACCAAGGGGGCCCACAGGATGCCTTAGCCTAACTAGGCATTCAGGAAGTCATGCCCTTGGGCCCACTGTGCTTCCTTCCATTTCAGACTCCTTTTTATAACTTTTTGTTCTTCTTTTCCGACTTGCTGGGTCGGATTCTGATTCTGTGTGCCAACACCCTCGGGCATGGATTTAATGGATCTCTCGGCACACTATATGTCCCTTGCTTCTTCCTCAGATTAGCCCCACTGTGGTTTTATATATGAAGGCTCCAAATTTCGATGTAACTAAATCACACGACACAGTGGCATGCATTTACTCTGTTGAATAGTTTACGCGCCCGTTTTTACTACAACGGCGATTTACAGAAGGAAAAACAAGGGATGTACTGTATAGTATGTTGATAGAAATGTGGAACCCACGCACGAAGATACTCCCGCACATGGGCACAGCGCCGAGAAAGAAGAGGACGAGCAGCACAATAAAGTAACATCAGGAAAAGTATGAAATCGGAAGGAAGCAAAGTGAGCATCACAGACGGACATTCCGAAGGCTTAGCTACCAACAGCGTCCCCTTGAGGTCGCTGCTCCCTATAACGTAGGATGGGTGAAACTAAGAAACTAACCTAAACCTACGACCCATACTATGCCCCTAAGGAAGTGACACGCAATACAAAAAAAGGTGGACAAAACATCCAAGAGACAAAGGAGGCGGTCTCAGAAGAGCAGGAGAGAGCGGCGCCATGGGGATATCAGCAGCCAATCCATTACACTAACCAAGCAAAGCACATAAAAATGGAAGAGCAAGCATTTATGTCATAACATATTGCAATACCAACAGAAAGTAGTGGTATAAGAAGATTTAAGCCTCTCTAAATAAGTACTAAGCTCTTCTAAGAGAGGAAAAGGAAGGGACACATAGTATGTCGACAGAAAAACGGGGAACCCATGCACGAAGGTGTTCGCACACAGGATCAACGCGCATGGGAACAGCAAGTCGGGAAAGAAGAGGAAGAACAGACAACAGTAAGGTCAGTAGGAGTATGAAGGTGGAAGGACGCAAAGTGGGCACGAAAGACAAACGTCCTGAAGGCCTAGCTAATGGCTAAGGTAACCAACACAAACCCCCCGGGAGCGCTACTCCCCATAACATAGAAAGGGCGAACTTAACTAACCTAACCCTATGGCCCATCCTATGCCCCCTGAGAGGTACCAACAGAAATGCTAAGATAATAACTTAATTACAGAATTAAATTACCTGTGGCGACCGCTCTATACAGGAATTGCGGTCCGTATCTAATTATCGGTGAGTGCGATGTGTCTTCTTTGCCGCCAGCTTTATTGATGGAAAAATTACGGAGGATATACTTGTCGGAATCCTTCTGCAGGAGGACCAGGAACTGCTCGAGTATGAGCACGTGCAGCTCCATATTCTTCTGTCCCTTGGATAACCGCCACGTGAGAGGACCTTCATATATAAGTCTATGCTTCGTCAGGTCCAGGTTCTGTTACACACAACACCAAAATATAATTAGCAACAGTAAATCTAAATATATACTAAGTTCACATGGCTAAATAAAAGTCGTCAGAAAATATTGGCAAACACACGTAGGTGTACATTGAAAACCTCCTTCGTTGATTAACAAGATCGTACATTAAATAAAAGATGCGCTATAGCCACCGGAACGGTTTTTTTAATTGTCTGACACTGTGTAATAATTACAAATCTGATCTCTGTACTAACGAGTCCGAGAAGAGTACGAGACACGCACTAAATTCGCTCAGTAGCTCGTATAGAGAATGTTTAATTTTTTGAATATAGATCGCTATTGCATTCTGCACATATCGATTATGGCGGGAAAATCCTTAATATAACAATAATTACAGAAGCCGTGTATAAGGCAACTAGTTCACAAATGCTTCATTGTTCTCAGTCATCATTTGATTTCACTTCTTATGTATGTATAGAGCATACTTACGTACATGTTGCGGGCAACTGACTATGGACGACTTAATGACCTACACATTACGCAGCGCAGCAGCTCTATCAGCTCGCGATACTAGTACGCAAAGTAAGGCAAGCAGTGACACACGAAGCGTAATGCAAAACACACTCACCCCCTTGACCCCGTGCACATGATTGTGTTTGTTTTTGGCCATATTGCTCTGGTCTAATCTCTTCTGTATTTCGATGAGGCGCTGATGGTTCTCCTCCTCCATGACGGCAGCATTGACCGATGCTAGAATTTCTTTGGCTCTGTCTAGACACCTGCTCAGCTGCTCGTACTCCTCAGGGTACTTGTCCAGGTCCGTGTACCCCAATAACGACTCCAACAGCAGCGGGTACTGTAATAATACAAATTTAATTACTAATACGTTCCTCCTGATAATTTAATGCAGAAGCAAAAGAATGAACGAGTGAGGAAAGTTCGCGAGGGCGAAATTCGTATGACTTCAGCCACAAGCAAACATCACAAGAAGGCGACCCGCTGCAGCCGACAGAAAGTTGGTGCGGCACGAGGCTAAGCCAACGATCTGATCCAACAGAAGATGGAACTTACGTTGACATAGCGGCACATACCGTTAACAAATCTTTATTTCCCGTATTTAAGTAGCGAATAAGACAGAGCTACGACAGCACTGACTGATGCCAGGTAAGTGCTGATGAGAATATTCGCCGGAGAGGAGCAGCAGCGGAGTTCTCCGCCGTACTCATGATATTCATAAGGTAAACAGCCGTTACATCGAGACTCCTACAGCTGTGCAGATAGCCAAGAGATCGGCTACTTGTCGCAGGAATAGCAGTGGCAACATCAGATTCTTTACACAATGCGATACAATCAACTAGGCACATAGAGCACGTCAGCTCAGCAAGCGTGGATTATAGCGGTCAATATCGTGGCAAGCACCAAAATTTAGAAGCTCAATACTTAGAAGAAACATACATTGTGAAGAACCCAGCGAAGGAATACATCCTGCTGGTTTGATCCGTTCCACCTCCTGGCAATACAAAAAGTGCTTACTGCCTTGCATAGCTAATAACTGCACTCGAGTATGTAATTAAGTGTCCTGGCCGATGTCTCTTTGCCGTATCATTTAGTGTCCCGCTACTGTTTCTACTGTGCCGATGCGTCCTCCTCCGCATTGCGGCCTTCTTTACGTTGCAGGTGACACAGCAGGCAGGGAGTGGAGACTGAAAAACGAACTCCGGTTGGCTGCGCGAGGGCAGCATGTAAATATGGAGACCCTGGTGCGAAGAATGGAGGCGGCAGGTGAGCTCCGGGGAACCCAGCACGAGTTGGACTCTTGTGTCCATAGATACATCGCTCTCCATCGCGCAGGCGACCTCGGGTGCTTGCCCTACGGTCGGGGGTTCAACGGCGCAGTCTACGGCTGTGTCTGCCAGCAACTTTTACTGGGTTACGATGGCCTTTGCCTCCGCTTCCATTCTCGCACGCGGTTCTCAAATTCGTCCGCTGCCCCAAATCGTTGTAGGCTTCATAGTGAGCGGCACTGCGGTCCTCTCAGTTCTTATAATAATGATATAACTTGAGCTGTTTGCCTGGCCACAGGACCGTAACTTCCAATCACGGTTTTCAGTAAGTAAAAAGCCTTCCTAACCAAAAGAGACGCAGGTCACGCCTGATACTTTTTGACCTTAAGACAGGCTCAAGGCCCGCAACACTTTATAACAAAATGTGCATGGTGGGAAGAAGCTCGAAATAAGAAACGGCTGCCATATGAAGACGTCCAAGTGGAGATCTGGACGGCGGTATAACGATGGGGGCAAGTCTCACCTTAGACAATCTTTGGAAGCCAGCAGGCAGCATGTCTTTGAGCTGCAGCCGGCGGCAGTAGGGGTGGTTCTCGCGCTCTTGTAGGAACGACGCCAACTTCTGGTCCCTCTTCTTCGAGAGCTTCAGGCCTTCAAGTCCGATGCTTTGGGATCGGACGAACATGGCCGCCTCCCGTTCGAACGTTTCACCTTGACTGCCTTCAAACTGCACACAAGCAAATTATGATCAGGACTCAAATTAACACAAAGAAGACAAGATAAGCAAAAGTTTGACATAAGAGACAAAGACTGTCAGCATACAGGGCTCAGCAACATCCATACAATGGAGCCAGCAAAATGCAACAGTAATGCAACCAACTCATGAGGAGCGCAGTAGCAGATGAATAGTCTGATAGTCAGTCTACACAGCAACAATTCGCTTCAGTTCGTATCAGCAGTTTCATCGGAACTAGGCCACATCCAGCTTTATCACACGTATGTAATCTCTTAAATCCGACAGCTTGAAATTTCTCTTCTATTCCAAAATTTATCAATCACAAGTGATTATTATCGAGTACGGTACTTTAAGCCTCCATTTTCTACAATAAAGACAGTCTCACCGAGCAATAAAGAAGGGACATACTCCATGTCAATAAGAACGTGGAATCCATGCACGAGGGTGTTCCTACACAGGATCAATGCACATGGGAACAGCAAGTCGGGAAAGAAGAGGAAGAACAGACGAAAGTTACATCAGTAATTGTGTGAAAGCGAAAGCAGGTAAAGAAGGCAAGAAGAAAAGACGTCCCGAAGGCCTGGCTAAGGCAAAAGTAACTTGAAGGATCCCCTGAGGTCGGTGTTCGGCATAACATAGAATAGGCAAATTTAACTAACCTAACCCCATCACCCATCATGCGTCCCCTGAGGAATTAATCAGAACTGAAGCAACTCGACGACATTTGAGGTTTAAACGTGGAAGCACTAAGCAACACTCGCCACAGAGTTAAAGCAACAAATACGGCCAATATGCGCAGGAATATATTGTACGTAATAATAATGGAAACACTAACGAGCAAGACAGTTCATAGCACCAAACAATGATACGAATAACGTCCTTTAGATACCGACAAACTTTTACTAATGATGTTTCCAGAGTCGTAACGCTGAGGTACTAATATGTACAGTGTACACATCAGAGCAATAATTACCTAGAGTCGGGTGGGTGCATGAAACAGACATATGATACAGAGACAGCGCCACTAGTTAGTAAGGTAGTAATAATGATCATCATTACTAATAAGTATGTAGTATAGGATTTCATTTCCACAACTAAGGCGATCTAACAGGGAAAAAAGGGACACGTAGTATATATGTCGACAGAAATGCGGAACCCATGCACGAGGGTTCCCACACAGGATCAGCAAGTCAAGAAAGAACAGATGAAAGTAAGATCAGAAGTATAAAATCGGACGGAAGCAAATGGACACAAAAGACAGCCATCTCGTAAGCCTAGCTAATGACTTACGTAACTTACAGGGCCCCCCTAGGAGCGCTGCTGCCTAAAACATAAGATGGGCGAACATAAAGTAACCTAACCCTATGGCCCTAAGGTAAAAGTGAACGGTTGCGACGCTGTGGTATCCCAGGTCCAGAGTTTCACCACTCTAGCAAAGACCCAGCTCACCATCTGTAATAGTTCTGGACTGTTTGATAAACTGTGGTGTAGCTACAGTTACTGCGGACTGCGACATACTATAGCGTGTTTGCTACGTTCACCTCTAGTTAAATAATTTTCTCCACCTTCCTAAAATTCACGAGGCTATCACTTGTCAGCTTTCGTAAAACCAATCGGGAATAAAATTTAGAAACTGCACATATCACTGTATTAAAATCTTTGACGACGTTTCGGCTATCGAC
>LQNS02278163.1:419989-435765 GCA_001587735.2 Parhyale hawaiensis
AGGGCAGCGGCAGGACGGAGTGCAGGCAGTAAGGGCAGCGGCAGGACGGACTGCAGGCAGTAAGGGCAGCGGCAGGACGAACTGCAGGCAGTGAGGGCAGCGGCAGGATGGACTGCAGGCAGTAAGGGCAGCGGCAGGATGGGCTGCAGGCAGTGAGGGCAACGGCAGGACGAACTGCAGGCAGCAATGGCGGTGGCAAGACGGACTGTAGCCCACATGTAGAGCGCTTATATGACCAGTGTAGTAGCGTCTTTGGTTAAATGTACACTAGTCAGAATAGCCTTCCATTAAGTCCAGACGACTCATCAGTAGATAAAAGATACAACAATGTTACAAAGCTGCTGGAAGAGATTACGATTTACTCACTTAAAGAGAAACACCTTCATCGAAAAGTCAAAAAATATTTCCCAGGCAATATAACGGCGTTTCTTTCTTAAAGCCAAATGCTTAGATAAGCAGCAATCAATTGCTCGCTATATGCCACGAAAACAATCGTAATTGTAATTAGACTTGTTTAAGGAATCACGAGGTCCAATCATGGAAATCTCAAGCAGGAAAACACATCAATATTGAAAACTTACCATGCAGCCAATAGGCCTCGAGGTTTCCAGCAGTTGCCATCGTTCACAAACGTAACCCCAGATAAGGAGGGATCCGAACCTTTTCGCCCAGTTTGGGTTTTTGTTTTCTCTCCGCGGAAAATATCGTTTAGGGACTTGCCTTTGTGGAGGAAAAACTCGAGAGCTTTGCTGTTATCTACCTGATCGACTTGACAAGAGGCAGGGCCCGATACAGGAGACGGAGAAGTGACACTAACACACACTTCGTCAGGTAATTCAGTGCCGCATCTTCTCACACTGTGGGGACTACTGACAGCACGACCGACTTCTGTTGCGACGCAGTCAACCTCATCGTCCTTAAGCTGGCACACATCTGATGAGACGCAGTCCACCTCATCGTCCTCACTTGCGGACACGACGGGAGAGACGCAGTCCACCTCATCGTCCTCACTTGCGGACACGGCGGAAGAGACGCAGTCCACCTCATCGTCCTCACTAGCGGAAACATCTCCGTCATACCCATACCCGTCTCGCCCATTAGCGTATTCCCCTAGGTAGCAACGGATACAGTTGGGTTGGAAGAAAGCAATAGAATGGAGGCACCCGCACGTTTTATGGGCCAGAAAGATCCTGTCAGTGGAAAGATTTGCGCTCTCCAGGACACGCTCCCACTTGCCGAACTCTTCGTCATCCTGAAGATCATAGCACCAGTCACTTTCTGGTGACGTTACGGAGTCGAAGACAGACGTGGAACTACTGCTGTATGTAACGCTATTCTCGGAGCTTGCGGTACAAGATGCGCCAGTACTTCCATCGCCTTCCATGTCATCCAAATACAACTGATCGACGGAGCTGTTTGACGCGTTAACACTTCCATCGCTTTCCGTGCCGTCCGAAGACGACTCACTGATATCGGTGTCAGGTGTGCCAGCACTTCCATCGCTTTCCGTGCTGTCCGAAGACGACTCACTGACATGGACTTCAGGTGCGCCAGCATCTCCTTCGCCTTCCGGCCCATCAGACGACACCTCACTGAGATATACCGTCTGGCACAGGCTGGGATGAGGTGCAGTGCTCCATGTCACAGACAAAGAGTGAGGTCGCGCTAGGACCCCGACTCTACAGCGAACTCTCATGACGGTGAACAAGCCAAAAACACGGCTGGAGAATATATCAACACTCTGCAAAATAAGGTCGTGAGCGTGTAAGAGCAGACCACAGCTGAACGTAACGCACACACAAAATCAATCTAGAGCACTCTGAGAGCGCATACCTCCGCTAAGCAAGGTAACGGTTATGAAAAAATAAAATTGGTTCCGAGACCATGATTTTCTTTGTATCGACACTAAAATCTAATCATTTCTGCCCTTCAATAGTGTTAACATATTCAGTGATTTTTTTAAAGATCCGTTCATAACTTACTGAGTTATGCTGTTAACAAACATTATGACAAACATGAGTCAAACATACAAACGGACCAACCGATCTGCACCAAAATTAATGAGTCAAACATACAAACGTACCAACCGATATGCATTATTTATGTCTTTTAACATTACTAACAACTCCTATAAATTTCATAAAGATCCATTCATTATTTTTTGAGTTATTGCGCTAACAAGAATTAAATCGAAAACAGTGGCAAGCGAACAAATGGATCATAAAAAAAATTTTGGTCGTTTACTCTTCGTGCTACACCTAACAACTCAAGTATATTTTATAAAAATCCGTTCAAACTTTTTGAGTTATGGCATTGAGAAAAATGGCAAAGAAACAAAACGGATGGACTGATCCTCACCAAAAGTTAACCATCTTTTCCTCTCAACATACCGAACAATACCAGTAAATTTCGTTCAAATCCATCCCTAACTTTTTGTTATCTTGGTGACAGACAGAGAAACAAATAGACAACACCGATGAAAACATAACCTCCTTGGCGGAGGTATTAAAACAGAACCAAAAACATCATAGCTAACAAAGCTAACTCTATTGCCAAGGGCGCATCTCAATGTCCTCTGCAGGGATTGAGTACAGAAGGAAGAAGAGAAGTCAAACTAAGCCTAAGGCAAAAACATATATGAAGAGCAAGTACGCAATATCGCAATTAACACAAGTTGAGCAGCTACAGGAGCAGGAGGAGGAACACCATGCAGCAACCGAAAGGAGGGTCGGGAGATGGGGTGAGGTCACACGGCCCTCCATATATGACGATAAGGCTGAGAATAGCACCGGCAAAGGCTGCTGTCAGGCACCAGATTACTTCCTGCATCTGCCCTACACACAAGCCTGCTGACCTGCTCGTCCTTCCTGCCATCCTCCGTTCCGAGGGAGCCCTCCGGCCCGTCGAGCTGACCACCGAGGCCCTTTCTCCGGTCACCATGTAGCGCGCGTCCGAAAATGTCTTCCCCTACCGCTGTAGAAGTTATCAGCAGGAGAAGAAAGTGGTAGGAGGACGAGTATACACAGACAGGACGAGAGGTACATCTATAGGTAGGTATGCCTTGAAGGTCTGAGGCAGAGGTAACCGTAGGGGTCTGTGGGCTACACTTCCATTCAACAGCTGGCTCACATGAGACCTTACAAAAAGTGACGGGCGAACACAGCCCAGCACTGAGCAGTTAGCGCAGTAGGAAGGACATACAGCGCTCATGGCAGAACTAGCACCAGATTATCTCACCACATAACAATAACAGCCAGACAAACAGCTGACGTTACTTCTTCGTTTGTTTTGCTCCATAATTGTCACATAATAAAATAACTTATGTTAGTGAAGCGATGTACAGCGCTATCCTGCACACCAGAGCTACAGAGAGCGATGACAAAATAACGCAAGTTGCAGGACAGTCGAAAAGAGTGAGGAGTAAACTGGCGTGCACGACAGCAGGTCAACAGAAGCTACGGTGTGATACTAACGAGGGATTTTTCATCAGGTGTATACCCATCAACACTGAACAAGGCTGTTCCCTGTTGAACAGGTTATGTGCCTTATTTTCCTTTCAAGTAGCGGGTACGAAGTAGAATACGACCCCAAGTACCACAGCTGTAGCAGTTCCAACGAAACATGTCCTATACCTCAGCTCAAAATTCGAGATATACACGCGTAATGTAGAAAGTACTGATACTCTAGAAGCGCGCATGACACATCACAACATTACTTTCAGTTACGATAAGCAATACATTCGTACGGAATTAGCTACATAATAGTAGGAGCGTCACGTGACCTCGACCCTACAACGGGGTTGTGTTCGATCCTCCTGAGTAAGGGAAGGATGAAGGAGGGGGTGAGGGGCTGGAGTGGGCCAGAGACCAGAGCTATGGAGCGGCAGCAGAGCGTAGGATACGAGTCACATGCCAAGTGTCAGAGCACACGCATGTCAAGCTGCCATTTGATCTCGTTACGCAGGTCCTTTTCTGTACTACTACTACTAGTGTGATCTTCGGATATTACGACTACCGATGGCCACACGTATTGCCCAATAGTTCATCAGTTCTATTCAAACTGATGGCCAAACTGTTGACGACGGTTCGGATCCTAACAGAAGGAAGAACAAGATACATAGCGGGTCAAGGGAATAGAAAACCGATGCATCGAGGATTACGTGGGGAGCCAAGACATCGGGAGAGAAAAGTTATATCAGTGGATGAAGAAAGGGAAGTTAGATAGGCACTACCAGTATACACGGCATAACTGGAAAAGGGGCA
This sequence comes from Parhyale hawaiensis, assembly GCA_001587735.2. Classification (NCBI taxonomy): domain Eukaryota; kingdom Metazoa; phylum Arthropoda; class Malacostraca; order Amphipoda; family Hyalidae; genus Parhyale; species Parhyale hawaiensis. The sequence goes on from LQNS02278163.1 coordinate 424,252, forward strand.
CCTACAGGGTCTCTCGCAGAAGGAAACATGACTCTCCGTCTATGGCACATCCTATGGCTCTAAGGGGCGGTATTGTTCACAATGGCGGACTTCCCTCACGGACTCGTTCGAATACCCAACAGTGCTAGCCCCAGATGACACACGAGTTCCTAAGAAAGCACAACATTCAGGGCTCCAGATGACACACGAGTTCCTAAGAAAGCACAACATTCAGGGCTCCAGATGGCACACGAGTACCTAACACTGAGGGCTCCAGATGGCACGAGTACAGTGCAGCTGGCCACACGCAGACTCAGTGTACCTCCCATAAACTACACGAGTTCACCAGAACAGTGAGCTGATGCATTACTCTGGTACATGGCAAGTTGCACCACGTACCGTATTCATTGTTTCCCATGCGCTAAATGTACGGGACGCGCATAGCAAAACGCAACACACACCGTCACTTGCCCGTACGCAATACGCACCAGTGATACTGACCCGTACACAGACAACAAGTATGAACACAACAAATAAGCAACTGATAAATTACGATGTAGCACAGGGCAATATATACTTGTACACGGATAGGAACGTTAGCGCGAGGGAAGACACGAGTAGCAATACGGAGTGACTCATCGCTATTGCCAAGATAAGACGCATAGCGTAAGCCCAACGCCAAACATATGAAGAGAGATAACAAAGTCTTCAGTAAGCCGCTGCATTAATTAAACTCACTGCACTGACAGACAAAAGCAAAGCTTCACAGAAATTGGGTTTCTTCGGGAACGAAACTTGCATGATGGAATTTTTATTGTATACTACATATGGTGCATGAAACGTTCGTACGCGGAAAAACACGAAAACAAGCATATATATGTTGTGCGCGTTTGGTGGATTTGCGCGATCGATCGCGCGGCGCGTTTGGTGGATCGTTCAAATTTTTAAATAAAAAAAAAACCAGTCCTTGCCTCCCCTAACCTACCCGACATTAAACCCGAATATAGTCCAACTTACCCGAAATTACGGCCTAATACCTACAACATCCACCAAACGCGCGCAATATATACAATTCGTTGCCTCACAAAAATCGCACGTTCCGTAAAGAATTACAGTATATACATCGTTAGTTATACATACTTAATGCAATTGAAAACAAAGAAGTGTACATCGCCAACAGTGGATTCCATTTAATCTGTCCACACCGGGACCAACGGTTTCGGTCGCCATAACTGGCCGGTCATAAAATGCCAAGTTAACAACTTTGGTGGATTTTGTGCTGCAGTGTTGGCTAATAAGCACACTTTCTTCGCTAATCATAATTATTATTTTGTGTGCAATTAAAAAGATAAATTGCAAATAAAAATAATTCAAGGGGGCTGAATAGGCAGACACTTGTTATTTCGAAGTTAAAATTACATGATAAAACAGAAGCAATGCTAACGCCGCCTTGTGACAGTAACAATAACGCTCTCAAAAATTAGTACAGGTAAATATAAACTGGCCTAATGTAGCTAACTGATAACTATCTCCAAATATAACGTAGTTTTAACACAGTTCAAAATCACACATCATATTGAATGGTTGTAGTACCATGATTATACACAGCCTGATCTCACTCGAGCAAAGACGACTCAGGGGGCAACTAATAGAAACATTCAAGTATTTGAATGGCTTCAACGACGTACCTACAACGGGACTCTTTGAATGAGACCTCAATGATCGTTTGCGAAACAACGGTCAATAACTCAAGCACAAAGCTCGAAGAACAAACTTCGGTCAACAGTTCTTTCCGTATGTCATAGTGAGTATTTGGAACCTACTCCCCTCCGATGTTGTCGGTACGGACACAGTCAACGCGTTTAAAAATCGTCTTGACATACATTGGGAGAGACATCCTCCACAGCTAAGAACTCATCCTCCAGGAGTTGCAAACTCTTAACGGTCAAAGCTTCCGAGGCCACCTTAATCCGTCTTCTTCTCTCGCCCGCTCCAACTACACAGTTTGACATCTCCAAGCTCCGCATATCAGCGGCTCTTGATCGTTCTTGCGTGCATGCATGATCATCCCCTTGACTCAAGATTCACACACCCTCCCCTGTATCTTCTTTTTACCTCAGTCACCTATATCTAACTGATATAATGGCAATTGCTCATAAAGGGCAGGGGTGTAAGTTCCGTTATCTCTTTGGGAATGGGCCTGTTGGTTCGTCTACTGTCGCCTATCTAATGTAATTCGGACCTTGCAGTTTTGAAGTTCTACCTTGACAACGACATTCGCTGAGAATGTCGAAAGCTCGGTAAAAATAAAATTCATAATCCAGAAGAAGCATTATTTTACGTTAATTAAAGAAATGGTAGGTATACGGTAAAAGGAAAACTCGCCTCATAAAGGAAGCGATAGTTGTGTGTAAGGCATAGCGTTTGATAACGTGGCAGCAGAACTGGTCGCATTATGGGGCTGGTCGTTCCAACTGTGGTGTCAATACGTAAAACTGACGGTATTGTACACAGGTATACAGCTGCAGCCGATTCTACGTGTCACGGCCACGTCTTAGTACGTCAGCGTTAATGAGCTACTTTCAATGTCGAGTGTTCAGCAAGAATTTGGCTCCTACAATAAATAATTATCAATAGCTAGGCTGATTTTGATCGATACGCTAGAATTAATTAGGCTCTATGACTAGGAAACGCTTCGAAGGTTTTGTTGAGGGTAACTGCAATAAATCCAACCAGTAGAAACTATTATTTCCTCCAATGGTTTTTGTCCACAAGATATACCGTCAATAATGAAAGAAAGCACTTTGAACGATAGACTCCGCAACACACAAACTTATTATATATTGCTCAGAATTCGCGCGCATTAAAACAATAAAAATTGAATGTGGCACAACAATTTCTAAAATTTCCAATTTTTCACCAACTGAAGTCGACTACTGACGCGGTCAAGGCTCACTTTGAAAAAAAAAACTAATAATAATAATAATAATAATAGTAATAAAAAATATCAGAGTATGCCTGACCGTTACTTCTCATCCATGGTGAAGTAGATCTAGGGGAATTTGAAGGACAGCAAACATGCCGTCACACATAGCTGGCATGGCATTTTTATATACTGGTAACGGAAACTCGACCAACAAGGAACCAAATCTTACTTTTAACTTAGTATGGTTTCTGTTGTCCACCACGGCTGTTTAGACAAAAGACATCCCGACATCGGGTCCAGTTTGACCTACAGTATACGTCAGTTGACCGGCTGCTGTGGCGCAGTGGTCCGAACATTTAAATTTTCTAAGCTTTTAATCTAAGTACCTGCAGTATATATTACAACACGTACTCGTTATGAATAAAAGGTTTCCCAGTGAGTAATGTGAAGGTGGATCAGCACGAGTCGCAGGTCTCTCGACTGTCGTACTCGTACCCAATGGTATGCATTTACCCGCAACTTATCGAGAACGCCAGATTCCTCTATATTTCTGAATAAAATTAGTTTCTATAAACAGCGAAGGTGACGAAGGCTAACTACACGTATAGTTAAAATTATCAAAGTAACAGCGACATGTCCAGCATACTATCTATATCACTGCAGGTCGGTAGCAAAGTAGTAGGACGAAGCTTTAAGGGAGGACTCAGCTAAGTAAACCTTTGCATTGGCAGATAAATGTACGTAGGTTGAGTTAACAATTGTCGACGCTAATTTGACAAAGAGTTATAGTTAACCCCGTACGAAAAACGGGCACATATATATACCTGTAATTATTAAATCCATTGTGCGCTGGACCTATTACGCACTTATTAGGACGTGTATGGCAGTCATTCTCCCATTTGCACTTTTTGGATTACATTTTAAGCAATGTATTACAAGGAGGAACTTCCCAATGCCACACACCGTTGAAGCAAGTGGAAACTGCATCACTATCGCTGACAGGGTCTAGCGTGAAACACACAACACATGCTTCCAGTAGTACGCTGCTTATTATACAATTTTCTAGCCCATTCCGAAGACTAGTTTGGCACGCTGTGCGTAACCCCAAGAAAAGGAAGTACCAATGCAACAGTTGCCAAGTGGGAGATTTGAACTGAAAACTTCTGTAGGGTACGTAACTTGCAGGTCTGTCTCCAAAACCGCAGACATTCACGCCTGCATGTGCCAACTCGTCCAACAGATATTAATGAAGGTTCATAGAGAACCCCAAAAAACGAAAGATCTCTCCAACCTCATTGTTATTCAAATAGTTATATGTTTGGGCGTCAACGGACTGGCAAGTCCAAGCGAAACACCAAAGCAACACTGAGACGCCGAAACCCTGTTAAAAACACTGCGAAAAAATTACCGGCAGATTTCAATTAGACGCGCTAAATATTACTATATAAGGTATTGAAGCCTCCCTTGTCACAACTATGGAGATTTAAGAGAGGAAAAAAAAGGACAAGTCGTCTATACGTAGAGAGAAACGTGGTACCAAGGCTCGAGGGTGGATCCCCGCACATGCGCACAGCAAACAAGTCGGCTTGGAAGAGGAAGAACACAACGAAGCATCATCAGTACGAATATGAACAACGGATGATGCAAAGTGGGCACGAACGTCAGACGTCAGGAAGGCCTAGCTAATGGATAAAGTAGCTAAAAAAATCTCACTGAGGTCGCTGCTCCCCATGATACAGGATGGGCAAGCCTAACTAGGTACCTAATCAGATGGCCTACAGCCTATCCCATGCCCCCGAAGGGGTCACTGCAGACTTCAACTCTTACAATACACGCCGCCAAACACGGAACGTGACAACGAATGTCGTGTCGACACAGATTAGGAAAGACAACCCAGCCTACACGGACGAATTTAGCACCTAACCATCATCACCGTACCGAAGGAAATCCTTTGGAGCCTCACACAGCGTTTGCACCATCGCTATACTTTGAAACAAGATAATCGGTTGATGGTGTTAGGGCAGTAGGTCCTGTTGCACAACAGCCTCGGGCTCCAGCGGCACGGCAAAGCCCCCCCCCCCCTCCCCTGGCAGGAATGGAAGTACTGTCTTACACACATACTGTGGTCATCTCGCGTTACGGTCAAGTCCAAAGTCTCTGGCACCAGGGTTGCTTGTGATCCGGTCAAGTCATTAGTGCACTTGCATATCGAGGCACCTACTGCCCTAGTGATCAGAAGTAATTCTCAATGATTGCATAAGCTAAAATAGGTAAGCGCTCTGATGAAAGGGCATAACTCCGCCATGCAACGCAAATTTAACGAAAAATCAAATTAGTCCTGAAAACAGATTATCTAGTTGGTCATCAGCGAAATTTTGTCAATTGTGTCTCTTAACATATCTAACAATTCCTGCAAATTTCATGACGACCTGTTTATAACTTTCTGGGTTATGTTACTGACAAACATAAAAAAAAAAACAGGACAAACATAAAAACAAAGAGACAAACAACCATATAAAAAATTTTGTCAGTTGCCCCTGGTAACATTCCTAACAATTCGAGCAAATTCCATGAAGATCTGTCCGTAGCTGTCTGAGACAAACAAACTGTCCAACGGATCTTCGCCAGAAGTTCATCTGATCCTCCAAACATACCTAGCAATCCTTTTAAATTTTATGAAGTTTCGTCAATAACTTATCGAGTTGTCCTGGCGACAGGCAAACCAACTCCGACAAAAACATAGCCTCCTTGGCGGAGGTAATGATACCATTGGTTTTATATGTGCGAGATCGCGCCAAATGAGTTAGGTAAAAGATACCAAAGGCTAAAAGTTGCAAGGAACAGCAGCAAAAAGCGAGGGCCAAAGGCTAGCAGCAGCAACGACCTGTCAGAAGCACCGCACACCAATCGATAAAAGGAAAAGGTGAAGCAGAGCCCCGAGGCTTGCCAGCACACACCAGGCCCTCGCATCTCTTCACTTGGGGTCACCGCCGTAGTTATGGAGGCTCTTGGTAGAACGATATATAACACAAGGCAAGAGTGCTGACGCCAAGCGAGACGTTACATAAGAAGCCTACCTAATGATTCAGATGATATTTGTACTCCGTGCCTGCAGTCCACAGGGACACAGCGAGACCAGTGCTGCAGCGCTGGCGTTGTATATGCTTTTGTTGTAAAATTCTTGTCGTGGAAATGCGTCAGATTATATAATTTCCCACTAGCTGAAGAAACAGGTAGGGTGGAGAGTTTTTCATTTTTTTTTTTTTCATTTTCCACTGTGGCTAGTTCGGACGCGTTGCCAAATTGGGAGAAAAAAGTTGTGTTAAAAGCATTTTTTCCTAGACGGAAATCTTCTACCGCCGCAAGAGTCATGAATTTTGAAAAAAGTGCTCTTATCAGCTAAAAAAAATTTTTTTTTTTATTTTGCTCACTAAACAGTAGCTACACATGAAAGAAATACGCAGGCAAAGTTTAAGGCATCCACTGCAATGCTAAGTTGGTAGAGCAGGGGGATGAAGGGGTCCGGGCCTCTCATTAAATTCTGTCTGTGAGCTTTGATATCTAGCGTCAAATAGAATTTTCTGCAGCACTAATACCATCAACATGGAGGTTGGGACCACAGCCGCCCCTACTTCTATTAACCATCCATGTAGATGGTATCAGTGCTGTGGAAAATGCCATTTGTCGCTAGATGTTGAAGCTCACAGGCAAAATTAATGAGAGGCCCGGACCCCTTCATCCCCCTGTTCTACCAACTTAGCATTGCACTGGCTGCCTAAAACTTTGCCAGCGTATTTCTTTGATGTGTAGCTACTGTTTAGTGAGCAGAAGAAAAAAAATAATGCTTTTTTTGGCTCACAAAAGCAATTTTTTTCAAAATTCATGGCTCTTGGGGCGGTAGAAGATTTCCGTCTAGGAAAAAATGCTTTTAACACAATTTTTTTTCTCCCAATTTGGTAACGTTTAAGAACTAGCCACTATGGAAAATAAAAAAAATGTTGAAAAATGCTCCACCCTACTGAAGAGTCTCAGCAACACATGAAAGCAACATTATGAGTGTATAATTAAATACCCCCTGCCGTCATCGTCAAAGGCCTTTGTTGCTGCAGTCGTCGTCTCAATGGGTGCGGGTCGTGTTCACCGCTCTCTAGTCGACGACGGAATGCTTTCTTCCTCCGGTTGACGGTAACACAACAGCCGACAGTGGCAACCTACAACACGGGTAATTGCTACGAGTGCTGAACTCGCATGAGCTGGTGCACGGGATCGCCTTTCCACCGCAAAAGTGAATTTTTGCGGCGTTTGGCTAGCTAAATCAATCAGTATATCGAGCGTCCACACGTTATTCTGCAAGATGGGGGTATTCACCTAAGCAGAAATGGAAACAGTGGAGGTGTCGCAGCTGTAACTTGAGCCTTTCATCTCTGACGCCACAGCTTTGACACCTGTGGTCGACTGCACCTGTGCACTCCTGGGTCAGTGGGCATCTATCTGCGACACTAGCCAGAGCATGTGGATATATCAGCTGGGCAGTGCGGTCTAGTTGACTTTACCTTGACATATACGAGTGCAAGCTCTTTGTTTTCAGTGGCACTCTACATGATGAGCACATACCTGGCTCAGTGAAGGGCTGCTAAGTCCTTTATAAGAAACTTCTCATCACCTTTTACAGAGAAGATAATACCAGGTCAAGTATTCTACCGGGTGAAGTGTTCCATAATATCAATACCGACGTTGAAATCGCTAGTTCCCATTCAGATGATAAAGTAACGTACTATAACTAGCAAAGTATCAGCAGATTGCAGGAAAACGAGAGAAGAGAGCGCTGTCACTCAGTGGAGCCTGCCGAGCACCAGGCCATAAGAAAAACGCCGTGGGAGAAGCAGAGCAGAGGGAGAGAGAGCGCGTGTGTTGAGGGGAACGATGCTTTGACAGCACCAGCAACAAGGAAGAATTAAGAGCGGAGGAGGGCAGTTTGGGCAGAATCTTCAGTACGTTTTTAGTGGTCATTTGGGCCCCAATACGACCTCAGTTTGTTGCGATCTGTGGGCTTACCCGCTGTCACGTGCCTGGCCAATATTCTCTCACAAGGCGAAGTGACGCCACCAGAGGCGCTGGAGACAACGACCGCTGGAGCGCAGAGCTGAACATTTCTGCACCTCGGCAATGACCAGCTTGTGTACAGGCGCTTCGTTTTTGTGTACAGGCGTGAGCGCTTCGTTCACTGCAGACGAAGACTTGCAAGCAAACCGATAAGCGCTAAACTCAACTTGGAGCAACAAGGGTTGTGCAACAAGAGGCTGCGTTAAGGGGGCTTTTTCAAATTTTTTATTTATTTTTTTTTATTTTTGAAGCGATTTTTCTGAAATTTGCACATAAGATATACAATCAAAAAATAAAAACATTTTGTTTGTGTAACTTTTTCAGTTTAGGCCTTAGTTTTTTCAGAAAATGAGATTTTCTTTTTTTTTCTTTTTTATAAATTTTAAAAATGAGCGTAAGTCGATGAGTTTTTATGCTACACTAAAAACAAAGACAGTTTTGGAATCCTTGAAAGATTCCTTAGAAAACTATGAAGAGATTTTTTTAAAATTTCCTTTTAGTTTTCTATTGCATTAAGACTTTAGATGGGTTACCGAAGAATTCATAAAATATGTAAATTTCCTTGATATTTCATATAATAAAAAAAAAATGAAAGGAAATTTAAAAAAATCTCGTCATCCTTGAAAGATTCCTTAGAAAACTATGAAGAGATTTTTTTCAATTTCCTTTTAGTTTTCTATTGCATTGAGACTTTAGATGGGTTACCGAAGAATTCATAAAATATGTAAATTTCCTTGATATGTATTTCATATAATAAAAAAAANCAATAAAAGGAAATTTAAAAACATCTCGTCATAGTTTTATAGGGAATCTTTCAAGGATTCCAAAACTGTCTATGTTTTTAGTTTTAGTTCTTTTTATTCTGAAAAATCAAATTTTTCAGGACGGCAAATTTTATGTTTTTGTGCATGAATTTAAAAAAAAAAAATGCGCTGTTTGCAGTGGAAATGCACTTGACATGTTTTATCCATAGTACATTTCCACCTACAAATACCTTACATTCGTCATTCACTAATAAAAAAATGAAAAAGCTATGTATTAGATGAATAAATAAATGAAAAAGACCATTTTTTACCCCTTCCGGACCCCTCTTTTTGGGAGGTTCCAGTGCTGCTAGCCCCCAAAAAATTTGGGGCGTCATAGCTCCATACCTGAGGACACTTTTGAGCATAAAACCATAAATTTAAAATTTGACCATTTTCCGTGAAAAAGACCCCTTAACAAGACGCCCGCAAACTAGCAATGGGGGAACAATGCGGCGAGACAGCGAGGAATAACAGAGACTGGGAACATTTAGCAGCAAATACTTGGGAAAGGCAGTTTAAAAAAAAGAAGAAGGCAGTACTGTAAGGGAGATGGATCGATGGCAGGAAGGCGGGGGCGCATTGGCGCCTCAGAAGGCGCTATGGTCACCCTCACTGCCCCACCAAGTCGTCTCAAAGACGCCTGCTCCTTAGAAGCAACAAACGTAAGAAACTTTAAAGGTCTGCTAGCTGCTTCACCTCAGTGGCTAAATATCACCGAGAGCAGCAAGTGTGGGTCACTGGAGTAAATTATCCGTGGCATGCTGCAGCCATACACTTACGGACCAGCTGTTCACAAGAGGGAGGCGCTCTGAGGGTTTGCGCAAAACGTAGCTAAGTACAAGATATATCAGCATTTAATTGACGGCCATAATGAGCGATGGGCAGCACGAAAACGTCAAGAGCACACGACTGAGAGAGCAAGACAGATCATAGCGATGACAACACTGAACATCGATCATGGGCCGGGCCGACCATAGATAGCTGCACTGCTGAGGCAATTTAGACCACGTCGCCACTCTTGCGAGGTTCGTGGTCTACAGGATAACCAGCAGCACTACAGGAGCTGCTAATGCTTAGCATGGTAGAGCGTACCAGCCTTCACCGGACTCAGCACATCCAGAGATCCAATCCTATATTAAGCACCCAGCAGGATGATCCTACTAACATTCCTCTAGCGCCATTAACTGCTCGAGCTCACAAGGCGCCGACCTCAACCGCTTTCATTACGAGAAGTCCAGCAGCGAATTTTCCAGTGCCCACAACCCGAGGAGACAAGCGAACGGCCGACAATGAGATTGTAGAAAGCAAAAATCTTACACACAGAATAAGGAATATAGCTATAAGAAGCATGAGGAAGCATGGCCCAACGGAGAACACAGCAGAAAGTCGCTACAATTATACACCTATGACAAAAGTAGAGATACAGGGAGCGTCGGTACCCAGGAAGCAATGTGTGTGTGTGTTGGCGTCAGCGACACGTCCCATTGCCATTATTAGGGATGAGTTACTGTAAATGCCAATTATATGGCAAGAGCACGCATCATCAGCAGCACGTAGAGGTCAAAATGTTGACGAGTGCACACGCGACACCGAAAGTGTGCCAGACGAGGTCCCTCAAGTGAGGGGTGGCGCAAAGAATCGAGAGGCGCAAGTGCACGGCAGATACACACACACACACACACACACACACAACACCAGAGCGATTAGGCTCGTGTCTCATACGGCGCCACACCATCAACATGCCAAAATGAGGCTGTAGTGGTACGGCCGGTGTGTGAGCGGCCTTCTTTTCTCAGCGTGGAGAGTTCAAATGGTTCTTGAAGCGTTCTTTACGGTGACACCGCATCGGTTATTATTATCACCCGCGAACGAAGTGAGAGAGGTGATGATCATTTCGTTGAAGATTTAAGTATATACTTATATGCCTGTCTACCCAATAAGTGGTCGAAGGAGTTGAACAATCTTCATGCTTTTTTGTAGGGAGTTTGGTGGGTTGACCTAGATGTGACCCATGCCAAAAACTGGTCATAGCTGACCATAAAAAATGACGGCGCTGAATGTTCCTCCTTCGGGGCAAATTTGCCACCACCTCGACAGATCGTCTGCAGCACGGGGGCGTTCTATTTTTTTTTCCTATGTTGTTATTAAGGAGGTAATGTAGGGCGTAGGGCGCTAACTATATAGGACATGGCATCCACATGAAACATTAGGATTAGCTGGTCATCGAAAATGACATCGTTGAAGCAACCCCCATCGCGGGTGATGGTCTTACACCACCGAGGTGTTCTAGTTGACTACATATTTACCTATCGCACTGATACCGGAACCGTCACTTGCCTTCCATGTGGAAGAGTGGAAGGTCTTTCGTGTACTACATAGTTTTAAACGTACCTATATAGACTAACATGGAATAGACTTGGGCGGAGGAGTTGCCGATCGGTAGCGCAATAACAGAACAGCAGCAGCCGTAGTGACGGCAGCGACCAGCCTGTGTCCTCCTTCAATAACTTCAGTAGCTACAAAAGACGGAATATATCGCGAGGGCATTCCTGGGGCAGACGGATAATATCTCTTTGCGCACGCAACGGTTAAGAGACAAAGCCCGACTGCAAATGAACTAATATGTGGCACCGTATGTCGCGACCTAACGTTAACCGCAGAAACTTGTAAGTATATATATCTATGGGTCCATTGGCGCAC
>LQNS02278163.1:480506-501267 GCA_001587735.2 Parhyale hawaiensis
TGCGGTATTCGCCAGAAGTGACAGGCTGGGGAACCACAAGGCATTTGCTGTAATCGATACATTTCGCCTCGCAAGGGTGGAGAGCGAGTGAGTTTAACTCAGAGCTCGGTATGGGCTCATTTCGATGGACGCTCAATGCTGAAGTTCCCTCTTAATACGTCCGAAAAACTGAGCTGCCGCTGCACCAGCAGGGAAACTGCAGCACGGCGGCCAAAAGAGCTGGAGAAGAGCTCGGGGGCGAGCAGCAGCATTATAAGTTACGCGGGCGTACACAGGACACGACCTGCTTTGGATAATCCTGGACATCAAAGCCCCTGGCGCTGTTACAGCATACAGCTTACGTGCGGCGCAGGGGCCACGGCTTTCAGTGATATTGCGCTTGGGGGCTGCGCTCAGTATAGCTGCATCTTCTTAAGTTGCGACCAATGGTGACAATACCGCGATAGAGGAGACAAGTCTTGACTACATGCACACACACACATGTACGTCGCGTGCGAACATAGCTTTATAATGAATGGATATATATTTATCAGTGATGTACTGCTACACACACATCATAATTACATTGCAGTATTTGTAATTTCAAGTTAAAGAATCAATAAAAAATGTACCCCTTGACTCCTACAGAGTAGCTACATGCTACACAAACAGGCACAGGTACTAACTTATCAGTTTGTTCCCAACTAATGCAGTTATATGGTACATTGCTCCTAGAATATAAATAAATGTGAGTGGAAAGCTTAGCGGTAGGAAGCAAAACGTTTGGAAATTCTCAACAGGTACAGACTGGCAAAACCACCGTCAACACCAGCACTTTGCAGTCTTGTTATCACTACTGCACACCCTTCACGTAGAAGAGCTTATGCATGTGTTCGCAAGAGCAAGCATCAGTTTTATAACATTGTAACAGTCATTAAAGTCAGGCGATATACGCTTTACAACAAAACCTCAGCATACACATGTCTGGCTGGACAAAGACACGCAGAGAGGCACAACAATCGTAAAGAAGCGATGAAATTTGCCTCGTGACACTGCCCAACAAGGTATCGATAATACAGCATACTTTACTTCGCAGCTAAGCAGCTGTTTTGAGACGAGGACAAGAAACACGCATGGAAATGTGCTTGTATGTTCCGCGGGATAATAAGAAAATGACACCAACAGTGGGTGAGGCATAGAGAACTTACTGAGGACTTCTATGAACTAAGTGGCCCATCTACAGTAGCTGAGGATCACTTTATCTTCATCACAAGCGCGCGGCACTAATGGTGGAGGCAAGAGTTTACTCCCATGCAGAAGCCACCCCCTCCCCCAGTGCTGTACTTAATAACGATGAGTGCGTAGCAAGGATACACAAGCGCCTCAATACAGGGGGTCAAAGCTGAGTTACGTACGTCACCACACCTAGTGTACCCCAAGGAGGTTGCAATGGGAGGCGGAAAGCCTCAGCACTCAATCGGCGAGTGCACACAGGGCTGAGTCACGTGACGGGAACTGGCGTTTTAGTCCCCCTAAACTGGCTGAACTGATCTCATGCAGTGGGCTGAAGGCCGTGGTCAGTAAATACTAATCAAGAAAGATACAGACAGGCAGTTCTTCAATATCTTTGCAAGAAAATTGTGTCGGAAGATTGATATCACAGTGCTCACTCAGTAAGTTTTATAAGTTGGTATACAGGATACAAGTTTCCTTTACATACCTCCATCTGCTCGAAACTTCATCGATGGCTATAATGGCTATAAAACTTTGAACTCAGGAGTCCTTTCTATAGGGGCTCCATGAGGCAATGTCACTCTCCGATCGGGCACGCGGCAAACGCCACTCAGCCAGTTGAAGGGAAAAGTTTACTTGAAACGCTCTCGTAGGGTAAATAGAGAGGGTGCGCTCCTCCATATACAAGCTTGGTGTACCCGTAACTAGAAAACTCGCCAAGTTGGCACTTTGTGTTATTTGATTCCGTTCCCGTCTGTAAAATCCAAACTTTGAAAATTTTTGGGATGCAGAGAAATCGACTTTGGAAGCTGTCGCCGACTGAGGCCAGCTCAACTGATGGTGTGACGGACAGCAGCATAGAAGAATACACGAGCCGTAGTACTGGCAACGTTTTTACTACAATAATAACCGGCTACAGTGCTTGATTATGAGCACGATATCTGCGCGACGTAACAGCTCCAATACTAAAGGGCCAGTGTTATAGTGCACTGTAACTGTACGGCACGGCGATACAACCGTCACCGATAAAAAAGACCAACAACTGAAGGGGGAAATTCTTGTGCTTGGGCCTAGCAGCCATCGGTTGGAGGGCGACATTAGCGAGCAATGGCCTCCCGCAGAGCACACAGCCCCCTTCCCCCTCCAAGTGGTAGGCGGTGGGTACGCAACGCGCACGACAGGAACGCGGCACTATATGGACGATCAACCGCAAAGTAACATGCGCAATACAATAATTGGATACACACAAGTCAATGCTGCAAGTTTTACACATAGGCCAACTTTTGCTGAGTGCAGCCCTCAGAGAAGTGCAGCGGTAGAGGAAGCTTATACAAGGAGGGATAGGATCTGACGCAATGAATGCAAGAGGTCACATTACATACATGCGGCAGGTGCTCTGTGCTCAGGCGGAGCCGGTTAAATATTCCCTGTTGTAAGTTCCACGTGAAAAATGAAACGCTGTTTGATGACTTAAGAGAGTACCTGGTTGTCAAAAACGACAATATAACTACAACTAGCAGCAGCATTTCTCCATCGTTCACGCTCGTGGCCAATAAGGCTAAAACAAAATTTGCAGCAAGGCCACAAAGAAACCCCAGGTAATAAACACTATATAGAAGATACGTTACACTATACGGGTCAAGCCAGTGATTTTTTTTTTTTTCGTTTCAGCTTCAAATTTTGACCCCGTATGTCGGAGCTCTGAAGCTCAGTCGAGAAAAAATTTAAGTTACAATAATTCAATATATAGGTACTTTTATGCTTGAGAGGAGACGAGAATTAATATAGCACAAGACTAACCGATCATCACCAAAATTTAATCAATATGTCTTATTGTTGATCAACATTTCAAACAATTTCTGTAAATTTCAAAAATATCCGTTCATAACTTCCTGAGTTATTTTGCTAACAAACGTAAAAATTAAACAGGACGACAAACAAACAGACAGATGATTAACATAAAAATTTGGTCATTCATTCTTCGTGATATACCTAACAACTCACGAGAATTTCATACAAATCTGTCAAGACTTTCTGAGTTAAGGTACGGAGAAAAAAGAGACAAACAAACGGCTGAACGGATCTCCACCAAAAGCTATACATCATGAGGTAGCAACGATACGTTGCCTCATAGCGGTTTATGGTTGCCTCATAGGAGCAACATACACGATAAACCAAAAAGACAGAGTACAGAAACAGAACTCGACGGTAACGCCACTGCTCCCAAGAGCACAACTGCAGACCAAAAACCCGGTCTCCAAACGCACCCAAGTTGTACAGCGCTGCAATTCGCAGACAAACCACCAAGACCCAAGAGGGTATGTACGAGCCGCTCCCGCATTAGTGATAAACAAAAAGAGTTTGGCAGTTAGCTTATATTTATGGGTGTGCGGCGAGACTGGATAGAACAGACCCAAATACGATTGAAAAGTTTGCAAAATAATGGGATAATAACGGTAGGGAAAGACAGGCAAGGTTAACGGAATAAGGAGAACACAATAAAAGACTAGAGCACTCTGAGAGCGCATACCTCCGCCAAGCGAGGCGACGGTACCAAAAAATTCAAATTGGCTCTGAAACCATGATTTTCTTTGTATAAACTGCAAAATCTAATCATTTGTGCCTTTTGATGGTAATAACAGTTTGTGCAATTTTCTTGAAGATCTGTTCATAACTTTTTGAGTTATGCTGCTAACAAACATGACAGACGTGAGTCAAACATACAAACCGATCTACACCAAAATTTAATCATTTACCGGTATGTCTTTCAACATTACTAACAACTCCTATAAATTTCATGAAGATCCATTCGTCATTTTTTGAGTTATTGTGCTACAAGCATAAAGTTAAAAACAGCGACAAACGAACGAACAAAACGGATCATTGGAAAAATTTGGTCATTTACTCTTCGTTATATACCTAACAACTCGTGTAAATTTCATAAAAATCCGTCCATAACTTTTTAGTTATGGTATTGAGAAAAATGAGGCAGGCAAACAAACAATCAAACGGAAGGACGGATCTTCATCAAAAGTTAATCATCTGTTTCTCCTAACATACCAAACAATCCCAGTAAATTTCGTCAAAATCCGTCCATAACTTTTTGAGTTATCTTGATGACAGACAGAATAACTGACAGAAAGACAAACAAACTCGACGAAAACGTAACCTCTTAGGCGGAGGTAAATATTATCGCTCAAGAAGCATCTGGTAAAGATCGCGCGTGTACCTCACACTGCAAGTTCGCACTAAATTCAGAGCGATCAGTAGGTAACTATCTGCTTCACACTAACGGTCAAACTTACACCCAAATGAGCTAGCGAATACTCGTCTGAAGCCCCCCCCCCCCCTAGGCGTAACCACTGCTTTGCAGGTGAGGACAAGGAAGGCATGGGTACTGGATAGGTAGCATGTCAATTGAGACGTGGAACACATGCACGGGAGAACGAAAGAACAGAAGAAAACAAGTCTTCAGTAGGAACGCTGGCAATGAAAAGAAGCAAAGTGGGCACGAAAGAGAGAAGTCTCGTAGGAGTAGCTGGGGTGCGCCATTCCACATAACAAAAGATCCATAACAAAATTTGGGGCCTCCACGGCGCCGCGCAGTAGCTGAATTACGGTATTAACAACAGCGGTGGCCCTGGTTTCTGGATGGGATGGGTGAGCCAACTAACCGAATACTCTTGCCTATCCCATCACCCCTGAGGAGTAAGTCACACCCAAAGCTAGGGTAGTAGATATACATACATCTGCACATGACACGTGGTGTCGCCGCATAGAACCTAACATACAACAACCACTGATGTATTGGCCATTTATACCTCTGCACTGGGGAGGTCCGTACCTGACTCCAAGTGTCCGCAGCATCAACTTGTCGCTCACAACACCATTAGAAGACAATCGAGGAGAGCGCAAGTGGCCGGCAACAATACGGGGTGTGCGGTCGACACAATGTTACGGCGCGCTCAAGTCAAACCAATAAATACGGGGCCAACGACCGCGATACGTACCTAGCCGTCCCTCAATTTCGCGCGACATCATAAATTTTGGTGTTGCCTCTTTTTGGGATATTCTTTCTTTACAGTTTATGCAGTAGTACGGTGAAATCCTTTCAGCTTTTCGAGCTTCATCCATTCTTCATTCTACCAATACAAATCCGTTTCTTGAAATGCGGTGCACATTCTGAAACGAGCCATTCTCTCATGCTTGCATATCTGCACCAGGGCAAGAGATCATATATGGTCCCTTGCATAATGCTATTGCCAAATGAGCGTCGTTCGGGGGCACGACGAAGGACGAACTTTGCTCCAGTCGTATCAGCAGTCAGTTTTAACTCTCAAAACGCGAGCATCACAGGCAATAGGTTGTACGTACATTTTCACTACAGTATCTTAAGTTTGACTTGAGGGGAAAACACGGCTACCTAGTTCCTCTCTTTATGAACTCACAAAATTTATCTGCTGAAACAAAGGTTTGAATAAGCGAGTCCATATGGCGCAGGACAGCCATGTTGTTTTACTGCTATTTGCTTCCAATCTGCGGTATTTTTCTTAGAAAATACCCGCAATGCCTACCCTCGCTTCCAACAACAGATCTTCCAAGCACAAGGACTTTCTACCTCTCAGTATCAAGCTTGTGGTGCAGTCACAACTCCAAACCAACCATGCATCACCTTATCCTCGCTTCCCTCG
This sequence comes from Parhyale hawaiensis, assembly GCA_001587735.2. Taxonomy (NCBI): domain Eukaryota; kingdom Metazoa; phylum Arthropoda; class Malacostraca; order Amphipoda; family Hyalidae; genus Parhyale; species Parhyale hawaiensis. The sequence goes on from LQNS02278163.1 coordinate 486,410, forward strand.
TAGGTGAGGAAAAGTCCTGCTGCCTGGCGTTAACCGAAGCAAAGAGTCATCATTTATGCAGAATGGCCCTATATACGAACCACGGCATGGAAAGCTTCCAGCAGCCACAAGGAGTTCACTGCCCATGTGAGTGAGGAGGAGAGAAACGCATATCAACAAACGTGTGCCATTTGTTTGATCAGCACTGAAGGCTTAATGGAGAAAAAGGCAGTTAGCTAGGCGTGTCTGAAACAAAAGCTGCTCATAAATTCTGGCGAGGGCAAATTGTGTTGGGGCGGAAGCAGGCAGCAGCACGATGATGGAATGATGGACCGCGGCGGGTTGCGTGTGGCACGGGGAGCCGCAGAGGTTCCAGGCTACCAGTCGTACAGCATACATAACATGTCTCGCTCGTTGTTTGTGTGCACGACACGGTCCACAGCGAGGGTACGGAAAGTGCGAGGGTAAAGGTAATGTCAACTTTGACTGCACCCTCTACTGGCAAATCCAAAAGAACTGGTTTGTGCGGCAGATATCAGCCAACTGGCCGCAGGGGATTAAGTACAGCTGCAGCCAATCACAGGTCGCTGAGAACTATGGCGCATTTAGCGAAAATTGAAACGACCCGCCCCTCCCCTACCCTCAGGTACCGTAAGTAACCCACGGTAGCCGTGCACACCTAGCAAGTTAGCAAATTCTGCGCACCGAGCGCCATGCACAAAGTTCTCTCACCTGGCTTGGGGATCGCTCCTAGGAGCTCCAGCACAACTGTGCAGCACGTAAGTCCGCTGCTGCCTCTGACAATTTTATTTTTCAATACAACGTTATTATTTTTCCAACTAGGATTAGTTACTATCGACGCACTTCAATAACCTGAGCTTCCTGGGTAATTTCAGTCTCTGTAGATTTGCTGGGGCTGTGTTGGACACCAAGCTCCAACCGGTTTCTTTGCTTGATCAAGCGAAAGAAATCGCGTGCCTTTCAGCTATTCTTTTAGTTTCGGAGAACGAAAACATTAGACGGTGCCCAATCAGCACTGCAAGGGGGTTCGCAACTTCGTCAATTGTTATTCGTCTATCTTCTTCGACTAGATTATTATTCACAAGCGAGATGTCTCGCGTTCTTCAGCTGATGGGTCTCCCGTCTCCTGGATCACTTTCGAATTGTTCTCTGCTTTCCTTAAAACGCTTAATCCAATGGAAACAACGGCTCTGCGTGGTGATCGGCCTTCAAACTTACTNCGCGTTCTTCAGCTGATGGGTCTCCCGTCTCCTGGATCACTTTCGAATTGTTCTCTGCTTTCCTTAAAACGCTTAATCCAATGGAAACAACGGCTCTGCGTGGTGATCGGCCTTCAAACTTACTGTACAGTATAGCGTCAGCAATTTTTATCGGCTTTCATTCGATTTAAGTTCGACTTTAGTTAGATATATACCATGTTAACTCTTATCTCAAAAGTTATCATTCTTACGGGTTGAAGCAAAGAACGTTTGAAACGCAACCTCTTTAGACGTCAGTCACTTGTAAGAATGACGAAACACCCCCAAGTTATTTTCTAAATGAGCTTTATGAAAACTTTCTAACAGCCCCTCGTATACGGCTGCCCTTACAGAGGAGGGTGCCGGCAGCTGCAGCCAACACAAAATTATGGAGACACCCGAAATAGTTAGGCTATTCAGAGGTGCTACGTTACCGTAATACATCTGATTTCCATGGGAGACGATTTAACACTTCTTGGTTTGTGGAAAGACACCTTGATCCGTCTATTATTAAAAAGCTAATCTAAAAACGAATTACCGAACCAATGGATAATTATGTAATGAACTTGCAAAACAAATCAAGCCGTATTAACAATTCTCGCATTCCAATAGCGGCAATGAGCTAGAAGAAGCAGTACTTATTTTTGTGTGTACACTGCATTTAACTCTCCGAGCAGCACGGACACACATACATACACAAACACTCGTCAGTATAGTACATGAACGTATATAAATCACCGTAACGAGCGCACATTATTACTACAATTTACTACGGTTATTAATATACTATGGTGTAAGCGTTCCTAACCACAGCTTTTGCTCTGAACCAATGAGAGGAAGAATGAAGGGACGTGTAGTGTGACGTGCGTGACGAGGCACCCATCCATGCAAAGGAAGAGGGAAAGAAGAAGAAAAGCAGAAAAACACCACGAGCAGGAGTAAGAAAGACAAAACGGAAGTGGGCACATAATGTACTGTAAGACGTCCAGTAGGCCACGTTGAGACTAAGGTAACCTACTGAGGCGCATCTCCCACAACAGGAGCAGCGAACACAGCATCAGCAACGCACTAAATATATATATATATGCTAACGATATGGGCAGCAGTCCCGTAAAAAAGCCACAGTGCAGTTTACACTTCAGAAGCGTATTACCATTGACGCCACATCTCAGTAGGTACCAGCAACGTAACTGCAGGTGTCGCTAGCAGCAAAAGTTCAATTGAGTGATAGCTACAGTACTATGAACAGGAACTGAACTGTTGATTACATACAAATATATCACACTTAGTTGTGGCCAAATTTGCATTTGGTTTCAACGCAATCCTTCGCAATGCACAAATTCGACAGGTGGCGAAAGGTCAGGATTTCCCCTAGTGGAGAAGACAAATTTTAGCTGCTGATGGTGGTAACTCGTGCAGTTGAGAGGCAAGCTACACACGAGAGGCACGAGTACGCCACTCGTACGTGCTGCCCGTACGTCCGAGCGACCGCGGCGCTGCCACGGGCGCGCGGAGTTCGGTGAGCAGCAGCAGAGCCACAGCGGCCGCCGCTGTCGGAGTCAGCAGAGGGAAAATCAATAGCATCGCGGTACCGTCGCTGCCTGCCGCACACACGCACCCACCGGCGTCCTTCCCTGCCCACCCCGCACCCACCTCCTGCTGTAGCTACGGTGTCCCTGCGCACGGGTACACGGCAGCGTGGGCCCGTCCCTGCCCACCACGCACCCACCTCCTGCTGTAGCTACGGTGTCCCTGCGCACGGGTACACGGCAGCGTGGGCCCGTCCCTGCCCACCACGCACCCACCTCCTGCAATAGCTACAGTATCCCCGTGCATGGGTGCACAGCAATGAAGATCAGTTTCTAGGGAGGCGGTGGGTATACTCCCGTGAGTTATTTAGAAGTGATGCACAGAATAATCATTTTCCAGTGAGACAGAGTTATTTCCTAGGGAGGCAGCAGATGCTTTTCAACAGTGAGGTAGTAGAAGCTATTCCCAAGCGAAGGTAAGGCAACATCGCCCTGACCGCACGCCCCTGGTGGGAAATCAGCTGGCACAGGTTCTAGCAGCAGCTCAATATCCGCTAGGTCTGAGAGGAGCGCGTAGCTGCAGCCGATTACAGATTGGCCGAGCTGCGGCGTCGCGAGACGCAAGACTGCACGACAACTGCAGCCTCCACGTGTTTCCATTGCTTGTTAGGTCAGTGCTATAGCAGGGAACAATAGACGTGAGACACGCTGACGCTCTAATCCGATGCATCGTAGACTCTTTCTGGTTGGGAACCAACCTCAGACCTAAAGACACTAAGCACAACACTTTAAGCACTACAGCACTGGGAGTACAAGCGGTGGGTTATTTCTCCGCGAGGCAGAGGCAGTTCTCATATTCCAGCGAGGCAAAGCATTTGTCCATTTGCCAGGGAGGCAGCAGTCCATAACTGGACACAAAGAGAGATCCTAGGATCACAGGCTGATATGACGCAAGAATTGTCCTCATTGCTTCGGTTAGAACTGTTCCGTTACTGAATGATACTTCGGTTCCCCCTTCCACAGTACACCAGAACAATCCTTTCAACAATCGAAAAGGAATTCAGTTTGTGCGTACACACAGCAACGAATTCCAGTTAGAGCTTTGTGATGGTCTCCAGAAAACGAAATATACGCAAGAGCAAAGCAGCTTACAGTACTGTAATTCCATCCTGCACGAAGAGCTGACATTCAGGGCATCATTCCAAAAGCTTCCTTCGCTTGGCAGGTACAGCACAAGAGCCGCGACAGTATACAGCAGCTTGCTAGACACTGCAAGATTAGCATTCTTTAGCGAACTGAAAAAGTGCAACGTTACCGTATTGCCTTTATTACGTCATGTTGCGGCGCCCTCACTGCAACACCAAGAATTGCGCACAGGAATGAGCACTTCCACTTCATTGAGCTGCATTCGGTCACCAGCACCATCACCTCTTGTTAATATTATTTACTATTATTACATTATATTATTAGTTTTACCTCCACACCCAGGGCATAAGACGCGATCCAAGCAACGAGTTTGTTGTCTTTCATGCAATGTTTGCAAATACTCAACATTGCTGATAAACATCAGGTAACAGACAATCATCATTTGCACTGACGTCTGGTAGGAACATCGGATGTGCTTTAGCTGACATGCAAGCACAGAGAAGTTGCCTCTCACCACAGACGGGCGGGGGAAGAGCCAGTGTTCTTACGATGTACTGCAACTCGATGCAAACAAGCGCCACATATGCGACTGTTAATTGGTCGCTGCAGTGAACTTTGACACAAACGTTGGTGTCGGCAGCTACGTGCGGCAGACACGACAGAGCGAGCAAACGGAGGGAGGAGCTAAAGAGAGGGGAGGGGAGGACGGGATGGAGACAAGGAGCAGGGAGCCCCACACTACTACAGTGCCACAGATGATATCGATTTTACGCGTTTCATAGAGCGATGCTCACAAGAATGAAGGATAGAGAGAGAGCGAGAGCCGAGCTACAGCAGACACGCTGCCATTTGTAGGCACGAGCTGCCAGCAATTGAGCAAGCAACTCAGCACAGTATGGCATCCATGTGCGCTGTAAGAGAGACAGCCGAGGGGGACCCAAGCCACTATTCCCAATATGTAAGGTTTACCACACTTCTAGTGTAGGAGTATAAAAAGTAGGCAGTTTCGAAACATCTTGCACTGCCGTTTCTCGCGAAGTATACTGCTGCACCATTTACTGGCGCTCTAGATGATCATCAGAACACACTGGCACGGTCGTTAGGTCGGTCGTATACAGAACTGAGTGCCACAGGGTCGTCATTCCACACCCTGCGCTGCCCTTCGCACTTCCCCAGTTCCACCAGCGCCGGTAGGCAGGCAGGCACTAAGAGCAATAAGATTGTGTGAGGTCCTGGGACCTCATTAGCAGCTCACAAAGATAAAGCATGTTCACACCAGGTCTGCGCACACGCACCTCCGTTCCCTGCACCTCCGCCAGGCCACAGACCTACACAATGGTTGAACTTTTCCGTTGAGCAAGACATCTTACGATACCGCCGAGGCTTTCTATAGCAATAGCACACACAGTTCATAGACTAAATTAAGGCCCTGACGATAGCTTGCAAGGATGGCTCCTATATGAGCTACAAGAAAGCGAGATGTTGGTAGATTCTCATAGAGTATGCGGAACACAATTAGTGCGATTATAACAAACACGAAACCACGAGATAACGGCAGCGGTGAGCACTTGAAGCAGCAGGCAATGCCAGGGCAGGATGGCGCGACTGTGCACAAAGGAGGCCTGGAAGTAAGGTGACACCCAAGGGCCAGAGGGACCAGTGCAGCTGTCACCACTCAAAGCAATCACTGCGATGAATGGATCAATTTGTAGCAGCAAAAACACGAGTCTCATTTGACGTGGTGCGCATGGAGACCCGCACAGCAGATACCTACACTGCAGGCGGTGGTGCGGTGTCTGTATACATAAGAACCAATGAGACGAGAACCTGACGCTTGAGTCAGAAATGCTTCCTGTAAGTTGGGAATGAATCGCAGCAGTGTACTGTAGCCTTCAATTGTAACTGAGGTTAGCAGCGGTTCACAGGAGCTTCTCATCGCGCAAATGACTACGGCTAGACGAGGATGCAATAAAAAGCTGAGAATAAATTCTGCGCTGTTTGGACAGCACTAACTTAGAGCGCACAATAGCCTCACACAGACGCAATGCTAAGCCTACAGAAGGGTGTTTAGGAGCCCATTGAAAGGGAATAACAGCGTGCGAAATTTTCACTCGGCCGACTTCGAGCGGCAGCGCAGGCAGCTGCAGTTGGGGCGAGGGATGAGCGCCACAGCCAGCACGTCCTGCTGGAGTCCAGCAAACAACGCCTGGATGTGAGCACAGAGCACTGCAGTAGCGTACTCATGATTGTATGTTTAAAGAAACTGGTAGCATGATGATTTGGAGAAAGTGGTGCGTCAGTCTCATGAGTAAACTAGAGCATTCTGCGACTGCATACCTCCGCCAAGCAAGGCAGCGGTAACGAAAAATTCAAATCTGCTTTGAAACCATGATTTTCTTTCTATCAACACCAAAATCTGATCACTAGTACTTGTGCCTTTTGATAGTATTAACAGTGTCTATAATTTTCTTGGCGATCCGTTCATAATTTTTTGAGTTATTGCACTAACAAGCATAAACTCAAGCACAGCGACAAACAAACGAATAAACAGATCATAAAAATTTGATCATTTACTCTCTGTATTAAACCCAACAACTCATGCAAATTTCATGAAAATCCGTCCATCACTTTTCAAGTTAGGGCACCGGCAAAAAATAGGCAGACAAACGGATAGATATATCTTCACCAAACATTAATCATCTGTTCCTCCTATCATACCTAACAATCCATGTAAGTTTCGTCAAAATCCGCCCATAACTTTTTCAGTTATCTTAGTGACAGATAGAATAACATATAGACAGAATAACAGACAGACAAACAAATCCGACGAAAACGTAACCTCCCTGGCGGAGGTAATAAATGGTTGACATTCTCAGTTGAAGACAGTTTCACTGCTCTGAAGCAAGTGCCTTCTCATCACTGCTCGAGCAATATCAAGTGCAACATAGTCATAGTCAGAAAGTTTCAGCCTCCGTTTCCGAGCGGAACGATATCACAGAGGAAAGAGCAAGGGACATAAAGAATGTCGATAGGAACGGGGAACCCATGCACGAAAGCGTTCCCACACAGGATCAACGCGCATGGGAACAGCAAATTGGGAAAGAAGAGGAAGCACAGAATAAAGCATGAGCAAGTAGGAGTATAAAATCGGGAAGGAAGCAAAGTGGGCACGAAACACAGACGTCCCGAAGACCTAAGTAATGGCTCAAGTGAAACGTACAAAAACGGGGTCATTCATGGATATCTCAGCGAACGAAGATGTTGCTCTTTACATTGCTTCGATGCTCACATAAACCCTAAACAATCGTGTGCTTTTGACTTTTAAGTTGCAATGCTACTTTTGAGGACCGAATGGCCAGAGCTGCAGCAGTAGAATAGGTACATGGAGTGGATGGGTGATCGGACCCCGCTCATCACAGGCAGAAATTATAACCTCGCTGTATACGTAAAGAGCAGGTATTTCCAGGGTATAACACTGTTCAAGTCTTTGCAATCAAGCAAAATGAAAGATCAGTGAAGAACGCTTTGATTAATGCACTTCAGAAATCACTCGCTGCCAAAATTGGAAGCTTGCAAGAATGAAACTTCACGAAAGACTTGTCCATCTGCACGTGTCCTCAAACCAACGGAGATATGAGCTTGAAAAATTCTAGAAGGAATCACTGTAATTGAGCCAATTTTTACCACACTCCGCAAGTACTGAGTGTACTTGCAACATAGAAGTTCCCACCAAAGATGACGGCAACGCAGTAACAACGAAATGCTGACACCGATCCACTGCCCAGGATGAAAGACAGTTGAAGAAAATATCCCATTACATTTGAAATGCCACAAACGGTGAATTTATAAAGATCTAAAAGTTACTAAACACAAGCCCAAGGTAGGTACCAAATAAGCACGCTGTTAGCGGACCGTTAGGTGCAACTGCGGAGATAACTCGTTCCCGTATCACCAAACGGTCATGGAGTTCAGTCAAAACAACTCTTCACACAGGGTGACGTACATAACACCAGCCAGACCTCGTGCGAAGATCAAGTAAGGCTGAGGTATCAGGGAAATAGCACCATACGAGCCTCTATCACGTGGGCGGGAATTGGCATTGTCTCCTGCAACGCTTTACTTATAATTATTGAAAGAGTTGTCAGTGAGTAGAGAGAGACAGAGATATGTGCGGCTCAATTCTAGAGAACAAATATAAAGCAACCTGTGAAGCAATTGGTTTTGTACCCCAAAACAGCCATACCAGAGGCGCAAACTACGCAGACCTGACCGCTGTGTACATCCAGAACCGGAAGTGGACCATCCGCAGCACTACCGCGTACTCAGTACCACAGTGACCTGGCATAGTACGAGGGCGGCGTCTGAGGAAACACGTAGGTACTGTGGGCGAATCCTCAACTAGAGTGAGATAAGCAGTTACTATCCGCCGAGATCATCTACTGCTGGGCTGCTCTAGCACAAGCAAAGGAGGCCTCAGGTAGCTGAGGACAGCAACTCACGCCGCAGCTTACAGATCCGCAGAGTTCAAGTAAATATTTGCTGCAGCAGAGGTGACAGGCACTGGTCACAGCCGTGGGTGCTGCAGTGAGCAGGTGCGTCATGCGCACGAACAACGTACCTGAACGGCTCACGCATGGCGGGGGGATCAATTTTGGATATAAATAGTGCGGTAATGACACATGCCATTTCGTTATCTCTAAGCATGCAGTGTATAGAGCTTGGATGTAAGCCCAATATCAATAGGAACAGTAGCTCAAGAGGCTCTGGTCTCTACAGTACAGCACTAGGAACTCAGGCAGCGTGCGGCCGAGACAAATGACAGCAAAGGTGACGCACATACCGTAATGTTGTACCATCATACAGGATAATACAGGTGTAGAGAAGTAATATATAGTATAGCATTATTGCGTAGAAAAACATATAGGAAATTCGAAAGAAAGGCTTTTAAATCTAGGAAATGCGGCGCTGTTACGAACGTGACACACACACAAGCAAACACGAGACCCAATGGGACCAGCCAGGCTACCCGTAATAGCACAGCAGTTGAGGACACGCGACGCTATTAGGACGGTCCGTAGCAGCTGGCGGAGTCTCTACGCAGGCGCGTCACGCACGTGGTGGGAACACGACCATACGCACGGTACCGTGTGAGTCTGAACATATTTCCCGCAGTCTCCTGCGGGCAGTTTAGGTCACTGTACTCAAGACGGCGAAAACAACACACAAATATCCACACGTGTGTCTCACACACACACACATACAGTACCCAATCGTCCAGTTGGGCTGTAGGGCGGTGTGTGTCATGTAGGGCAGCGAGCAAGTCTCTTCTTCCGGTAGAATGATGAGGGCACCTAGGGCCCTCAGTATCTTACAGTCCTGCACTAGTGCTGGGGAACTAGAGCTCTTAGTGCAGTCTCTAGACCAACCGTCTGCACCCCATGCTCTCGTGCATACCTGCAAGTACTATCTATCACAGAAAGCTGCAATGAAGACGGAGCTCTTGCGGAGGAAACTAAGGGAAATTAGAGCGTAGGTTGCCAGCAGCAGCAGATCTGCATTTTCCGCCTGAACAAGCAGTCGATGTTGTCGAAGGCGACGCGCCGGAGGGATATTACATCGATAACTTCGTCGCTGGCACCAATTTGCTCCATAAATTGATGGCTCCTTGGAGCCAAGCGCGACATGGCATAGGCACTTCGGGTCCTTGATCGGCTGGCAAGGATAATAAGGATAATAGAATTTTGGAAGAGCGCACTCGTACGGCGAATACTTTGCCAGCCGCTGGCTACACAGGTAGTCCTTCGTACATGAAAATATGGATCAGTTCAGTAATTAAGACCATATATATATATATCAAAGACAACCTAAAAATAATTTTTTTTTTGAGTTACGAATAAATTACTCTCTGCAGTGCTACAGACTCGTAATGGAAGTGTTTGAGGAAATACTACCGAATCCACTATTACTCGTATTACTCAATATTTTAAGTTAAATAGACAACAAAACCGACACTCACATGGAAATTATAGCTGCAGTATAACACTACGACATTTAATTTTATTGCACGCCATTGACGACACAAAACAACTAGCTACAAGATATAGCGAGGACTCGATGTACATCGCATGTACGCTCATCGTAACGAAGATTTCTGTATATATATACATGGTTATTTGAAATTACATTGAATAGTTTAAGCCTCCGTGTCCACAGCAAAAGCGATCAATCGAAGAAAATATAAAGGACATGTATGTCGATGGAAACTTGGAACCCATGCGCAATAAAACATAGGATTAAGGCGTCTGAGAACAGGGGAAGAGAATAAAGCAGCATGAGCATGAAGGGACGCAAAGTGGGCTAGAATGAGCCCCCCCCCCATCTAAGGCCTAGTTAATGCTAACGTAACAGAGTCCCCCTGGGAGCGCTGCTCCTGAAAACATAGGATGGGCAAACCTAGCTAGCCTTTGGCTCATCCCATGCCCTTCGAGGATATTTCAAATAAATAGCGTAGGCAGAGAACTCTAGAGGTGGGACTCCCTGCCCACGGCGGATGCGAAGCAAGGAAGGGATGATACAAGGCGGAACCGCTCACGAGTACTGAGGGAGTCACGTGGCAGACAATATTTCTCAGATGCGACAATGACCACCAGCAGTTGCAGAGATCGGGCGTTTGGTTAGTAACAATTCTCTTCGGTGCAATCCGTGTACAGTTTCAATAGAGAACTAGAGCATTCTGAGAGCGCACACGAGTCCTCCAAGCAAAGCGAAAATTCAAAATTGGTTCTGAAACTTTGATCTTCTTCTTATCAGCACCAAAGCCCGGTCATTTCTGCCTTTTGACAGTAATAAAAGGTTCTGTAACTGTTTTGAGGATCCGTCCATAAGTTCATGAGTTTTGTTCGGACAAACATTTTGACAAAGAGTCAAACACACAAAATGTTCACACCAAAATTAGGTCATTTGTGTCTCATAACACTTTTAACAATTCTTACAAATTTCATGAAGATCCGTTCATAACTTATTGAGTTATCTTGGTGACAGATGAACAAACAAACTCGAGGAAACATAAGCTCCTCGGCGGAGGTACTAACAGTCAATTAATTTTATCGTTATACGTAAACGTCTTGATGTTCTACGGTATCTTTCTTATTATCTACATCATAGACCACACCATATATATGTATGGTGTGGTCTATGTATACATAGGCTAGAAGCATTCACTCAACGTGACAGTTGATTAGAAACTCAGTGGTCTGAATGCCAAAAATAGAATTTGTATCGTAACCCTCGCGTTTCTGACTAGGAATGAGCAGCAGTTAATGAAGGTCGTGAGCAACACGGTAAAGCTGCACACGATACCGTACACCACCAAGCGACAGGGACGCAACACAGGCAGGCATCAGAGAGCGCAACACTGTCAGGCACTGCAACGCTCACAAGACATAACCTCTCCTCCCACTTCTGCCTAGTACCTCAGCGAGCAAAAGACGACCGTTACACGAGACAAAACAAGGGAGCGCCTAAGCACCTATACGCAGCGGAGAACAAGAATAGTAAGGCGCGGGTATCGTATTGTGGCAATATAGTCTACAATTAACTGCCATACAAGAAACGAAGGTCTCCTATGCCGAGGCCACACTAAGCATTCGCAGGAATAACGGGATGCGAGGATGTACAGCTCGTATGTCGTCCATTCTACCGCATCTATTGTAGAGAGTTTAAATATATTACAGGAAGACGAGCAAGCGGTCCATCGTCGCTTCAAGTTGTTCGTGCGCATGCATTATGTAGGCTCGGCCTTGGGAGAGACCAGCATTGAGCACACTGCGCATATAAGACAGCACCATACTTATGTTGGGGCGTTGAAGTTGATACAGAATGTAAGCGATGAGTTTTACAGGCGACACCAAAAGTGAGGCGTATTTAGAAACGCTTCCTCCAGACAATCCTCGACAGATCCTAACAATTCCCAAAATTTTTCTCTTGCATTTTAATCGCAATTAACCTATGCGAGACAGTCGTCGATGTATACTTCGAACTCCAATGCAAGTTAACAAGATAATCACAATAAAGGAACACTGCAACAGATACAAGACCATAAGGAACTCCCAGGAGCGATGAAGCACGGCATGTAAAGTAAGCAATAGCAACTGCAACAAAGTCTACATCGACAATTAATAGGGAATAGAAGGGGAGCGAGCAGCAAGCCAGCGAGTTGACACCTCCTTTAGCACAAGTTATCCATCACTGTACGGAGCTAACGCCGTGTACAGCAGGTAACTTAAGTCATTAATTCGCGCTAGCTAAGTCCGTTGATTGCTTTGCATAACAACGTCCCTGTTACGGCGGCAGACTTCTCTGTGCGAGACAAAGGCAAGCAACTAAGCCGTATATTGTGTAATATCTCAGGACACAAACGCGGGTAAGACAAAAGCCAGTGGGTAAAGAGAGAAGCATCGCACCGAGCGCACTTATATAACACGAGAGGCGATCTAAATACAAGACAGTTGCTGAAGATATAAAGCAGTGACGAACAGAGAGCGTTCACAGTAAACGGAAATTGAGTCGGACACCCACAGGTTTCAGGAGTCGAAATAATATCGCCGACTCCGGCTGATAAAGTCTGATAAAATATTCTACAGCTTTTTAACACCAATGCCACATTTTAGGTTCCAATTGTAGCTGATGAAAGATGTAATTATAAACGTACAAACATACTCCTTTACCACAATATTTCTCATATTTTTAGTTAAGAGTAGTTGGCCAACCCAACAGTTTCAATAAACGCCAGTTATGATAAGGAGTCGGACTCCTAGGAATGTCTTCAGTAGAGCAAACGTAAAACAAAAGAATAGCTTTAGACTTTATATCTTGCGACTCCGTAACCTCGCTTCACAGGAAACATAAGGATCCAGGACCCATTGGCATGCAGTACAGTGATACTTGGACTAAGAGTGGCTAGATGAAACTATGAGAAGGTGAATGTCTAAACGAAAAGAGCAGAAGCAAATAAAGAAGCAATGAATGACTTACATTCCAACAAGGTTAGGGACAAGATAAAACCAAAGAACTGCAATATTCAGTGCCAAATATGTAATCAGCACGTAAACAGGTAGCTATGAATTAGTTAAATGACATTAATTACGGTGAAGTCAACTTTGACTGCACCCTCCACTGGAAAATCCACACGCACTGGTTCGTGCGGCAGATATAGGCCAACTGGCCCCAAAGGAGTATGTGCAGCTGCGGCCGATGACAGGTTACTATGAGCAACTATGGCGCTGAAACGGAAGGTTCAACGACCCGCCACCCCCTACCGTCAAGTAAGTACCCCCACGATAACTATGGGCACAAGCAAAGTTACTGATTCAGCGCGACAAGGCCATGACAAAGACCGCGCCTGGCCGAGGTATCGTTCTCGGGATCCTAATCCTTGGACGTGTACCTGCATGGTGATTCAAAGAAGAAGACCATATAGAATGTTGAAATTTGGAAATGCAAAAACGTGCATACAAATAGGAAAGAGGGCAGCAACAAACTCTAGGTAAAGGAAGATGAAGTAACCAGCGAAACGGCGGCATAAAAAAAAATACACCAAATTCATCGACTTGCAGAGTGTCACCTACGCAAACAAGGCTGCAGTAGAGTCTCGACGTGAACTCGAAAAAGAGCTCAAACTATACGCCAGGTCGCCAGCAGCCGCTGAGCTCCCCTTGAAGCGATCAGGGATGTGGAGGTAGACAATAATTGTGGCCCAGTCGGAGCGTGGCTCTAATGAGCCACCTGAGCCGGTGCAATGAGGCTCTCAAGTTCTGGGCGAGATAATGAGAGAACGCCTCCTTGTGCAGCACTAATGAGAATCTATTTAATATCTAATTATAGCAACCCGTACATACCGCATCTTGGTCCATGATCCCAAAGGTATCAAGGCATAACGTAGATGTTGCGCCCAGCAATGTTACCGCAGAACGATTTTCTATCTAACCATACACATGGCCTGTAGGGCTGACGAACGAACCACACACACACTAACTAGTATGAAATGCCATTCAGAAGCCCTCCCCACTTTATGAAACTAACAGCAATTAAGAGATGACTACACACGAAAAGAAGAAATGTCTTCACCGCGAGGCAGACAAGCGAAGACGAAGAAGCAACGGTGTGTGGCGGACCACGTGAGAAGAACATGGGGTTGTTTAGACACAATTCCGACATTTCGCTTTTCTCCATAAACACGAGAGACCCGATATAGCTGCAGTGGCCCCTCCCTCTCCGGTGCTTGCAAGCTGGGCCCCTGCCATGGGCAGCAGAAGGTGTGCCGAAGCTACCCGCGTCTAGTCCTGTGTTATCAACTAATACAGTATCCATAGCTATACAACAATAAATAGCAGCTCTCTGGTAACTGACCAAGACACAAATTACCCAATAAATACCAACAGTTCGTGGCAGTGTAGACAACTAGAGCACTCTGAGAGCGCATACCTCCGCCTAGCAAGGCAATGTCAACAAAAATTCAATTTGGTCCCGAAACTACGCTTTTTTTTTTATCATCACCAAAATTCGGTCACTTGTGTCTATTGACAATATTAACAGCTTCTGTAATTTTCTTGATGATCCGTCCGTAACATTTCGAGTTATGTTCTGATGAAACACTAAGGCAAACATTAGTCAAACACACAAACGGACTAGCCGATCATCACCCAAAATTTAGTCATTTGTGCCTTTTAACATTTGCAAGTAGTCCTGTAAATTTTATAAAAATCCGTTAATAGGTTTTCAAGTTATGGTACCAACAAAAGAGGCAAACAAGCAAACTGTTGAACGGATCTTCACCCAAAGTTAATGATCTGTTCCTCCTGGCATGCCTAACAATCGCTGTAAATTTTGTAAACATTCGTCCATAACTTTTTAAGTTCTCTTCTTGACAAACAGGCAGATAAACAAA
>LQNS02278163.1:540719-575819 GCA_001587735.2 Parhyale hawaiensis
CTACAGTGAACTCATTCTAATGACGACACGAAGCTCTGCAGAAGACTGAGGAGAGCAAGAAGGTCGCTCACAAAAAAGATAGTCCAATGCCCGGAGCAGCTCCGCCAGACTTCCCCTGTCAGTCAAAACTCCGACCAGCATTTTCTCCAGTCTAAAATAAGAGTAAGCCGAGATGATCTGGAGGCGATATTGGAGCCTCGCAAATACCGAGACTTGGATAGAAGAGCAGCGCAAGACTTTATCTTGAGGCGATCGAATCTCGTCTCGCTCATTTCTGCGACATTCTTGCCAATTGTCGAAGCATAGTCGGCGAAAGCTGGTGGTGGGGCGAATACCAAGCAGTATATTGCAGTGTTGTCTCTTCTAAAGTCATCACTATTGATATTGTTGGCAGTAGAGTTAATTGTTATTGTAATATGAAATAGTTCCGCGCTAGGCAATATCCGGAGCACAGTCGGCCGAATACCAAGAGGGACATAAATGACATTATCAATGGCAATATCAGTCAAAGTACTCGTAAGAAAACTATACGAGTGGAAACCACAACCAAAACATGGAAGACAATGGGATGGATAGGCAACAATTACTCGCAAGCGGACTGACGTACGACTTTGTACGAAACAATAGCAAGAACGAAAAGTCGCCCATGGATTGCAAGAGCCCGTCCGTACATATTAACCAATCGGTGATGGTCCCAACCGTCGGCACGTTCATGCGTACGCAACAAGCAGCAGAAGAAACAAGAGCCTCCAGCCATTGATACTACAACGGCTGATGAAGGCGCGCCCGTACTCGGTGCAGATGAAGGCGCGCCCGTACTCGGTGCAGCGAGCGCCTGTCAATTGCTCGTCATGTTTTGTTCTGTGTACATGTTAAAGACGTGTTGGCACAGCGGTGGGTGGGAGAGCGCGTGCAGGCGCGCGCTTCCTATTGGTCGGTCGTGGCGCGGCAGCAACAAATAGGAAGCATCCAGCAGAACTTTTTCATATAACACAAACGGCAGCAAGTTAACTGCGCAGGCTGGCATATGCACGCGCTTCGCTTCACGGGCATATCGAAATTCAGCCACAACTCGAGCTTCAAAATTGCAAGCAACACTCGCTGAACTGCTACGAGCTCAGCATGAATCCCACTATATAAAAATACAGTTTGTTGGTTGCTAGCTTCAGTGAATAGTTGGTTGGTCTCTCCATACCGATGTGAAGGACTAGAAAGAAGAAAATTCATCTGCTCTGCTTGGTAATTTTTTTTTAATATAAGCTTTAAAGCGCCTCAAGTAACTTAAAGTGGGAGCATAAACACGAATTTTACTGCATGCCCAGGGTGAATATTTTTTCTTTCAGCTCAATACACTCAACTGAGAGAAATTTAACGAAAAATAAAAGAAAAAAAAAATCCTACGAGGAGGACCACGAAGTGAAGTGAAAGAGAGATTCGGTAGAAGTGTGTTCTGCTGTCATTCAAGGACGGCTCGAGGCACTAGTTCATAACTTCATGCAGAAAGTACAACACCAGGAAATTAT
Organism: Parhyale hawaiensis; assembly: GCA_001587735.2. Lineage (NCBI taxonomy): Eukaryota > Metazoa > Arthropoda > Malacostraca > Amphipoda > Hyalidae > Parhyale > Parhyale hawaiensis. Next base: position 542,243 of record LQNS02278163.1, read on the forward strand.
AAGAGACTTATTCTCAGAAGATAATCAACGATTCTGCATTTACCACTACAAGCGCTCCTACGTTAGGGACACCCGCAAACTACCTCGTTACGTCAGGGAATGTGACCTGACAGTAGCGTCCCTGCAACATGGGACAGTAGCTGGACAGCCGGTGCTGGACCGGCCACACGTCACCACAACACATGCGGCACCAGTAGCAGGCACTTCACATAAGGCAACAACCAACACACATTTTAGCTATAGCAGACATGCAGGCAACAAATGGTGTCAGGGGAAACACTGCATATCAATAATAGTGACTACAATAAATAAAGATCATGACTACAATACCAACTTTACTAACGCTAACACTAATAAAACTAAAGCTCATAATAACATTCATTAAAACATACTAATAAAAAGTAATGCGATAATAACAACAACAACAAAAAATGAAGGCATCAATAGGTCCGGTGCAGCAGCGACAGGACGAGCAGCAGCAGTGGAGCAGAACATTGCTGCAAGTGCCTGCAGTGGGACGCAGCACAACAAAAGTAGGAGACACGCAGTGTGAGCGGCACATGCAGCGGGGGAGGGGGAGTTGGTGGGAGGGAGAGAAGGGTGCAGTGTGGGAGGGGGGAGGGAAGGTACGAGGCGCTATTAAAGGGAATAGCGGTCCTGCGTGCAGCCTGCAGCGCGGTATGGCAGGTGTGTGTGGGAGGGCTGGCGGTGCCGGTAGCGGGTGTGTGTGTATGCGGGGTGGTGCCGGCGGAAGAGAACACAGTCACAGCCAATGGCAACAATAAATCCACGTGGCAATCCTTATATAATAAAACGCTTCGTGTTTTTATTTCGTGTCCGCTCTTAAGGAAATAGGTGAAAAATAGGCCAGGTTGCAGATTTTCTAATTACATAGAAATCGATTACCAGGTTGCAGAAGATGGCAAAGGCTGATCCTTATCCCTTTATCTGAAGACACTTCTTGCTTGAAACACTTCTTAAAATCGGAACAATATGTATACAGCTTCTGGAGACCAATTTTATAACTTTTTTTTCTCTCAGGTCACGACGTATAAATTCGGCAGATAGTTAACGAAGCGCTGTAGAGGTGATTTTTCACGGCAGTAGACAATTGTTTCTTCTAGCTTACTGTCTTTCTTATATGACGAAGTAGTTTTCATATGCCAAAATTTCAGCACTTCAAATGAAGATATTTGAGTTGGAAAGACGGTATCAACGGTGTCATTGCTACGAAGCGCTCACATTTTATATAAGCTGACCTGACTGGAGTTACATTCATATTTATTGGAGTGTTTTACTCAAGATTTTACTTCTGCTTATCGATATAGAGGACCTAAAGATGTGAGTCCGACAAAGGATCAATCAGGAAGTACGTCAGAGAAGATTTTGCACCGGTTTATAGGTATGAGGCAAACATATCGATTATTGCGTGAATTTTTTCACGTGCGCGTCCACTAGTAACAATAATAAAAGCTTACCGCACGTTCAAGAGAAGACACACTTAAAGGCCATCTCAGTGGCAGCACGGTGTCCCGTACAGCTAATATTTCCACAAGAGGAACCATAAGATACTCACCATGCCAACATTATGAGAGACCACCGATGTGAGGACGCGAGTAGTTCGGTGTATCTTTCCAACTAGGTAAATAGTACACAACCCGCGAGGAAGAGCACCACGACAGTGCGACGTAGATCAATCAACTCTCGTACATCGTAATTTAATCCATGCACGATACGGCAGGCGATTCACCAGGTAAGCGGCAGAGTAGAATCATTTAACGCTCAAAATATGAACACCACTGAGAGGAAACAACTAGACAGGAATAACGCCCGGCCACAGTTGACAGCCAATAGTCGCGCGCTAATAACTACTAATTTAGAAATGGAGCCATTTAATATGCGAGTCGCAGGGCGCCCGGCAGAAGCGAAGGCAGCGCTCAATTATTGGAAAAGGAAATAAAATGAAAATCAAAGCAGGCAGCCGCAACCGCCGAACCTATCGACCATTACGAACGATTCTCGGGATGGTGCCGCGACAGTTGGGGAGAGGGGGAAGGGGGGGGGGAGGTGTTACATCTACGCGGTGCTGGCGATAAAGTGAAACATAAAGGCCGAGTTGCAGGTATACAGTTGTGGGGTCACGCGTAACGTTAACTCATATCAGCCGAGACTGATGAAAATCACACAGAAGTGGCAGTCTTTCTTTTTACGGAGTGTGACAATATATTCCAATGAGACAGCACAGCTACGGCGAGTGTGCAGCAGCAGCAGCAGCTGCTCAGCACTGGCTGGTGTAGTTCCCTCCCGAGGCGGTACCAACCAAAGATGCCACAACACTAAAAGCGTAACGTGCAGCACAATGGATCATGAGACGGTCGAATGGAACAAGCACAGTAATTTTATTCATAAGGAAAACGCGAAAAGCCCATGAAACGTACTTTAAATCTCCAATTCAAAATCGACCGTAATGCTTTCAAGACGCAAAAAAAGCATTGGTGCAATTCTTTTTTTTTTTTTTTTTTCATCCAGAGTGGGAGCTCCTCGCAAGCTGGGCGCTCCCTAACGTAAGCAATACAGAAAGCGTCAAGTGCAGACGGCCGGTAGGGTGTAGCTGGCAACAAAATAGTAGTAGAGAAGTTAGGCAGTGCGGGGCAGGTCAGGCAGCTGCTGACCAGCCGCAGGACGAGGAGTGAGAGGAGGAGAGACTGGGCACGCCGTGTGTGTCAGGACCGCACGCACCTGAGCGCTGCCCAGCAAATGACACCTGTTGCTGGACACAAACAGACATACACACACTCACAGCACGCGGTGGCAACGCGACTAACCCAACAAGCGCTGTAACTTCACTTGTGCTTTTTTGATCGTTTAGAAATGAAGAGCTCAACGCCGCAGACACACGCGAGACACTAAAGCTCCGAAGCCAATACCACTCAGCGCCACATCGCGATGACTCTTAAAGAGCAATGCGCGGTATTTATTCCCTTTGATGATGCAGAGGCACAATGCTAGAGACGTGCGATATAATACAAATCGAATGCCCTCAAAGCACGGCAGTCAGTCTCCCTACGACACACGCAACTTACGCAACGCTTAGGCCGACGTAATAAATAAGCGGTGGCAACAATTATGTTCGCGACAGCTGCTCCTCGACACGTGATGCCCAAAGCACCGCATCAAGCAACTACAACCACGTCGCGCTACAAAAAACAAGTTCTAATTAGCAAATGCGGAACTATTGATTCGGCTGCAACAGACGCCGCAACTGTGAACTTTGGAGTAGACAGCGGTAGCCAAGCGGTGACCCTTCCGTACCATGGTGGCTACCACGCTCCAGTGAACACGCAGCGGGTCCACTATGGTGATCTTAACTGCAAACTTGCTCCACTGAACTTCGCGACTTCCTTCACAGCTACCGACAGAAGGCAGGCGAGTATATGAGGGTGTGCACCATTTGTTCCGTCACCGTCATCACCTCAGCGGTCACATGTAGACGGAATCAAGCAATCACAGCACAGCTTTTGTTTCAATCAATTGCACTGTGAGAGCTCATCCAGCCGCCACAGGAGGGCCATGAGGCAGTGATACTGCACCTGCTGATAACGCACTGTTCAGCTCCGCGCAGCACGGCTGCAGTACTTACATCAGCAGCGCTCGACAGAGCTCATAACGCGAAAGCTTCACACTTATAACGAATCATCGTTTTAGAAACACAGTCGAGGAAGTAATAAAAACCCTTTGAGGTTAGCCAATTGCTATCAAGGTAATAATACCAACAGAACTAAGAAGATAATTGGATTGCCAAAAGAAAACCACGTGGAAGGGATGGAAGCACTGCAGCAAAGGGGCCCCATGAAAAGTTTTCGCTCCAATCTCGAGTGGGGAATAATTTGCAGGGAGCTACGCCAATGGAAGTTAGTTGGTGAGGAAAGACGGGCGCGCCAGGATAGCGGAGGGAAGGGGCAGCTGTCGTTGGTTTGACTCTATGAACATGATTGAGGGTACAGCACCCTAATTACCTTCTTCTTTTTCTCTTTGTCCTCAGATAGCTGGCAGTAGACGGAGCAGCAGTTCCATTCCCAGAGAGCTGCCAGGTTTCGCGGTCACTGGGGGCGGTGTTATTCATGAAAATGCCACGTCACATTTGAAATGTCACCGGTACAGAGACTGCAGAATATATAAACTACTGGACGCATACCTACCGAGAGTGCCAGATAAACCTGCTGTAATCGGTTACGTGATCTGTGGGGATAACTCGCTGTTAGTCACCCCCCTGACGGACGGACTGCAGCATCACCTCTGCGCAAGATGGGTGGCGTGCATAACGCCACTTCTTCGGACGCCACTCGTCGGAAGAATTACCAAGTAAGTATATCTACATTGACATAACGGCAATAGCTTATTGAGGGCCGGAACGTTAGTCCTGGCAGCTCTCTGGGAATGGCACTGCTGCTATCTAATCAACCTTTCCGTTTTCTAGAGGTGCCAGTTTGCATATCAGCGATAGAGGTAATTTTCTGTACGACTGCGCGAAGCCTGAGGTTCAATTCTAGGTTGTGCTGCGCGGCGACCTCAGTTCGAATCTTACTCTGGATTCGCTCCTGTGGCGAGCTTGCTTATGGAAACGGTAGATAGTACTGAAATCAAGTACAGGAAACTGTCAGTTAGTGGATAGCATCGAGGTAATATACGATGAGCGCACGTCCTTCTTTTTCTAATTCAAATAAAGTAAATTAGCATCCCGTTGTGGCCTTGATGACATAGCCGCGTTAGAGAGCAAAAGAGCACTGCAACATGTTATGGATTAAATGCGGAGATAAAATCTATTTCTATTTCTCTGCTGATGATTTCATCCATCATGATTGTTCCGGCTAAATATAAGCAGCTTAGGCTTAAGCATACAATTCTCTTAATGGTGCCGAGTTAAGTTACGTGCACAGCTTATGTACTTCAGACAGGTTAGTGACACGTTCACTCACGCTGCCGATTTTGCAAGGCAGGTACGACGCCTGAGTGCCAGTGAGAAGCAAGTACTACGGTTGATATTATTCGACCAACTGCAGCTCCCTTCACACAAAATTTACTACGGGACAGTTATCAGAAGGTTACATATAACAACGAAATTATTAGTAGGTATTCCCACATACACAACTGCGAGCGATATGTTTGCCTCTAATGGAGCAGTGAACTTGAATGTTCTTGCCCGTAAGTGTGTTTATATAGTGTAGACGAAAGTGAAATATGCTGCTAATTCATAGTTTGTTCCGATTTGAGCTACCAGAGCTCGGCGCTCAATCAGGATCATTTATGTAGATAATAACAGACATGATCGCAGTGATACTTCGTACTTGTATCTTTCCGTCCTTGCCTTACCTGTACTCTTGGAGGTCTTACATTTTTGTGCTTGCTACGCTTTTGGTGATTAGCAGCCAGCTGCTGTAAATGGCGCCAGCAGGCATATCGGCCGATTAATTATGTTCAGATCTTCTGCAGTGCACGGCCTCCTCTTATATCCGCTAGAGCATACTTGTGAACCTATTGCTGTAATGTCAAGAATGTCATGTGTTCTAATAAATTAATTATTTTTAGCATTAGCTAAATATATACTGGCGACACAAATTAACGACACGAGTCAAGGGAATAGCGCTGCTGGCAGCGACACAGTGTGCTTGTCTAGGGCGGCAAATGTCAACGATGGCAAAGACTTATCATAAAATAGTAAAATAACACTAGGCACAGGTAACTGATAGGATACAAGTTCTCTCGCGCACACACCTGCGGGTAATCTGACAAATCGTCACAGCCATTTAACGCGCAAGAAAGTGAGAGCGGTAAAAACGAAGTTTAGATAATAAAGTATGATACACTGAAAAAGGGCAGAAAACATAATACGTTTAACCTCGGAACCTAACAAGCTGCCTTACAAGCAAAAACAAAGCCACGTACAAGTTCCCATAAGTAAAATAATAATAACTGGTAAGGAAAAGGTGCCAAATTACAAAGAAAGAATTCGTCAGAGATTGCCCGAGCGTCCCAAGAACAATAGAAGAGATGGCAGGCCTAATCAGAACAAAAGCTTCCGCCGCTCGAGCGGTTTGCTGCGGTAAATATTTGCTGCAGCAGCTGTGACGGCAGCAGCTGCGGGGTGCGTACGTGTGCGTGCGGCTAAACGAATGTAGCAGTGGTAGGCGTGCGGCAAAACGAATGTAGCAGTGGTACGCGTGCGGCAAAACATGTAGTAGTGGTATGCGTGCGGCAAAACAAATGTAGTAGTGGTATGCGTGCGGCAAAACGAATGTAGCAGTGGTATGCGTGCGGCAAAACAAATGTAGCAGTGGTATGCGTGCGGCAAAACGAATGTAGCAGTGGTATGCGTGCGGCAAAACGAATGTAGCAGTGGTATGCGTGCGGCAAAACAAATGTAGCAGTGGTATGCGTGCGGCAAAACATGTAGTAGTGGTATGCGTGCGGCAAAACGAATGTAGCAGTGGTATGCGTGTGGCAAAACAAATGTAGCAGTGGTATGCGTGCGGCAAAAAATGAAGTGTATCAGCGGCTTGGCAGAATGGTTATTATAATATAGGTTAGTGGCAGTCTCCCTAAACCATTACAGAAAAAGGAAGAGACATATAGTTTGACCAGAAGAAACAACTAACCCACGCACGAAGGTGTCCCACACAGGATCAACGCGTAGGGGCACAGCAGGCCGAGAATGAAGAAGAACAGAGGAAAGTATCACCAGCAGGAGTATGAAACTGGTTAGAAGCATACAGGGCACGGAGAATGATGGCCCGAATGCCTATCTAATGGCAGAGGTAGTACGCAGACCACCCCCCCCCCCACCGAGGTCGCTGCTCCCTGTTACACAGGACGGGTGAACCCAGCTAACCAAACCCTATGGCCTTATGGCCCATAGCCCATTTTCCGCCCCCTGAGGGGACTTGATAGCATTTATAAGTTTCTATGATACACTTGAACACTTGGGTTAAGAATTTAGATGCACAGGCAGTGAGGAAGTTCAGAGCCAAAACATCTGTGCATAACTCAGTAGGAGGCAAATGATTGCCAGCTGCAAGGAAGTATCCAAGAGCTGGTCCAGTTCCCGTGTCTATAGCTAGGCATGGGACCGGTAGCGGTCAGTACGTTCCGACTCCACTGATGATTTGCCGCTTGGATGGGATGCAGGCCAACATTAGATACGCCGTCAGGGCGAGTTGCAAGTCGGGAGTCGAGTCAAGAAGTGAGTCAATAGGTCATCCAAAGCAACTGCCTTCATGAACCGGTTGTGTTTTTGCCACGATTTGAAAAGAAGTAACAATAACTGCGAGCAAATGTATGTTACAAAGTTCTGATTTAGGCTCGAGTACAGTACGACCGATTGTTAATAATCTTCAACATGTCTATGAAGGCGGTTTTTATGAAGGTTTTTTAGTAGTGTATTCTCAGAATGACGGCACTTGCCGAAGATGAACCCCGTAGCAGAAAACCAAGAACTAGAGAATATGTAAAAACGCGTTGTTAAGCATTCTGATCGGAAGCAGACAGCCAGCACGATCGGCAAAGAGTTGAATTTTTCACACAAGATTTTAATAAATGAATTGGGGATGAAAAACGTCTATGCGACAATAGCTCCGAAAACCCTTTCGCATGAACATAAGGACAGGAACGAGCCTCTACTCTTTGGGACCGATTGAAAATAACTGCCACTTTCTGAAGAAAGGTCACAGGCGGAGACGAACACGACGACCGCGTCTGAAGAAAACTTGATGAAGATTCTTTGTTCGGAACGGCAGTCACTCATTTTTGAAACGCAGCAGAAACACCAGTTTATGAAACCAATTGCTGTGGGCCACTTATTGACTCCACAGACTTGTAACTTGCACTGACAGCACATCAACTCTTGGCCAGCATCCCATCCGAACGGCAAGCTACGGGCGTTGCCAGATCTGGCACAGAGCAATTAGCTTCATTACTTTATTTACACACCTCGTATTTATAAAAGGGTTAAGCCCCATTTGCTACACATATTAAAACCTAAAGAATTAACAAAAGAGAAAATGTGACTAACTATACGACAATTAAGGGCGCGCTCATTATACAGATGCCTCTCTATGATAATGACCCATGTTCTGCAAACGTGTGGCCGAGGCAGTCAGTAGGTACCTACTCCACATGCTCGCGCCAGCGCCACTCGCTGTGTTGGGGCAGGCGGCGGCTGCACGTGCTCTTCTCTAGTCACCCAATGTTCACTTCCGAGCTACCCACAGAATGTGTACAACAGAGAAAGAGAAGCAACACAACAACATCTGGTCTCGGAATCCTATCGCTATCCACAAAGACATGATGCCGTCAGGCGTAACACAACGTCAGGGATGGGACAAGACTATGCACAGCAGCAACACAAGCGAACAATAAGCAACACGACGGCGCACCAAAGTATGCCATCAATCGAGACGCAATATCACAAGTGAAACAACTCTACGTACGATTATGCAACAATGTCTGACAGAAAACAAGTTAGGCTTGCCAATATTATCCGCTCATGGAAGATCAATAGCAGAAGTGAGTGTCATCAGAACAAGTCTGAAGCCCGCCAAACTCTGAGCAAATACTCCAGAGCCTGTGAGCTGCGGGCAACTTTGTGCGGAACACGTAGTGGTATTGGTAGGTTGGAGGTATCATGATATAATAACGGGTGGTAGCAATGCAGTGGTACACACAGCATGGTACATTACGTACAGCAGCAGGTAGACGTTGTAGACCAAGACAGGCCCTCTCGGTACACGCACTCATAGACAGCGCCCTGTAGTCACACGTGTTCATACAATGGGCAGCTCGGCCTCGGTTCTAGGAAGATAACACAATAGGACGGTAGGACCTGGACAACGTACGGACGTGCGCTGCTCTAATAAGACATAACTAAAAAAATAAGCGGCGCTTCTGTTCTTATGGAACTGAAAACGATAACGAAGTGGGATCGCAGAACGATCTGCATATGGTCCATAGAGGAAGCTCAACAGTAATTGGAGGGATCTAGACCTAGACTAGAGTCAAGGGAGCTTATATCCTTACAAGTCTGAAAACAAATATACTATAACAAGAGAATCTTACGGAGAGTGCATGCCAGTAAGCTGCACAGAGGAGACTTGCGAAAAAACGGATCAGCATTGCAGCCATAGCAGTAAAAACAGATAAGCTCCATAGCAGCACAGAATATCAGAACGACAAGAAACGCTCGTGTCTCGTAGTTCTAATATAAAAAGAAGCGAAGAATATCTCTCCTCTGCAGTGACGCAAATGAAAAAATAACAGAGCTGCAACAGCAAGAACAACTCAGCGATCCAGCAGAGAACGCAGGCAAATAACTAAGTCAGAGGACGGCCGGGCAGCCTCTCCGAGAGACTCGACAGTTCCAAGAGATGCTTGAATATCCGGCGAGAGAAACTCAGCACTCTAATATCTCAGCCGCAGCTGCCTGCATTCAAGCCACAATCACACACGCAAGGTATTTTAATTCAGTCTGATAACAAGGCCAAGAAGTATCTGCATTCTTCGAACTGCACACACACACAGAAAGACGGTCGCTACAAAAACAAGAACTCTTCATATTAAGTCCGAGTATTATCGAGCTGGATACGAAGAGCAGTGGAGCTTTCAAATAAGGGAGTTTTCTAACTGGCGTGGAATGTGCGCGCTGGAGCACAGCGAGATGCCTTGCAAACGACACACAACTGTCTGCCAGCACGCAACTCTCCTACTTATTTAAAAGATATATGAGGGCAGGCTTCAAGCCAAAGTAAAAAATGGTAATGTGAAAGAGGGGGGAGGGAGCAACGAGTTGCAGCTCGTGCTAGTGAGAATTTTCAGGGGTAAATTACGGCCTCAAAACACGAGCAAAAGCGCAGCCGAGTAGCCTTAACATTATCGTCTCCTGTCGGCGCGACGTTTTCTTCAAGCGCGCATATATAGCGAAGCCATCGCCACCTTACGAAGCAAGAACAATATTTCCACTGCGCGTGGTAACTTGTACTTCGAGAGACTGTAAGAGAAACATTCCTTACAAGGGAGACTGGCACAGAGACGCACTAAGTTCGCATGCTGGAACTTGCATCCACACCGCAAGAAGATATAACCACAAGACAAGGAACATTCAAATTTATTATTACCGCTAAGACGTAAGGTTCAGAATTCTAGCACCCAGCTCAGAGCAAAATTCGCTTCTTGGTAGTTAAGCTGAATTGATTTAGTGAGTAAAAGTAAACAAATAACGATGAAATTCCGGTCTACAAGACCTTTAGCAACAACAAGCAAGCTCTGCACGACGGATCACCAAAAGCGCAACAAAAGACTAGCTCCTGCAGGCAGCTATTTGAGCCGCAACTTGAGTGAGCACAGCAGTAGTAACGAAACACGCACGGGCCACCGAACGCAGCCTACAATATTCATGCCCGCTTCCGTAGGAGCCACATTCCTATTAGTAATGATCAAAATATTCAGAACCAAGCCAGCAAAGAACCTGTGAATGTAACCGGCGCCAGAGTTCGCTTGCACGACTTGGGGCGGCGGTGTAAACAATTCTGCAATAATCTTATAAGCTAGGAAGACGAGCGGGCATTACGGTGAGTTGCTTGTAAGTTTTATGGGAATCGACATGGTGAGATACGCCACACACGACATGTTTTCTGTTCTTATATTATGGACATAAACTTTTTTCGAGCAAGTGACAATTTATGATTATTTTCCTTGTGCTGCTCATAGGAAAACGTTTTTCAGCGACGAGATAAAGAGTTCATTTTCGATAACCAGCTCCGCCACCCCCCTCTCACCCCAGAGTTGGTAAGATAGCCCAAAATCGAGCAAAATGTAGCTCATTTCTCCAGCCTGATCATTTCAGGATACACAAAAAGCCAAAAAAATTATTGCAGTGAGAAAGCGAAGAGGTAAACGAGGGACGCGGCCGACAACAATTACAAAATTCTGCAATTTTGTAGCGATTAGCCACAAACACCGTCGTGCTGTTCACAACATATAGCATAAATTACCGCCATACACGGAGGAATGTGTGTATACCGTCACGTGCACACGCCCGTCGGAAGAGTTATAGAGAACGATGCAAAAGTAAACGGCTGCTCAGTGGGACAGGCGAGATAATATTGAGTGAGGCAAATATGTACGCTTCTCACATTGACCAAGCAGCCCTGTTAGCGTTGAAGAGGAAGACCAGTAGAAAACAAGATGAAAAAAGTATGAAATCAGAATGAAAAAAAGTAGGCACGAAAGACAGACGTCTCGAAGGCCTAGCTAATGGCTTAGGTAACCTACACAACGTAGCTTCTTGGGTACGGGTACAGCACACGGCTTAGCGGAGACTCAGGTGTAGTAAGTGAGTGTACCAACAAGTTAGGACATGCACCTGTTCTAGCTGCAGCAGTAGTAAAATTCTCCTGGTTTATTCACCACTACTCATCCTAACCTCCCACATACTCTGAGGCAGGCGACGCAACACCTCCAGACCGCTCACTTTCCCCGTGAATATCGCGTGACCGCAGGCATCCCTCGCCCGGCTCGTCTGATGTGATGAGCTGAGCAGTGCACTCTACCGGCCGATGTACGAGCCAACACGTTCTCAGGACCTCCAAGTATCCAATTGTTCAGCTACGCTAGCTAATTGTGTGTCTCTTCGCATCAATACTAACCAGTGGACTATTCCTCAGTGCCTTGCGTTGCTCTCAACAGCACAACCGCTCAGGCAGAGGGGAAAGCCGAGGAGTGCGGTAATAATCAAGCTAACATTTCATCATCTGCAAGTTTTGGATGAAAATGTACAGCTAGCGCGGCAACGCCAGCCCGCCTCAACTGCAACTCACAGCGATGTGAAGGAAAGAGAGCAGTAGGCAATGAGCGCGGAGCAGGACCTCACAAGTGCTGTGCAAGCTGCAGCCGAGCTATGCAAGCTAATGCAGGACCTGCTACGCCCAAGCAACCACACCGCGCGCTTTCTCTTATCTCACTTATTAATGCAAGGCAAATATGGGCCCGCTTTGCTGGCAAATGAGGAGGTGGGGACATCNCAAGCTAATGCAGGACCTGCTACGCCCAAGCAACCACACCGCGCGCTTTCTCTTATCTCACTTATTAATGCAAGGCAAATATGGGCCCGCTTTGCTGGCAAATGAGGAGGTGGGGACATCTGCAGACTCCGCGGCCACAAGCCGAGATGTTCCGAGCGGGGCTGCAGAGGGGCACTTGCGAGGGCTGACAACTTAAGCCAGGGAGCAGAGCAGCTCTCAGTGTGCTAATACATGTGGAAGTTAATATAGAAAAGTCTATACAGAGAATGGTGCGGAGTAATAGATAACATTGGGAAATACGTGTTATCATATAGTGATACTTTAGCGACTAATTAGCGCCTCTTGCGGGGGAAAAAAACACTGTAGCACCTTGAGAATCTTCCGAAGAGGTGCAGGTGACGCCATGCACATCACCTAAAGTGTGTAGAATCACAATATTGGTTTTCTTCTGTAGGCTCACAGTTTCTGCCCAGAGGAAGAGCCAGCAGCGAATGATCACAGTGCAGCCCACTAGAATGGGGTGTAGCAAGGACCATATCACCAGCAAAACTGAGCGCATTTACTGCGTGACCATTAATGTGACACCCACTCCAGCTGCGTTCAGATGGGTGTGGATGCTTTCAATGAAAATATTAAAGAGAATCGGCGAGAGTAGGCCCCTCGTCGTAAGCAATTAGTCATGCTAAACGCTGATGACGTTGCCGCTCCCCATTTCACGTAGTATTTCTGAGTTTGAAACCAGTATTTTAGCGTTTTATCAATATAAGGAAGAATTTGATTTGCAAGCATACACTTAAATGGAGAGTAATGGTGAACTCGGTCAAACGCAGCCTTAGCGTCGAGAAAGCACAAGTACATGGGAGATCCACCTTCAATGAAATGATTTATGACCTGTTTGAGTGCGATTATAGCCATTTCCATTCGATGTTTAGCTTTCAAGCCAAATTGATTGTCTGCAGTCATCATGTACGGTGACATTCGTCTCTCAAGCACTAGTTCTACCACTTCCGAGAGAGAGAGAGATGTTGCCACTGCGATAATACCTCTTGTCTGTCACACATTTTGCTTCATTTTTTACAAGTGGTGTTATTATGACCCTCAAGTCTACTGAGAGGAATCCTAAAGTAAAGCACCCGATAATTGCAAGGAGTGTTACCAGTATAGGGGGGCTATATTTATAGGCCTCAGCTGGGATAAAGTCAGCGCCGGATGCTTTGTTATTCTTCAATCTTTTCAGCGCCAGACAAACCTCATCTTCAGATACGTTGCATTGTTCGTTAGAGGAGGAGGCTTACCTACAGTTTAATTCAGAGCTTAAATTAAATCTAGCACTGGTTTTAGAAGAGCTGCTCCATAAACTGTCCAAATTTCCAGAGCTAGAAATAATGCGCAGGTCTAAATAGAAAATTTTCCTAAGCCGCTGCTGGCATTTTGAGATGTCGGCAGTACCAAACGGTAAAACAGCCTTGATCTCTGCACAGTGCAATTATTCGAATATTTTGTAGCCACAACCATCTCAGCTCGGAATGCGTACCTCACAAGTCCTTTCTGAGCTACTGAAGACAATGTGTTTATTCACATTCGCAGTCATACGTTCCGGAATTCCCAAACAATCGACTAGTAAACGTCCAAATCTCCTATATGGCAAACAACTGAAAATAACTAATTTATGATAGTCGTACTGTTGCATCCTCGAATTCTGGAACTGAAAGGTCTGTAGGTAGTTTCAAACTGTCTTAGTTTTTTATCCCACTCGGTATCTAAATAGGAGAACAATATTCTATCCTCGCGAGTATTAATTCCTCTATAAAGTGAGCATTATTTCTACTACGCATGACGAAAAACTTCATAAACTGGTGGTATATGTTGTGAAGTGTCTAGTTTTTCCGTATCGGCGCAGCTCAAACTAAATTTCATTAAACGTATGCCCCTTACCGACCATTGGTAAATGCTTCTCAAATCTCATTGAACAGGGTGCACGTCTTCCACTGATCTTACAACAGCTGATATTCGCACATGGGTCGTCAGCAATGACGACAGGGCTGCACAGTTACATCTGTACACATGTCATTGATGATGATGATGAGAAAAAGTATAGGTCCCAACACGGTGCCTCGTGGTACCCTACTTAATATCTTGGAAATACTCTGTTGTCAACGCTTACACTTGATTACTATTCGACGGAAATGCCTCAAGCCACCGAATACATTTTCCACGGATACCCATACGGGAAACTTTTAGCATTAGAGTTCCCTGGTCTATCTTACAAACATTAGCAATACTCGAGCACTCAGTGAACAGGCATACTTCACCCAAGCAAGGCAACATTACCGAAAAATTGAAATTGGTTCTGAAACATGGGTTTCTCTTTATCAGAACCAATATTTAAGGCCTTCTGTCAGTAATAACAGCTTCCGTAATTTTCTTGAAGATCCGTCAGTAACTTTTTGAGTTATATTCTGACAAACATTAGTCAGACACACAAATGGAAAAATCTATTATCACCAAAATTTGATCACTTGTGTCTTTCAACATTTTTAACAATTCCAACAAATATCATGAACGTCCGTTCATAACCATTTGAGTGACACCGCTGACAAACATTACTCAAACCAACAGACGAGCCGATCACCATCAAAATTTTGTCATTGATGTCTTTTCACTTTACCAACTGTCAATTTCATCAGATCCGTTAACAACTTTTGATTTATGCCACTAAGAGAAAAGAGGCAGACAAACAAATAAACATATTAAAAATTCGGTCATTTGCTCTTCGTGATGCACCTAACAACTCAAGTAAATTTCATAAAAATTCGTCCATAACATTTGAGTTATGGTGCCAAGAGAAAAGAGGTGAACAAACAAACGATTGAACGGATCTTCACCAAAAGTTAATCATCTGTTCCTCCTAGCATGCCTAACCTCCCCTGTAAATTTAGTGAAGATACGCCACAACTTTTTGAGTTATCTTGGCAACAAAGAGTCAAACAGACAAACTCGACAAAAGCATAACCTCGGCGGAGATGATTAAGGCATAAAAAACAGTCCACTCTTCCTTGGACTTAGTGAATTTATAATGGAATCATAATTTTCCAACAGCTGAGAAGCAATGAAGCGTTTATGCCAAAAACCATGTTGTTTTGACGTGAGTATATTACTTAGAATCTAGATGATGTACAAAGTGTTTACGGAAGGCTCTTTCGAACGTTTTCACAAAGTGACCAGCTAGCGAGGCAGGTCTGTAATTAGTTGAAACCGTTATTATTCCCAGTTTCAGTGATTGGAATGATTATTGCAGTATGGTAAATTATATATTACCAAGACATCCAATAACTTACGAACAAAAAATACTTAGCTTGCACATTTTGAGGATTTTCGCAGTAACACGAGGTCTCAGAGCACTAAAATGGGTTCTAGCCCTTCGAAAGATAAGCCATTCCTTTTTGCGCATGAAGTTTCACGAATGTTTTGATCGATCTTGGTATTTCCGCCAAGTGTCGAGTGGGAAGTAGACTCATGTGAGTTCCACCAGTCTCAAATTTGGCCAGTGCGCAGCTACAAGCATGAGATGAAGCGGCACCGAATCTCAAAAAGCCAATAAAGGAAAAGGAAAGACGTAAAAAAAATACTTGGGCAGAGTCTCCTCCGTGATACATGACGCTTACCACCATCAGCAGCCACGGGCCACCACACGGAGCAGAAGGGAAGTTTTACACCCACCCAACCCTACGAACCTCGCAGCACGACTTGCGACCAGATGCAACGACCCTTCATGCAACGCTGTAGCGTTACGGTACCACCCACCTTTTCTTTCTACTGGGTATAAGCAAATATAATCCAGGGAAGGACCAAGAATTTCCAATTCATCGGCATCGGACAACCTAAAAACTCCAGATTGGGAGAGCAACGCCACCACCGCGGCAAGATTAGCAGCAACATCGATTAGGTAAAGCTTAAAATATTCGGGCAACACGGGCAGCACTGACATAATGCAGTACCCAAGGGAATAACTATCACCGCGACCACCGTCAGAAGACCTCGCACAGCGACCCAGTGCACAGAAGCGTTGTAAGTCTATACGAGAGCGTCCTTGGCATGACACGGACGTTCCACCGCTTCGCAAATTGTGACACAACGTCACGATGATGTCACTCTTGCGCAAGGATTACACAAAGTCCAACCACTGGTTGGGTTTACTCGTATTTTTGGGTGATGGGAGCAGCAGGGAGATGCGGCACTCGCTGCCCCTCGTGTAAACAGCGGCAGCACATGCAGCTGTTTATGAGGCTGCTGCTGCTGCAGGCGCTCCTAAGCGCTGCTGCTGGTATGCCAACAGTGGGGAGGCTTGTGTGGTGCGGTAACTGGGGTTACACAGCCACAGCCGGTACGAGTCGGGCATTTCTCGAGCCAGGTGTCGGACTTAGAAACCGACTAGACCCAGAAGTCGGACTTAGAAACCGACTAGACCCGGGAGTCGGAGTCAGGCTTGACCCACCCGACTGGGGGACCCCTGGTGGCGGTAACAAGGCACGCGTCGCAACTGCTCCCGTGTGCAGCAAGTCACCAGCTTTAGTATGGATGCGATAGTTTGGTTACGCAACTGCGGCTTCCTTGCCTGTCACCATACGAAGCGTAGGTATGTACGTGGCGGCCAAATGCGTTGTTTTGTCAGTTTATGTTATACAGTATATGCGTTTCGCAGATACAACATTCTAATGTGTTAGTTCTAACATTTAAATGTGTATATGCATTCTTTGTATCATGCGAGTTTATGTTTGGGCGGATATGACCACCACAGTCTACAGGCCGGCTCAGATAAGGAAAGCAAACGGTCACAAACCATATCATGAAAAATGTGCTAGTTTTCCAGGTCGC
The DNA here is from genome assembly GCA_001587735.2 of Parhyale hawaiensis. NCBI lineage: Eukaryota > Metazoa > Arthropoda > Malacostraca > Amphipoda > Hyalidae > Parhyale > Parhyale hawaiensis. The sequence continues at coordinate 559,186 of LQNS02278163.1, forward strand.
TAAAATGTGAGCGACATGCGTGATTCTCAATGACCTTCTGCCTGGAGCCTCCATCAGTAAAAGCTGTACGTCAAAACCCGTAACCAGAATTTCGGAGATATTTGTTAGTCTCATAAACGTACAGTAATTCACCGGCGGAAGCAACCGGTGTTTTAAATGAAGCCGGCAAATGATAGATATTTGAAGGGCTTGCGCATTGAAGAATCAGCTTATTCGGTACTTAGCCTTACTGTACCAACATTGTCTACTGCATTCTGCTTGTAGCACTTATTCAGATGTAGACCTTGTATTTTATTGTCTGCATCTATCAAGTAGCATGTTTGCTACTTATTATTGGATCATATCTTCTAAGTCTTGTATAATAAGCCGTAAATAAATATGAAGATCTTTACGACGTTCCTTCACCATCCAGCACTGTAGCCTGATAACATTATTCTGCATTGAAGTTCACTCTCACAACCAAGTACACTACGGTCACGAACTCAACAATCACTCACGCACATAACTTGATTATATTACAGTTGAAACAGCAATAAAGTGCGCAGCTTTCTGGCTTCTTATTCCCTACACACAGGACGACCCAAGCCGAGATATTCGAATTGCTAAACTCTACTCACACTCGCAACACCCGCTGACGTGGCTGCAACAGGTCAGTAGACACTCAGCTGTGTTTAACAAGAACACAATAATCCCTTCAGACCCCGCAAAGGTCTCGTGTGCACCAGCCAATGCAAAGGGTACCTATTACCTATCTCAGCTCTCAAATAATCAGTTACGAAGCCGTATGTACACTAAATTCGAGTAATGAATATAGCCGACAACGGTATATGTAATTTAGGGCAAGTTAGGGACAAGGCAGACAACACTGGCAGCCGTAGCAGCTCAACTATTATACGCGCTGGCAGTAGCTATATGCATTAGTCGCAACTATGCGGCGGTTGCTGTAAGGTAGGTGGTACACGTGGCGCTCGATATGTACCACGGATCGGGTCATTACAATAAGGGCATATATCAAGAACAAGATATAAAATAAATCAACTGACTTAGGCCTACTTCCTTCTTTGTAAAGCTACAGGAAAAATGCGGCAGGGTTTCAGGGTATATTCCTGGCAATTTTTAATTCTTCGAGCGCAATAAACTTCGATATTTTTACTGCAAATAAACATTGAAAACATGAAATATCCAGTAAAATATGCCTTGTTTTCATTGAAAGCCCATAGCAAGAAGCTATGTCTTCCAAAAAGAAAACACTATGGTAGTGTTATCAGAATATGGGCACTAAACGAAGTCAAGAGTACATCTATCGAATACCTGAAATTAATAAATCAAATATATAGTGTACAAAAGAAGTACAACATATAATAAAGTCTACCTGCAATGTAGCAGCAAAAGCAGGGAATTATGCAAGCTGCAGAAGAAGCAACAAAATATTTCGCAACCGTGAAACGAAAGAAGCCACCCTACAGAGCTCCGTCTCGGCCTCAAGTTCCCGTGCCCCATAAGAACTAATCAAAGGCGACACCAGTGAAGTGCTCGGAAAATCCAATTAAATGCGCCAATTCTATCAAGTCAATCCACGGAGCTTTGCTGCCGGCTCGTCTCTCGCGTTCCTTAGAAAAAGCGAAAGCACAAACGCAGTCTGAAGAATTTACTACCAATGCAATGAGTTCCTTGAGCTTTAGGGCGTAGCCAGTTGCCTTGAGAGAGAGAGATGAACTCAGCGACACTGGACATAACTCAACCTATCTCGCGGGCACCGTACCGATGCGGAAACTGTAGTAACACACCTGTATTCCAGGCAATGTGTGGCAGCCAAACTGGGACTAGCACTAGGTAGGGCGTAGCTACCATGGTAGAGGAGACTGTACCGCAACTACCTGCACTCGCAAGTCCTACCAAGACCAATCGAAATGAGTACCAGTTAAAGAAAGTGCTTTGGTTATATATAATGCTTCACGTCATGTAGAATTAACTGGCTCCATTACTCAAAATAAAATATTCAGCAACTCTCTGAATGTCAAGATAAACTGTAGCATTACTCTTAAAATCAGGGAAATGCAATAAGTTAGAGCTCAAAAAACAACAAAGTGGTAAAAATTTCATATGTACGAGTCTTGTTGCTAATTCATGTCAGTCATTGCTGTGTTCGGAGTTATCTAGAGGATGCAGAACTTTTTTTCAACAACTCTTGGCTGGCAATACAAGCATCATCCAAGATTCGGCAGTAATAGAGTACTAAGAGACACGCATGGATATTTTGAGTAGTTCTTGGTTAGTATTAAAAGTAATGATATTATAGGCAACACCGTAAATGTATGCCACATACGCTACAGCTGCGGGTTCCCTCCCTCTTCCAAACCTGACATCCCTAGAAAACTTCGAATACGGTATGTTCTCGCATGCCCTACAAAAAAAATAGTTCTATGGAAGCTAAAGAGTGAACCGTCCAACCGAATTTACGAACAAATTTAAATATCAAGTTTTATTTTAGGCAAGATATCGCACCTCCCCCTTGGGAAGTCCTGCACAAGAGGAATACTGAGAGCAATAGCAGACCAGGCGACGCTGGCGGCACATGTACCACAAAGAAGCCACAACACCCACCTGGACCTCCGAAGAGCGGGATTTTGAGGATCCTCTTGAGAGAATTGGAGCGCTTGAGAGTGCTGTGGAGACGCTCATGGTGGGATACGGGGGACGACTGGCCCGACGTGGACCCCCCACTGGCCACTTGCATCATGGAGAGCCCAATGGCCCGTTTGAGAAGCAGAGGGCTGCTCTCCCTACTGCCCACGGGACTGGCACCCACACTGCTGCCCCCAGCGGCTGAGGAGCAGTTCGGGTGGTGGCTGTGGTGCTGGTGGATGAGTGCATGGATGTTGGGGGAACTGTATCGGTTGGTTAGACACGACGCAGGGTGGTTACCCCCAAAGCGGGATAACCCGCCACTTGGGGACTTCTGGCCACCAGCACCGCCGCCACCACCACCACTACCACTGCCGCCATTCGTCCGCTGGTCGCCACTACCACGGCCATCCATCACCTCCAGCATGGCGGCCCCGCCGTGGCAAGCATGTGGCGAAGTGTTGCGGGCCGTAGCTAGTTACAGCAGCCAGCGTTACATTACTGCAGCACTTGTATCGCTGCAACTGCCGTAATGTCGCTTCTCGTAGTGCTACAGCCTATAACATGCTGGTAAACGACACGCTTAACTGTACATAACGCAGCACTGATTATTACGAACACAGTCTTTCATTCCTCGCGTTACTCCATTAGAAACAATTCACAAAACTACAGAGCATAAACTGCATCTACATGCACTTATTATAATTCTTGCACAACGTCACTTTAGTTACTGTAGTAATAGTACTACCTGTAGATATTACTACCCTAAACACCTCCTATTGTCTTACTTGCTAATAAGCGAGAGATCAGATACACGCACAACACTCTCTACACGTTACAGCTCGCTACACGCTAATGTGTCTTAAATGTATATTAGCACTAAACTTCAAAGTGACAGTGAGATGTTGCAACGCACCAGTACCGTAATGGAAGTGTTTGCTCTCAGCAGCACCTGAGGCCCGGTGGACACACAAATAAATAACTCATATCATCTTTTCAGCTCTCCACCGAATTTCGTTGTTCGAACAGCTAAAGCACAAGACACCGATCTCACTGCTACTTATTTGGCTTCATTCAAAGTTACCTCACCACAACTTTGCACTGCGCTCACATGAAGCTGCCACTGCTATATCAATACTCCCTGCCAATTGTAGACGTTCTAAAAAGGAGGGCACGGAAGAAATCAGATTTTTGAGACATAGAAGACATATTTATTACTGACATTACGACAAAAAAGGCACCCATGACGCTGACAGTCCCGCCTCGGCGAGTCGCAAAGGCTCACTAAAACTTCTGTCATTTGCAGCTGATGCTAATAAAATATTACCTATGTTAATTGTGATGCCAACGGATACAGTAGGTAGCACAACGAAGAAACCAAAGAGAAGCAGCCCTGCATGGTCTGTATGAGCAGCATACCAGCTGAAATTATGAATAACTTACAACAAAAGCAGGGGCAATAACTGGGAATTCGTAACTAGAAGAGCAGCTGGTACAGCATGAGAAGCAACACAAGGACAATAGAGAGCAACACACGAACCGTTGTAGCAACATACAACACATTGCAACACGAGCCTGGAGTTCGTCCCCTCACTTCCGTCAGCACAGAGGACAATTGTAAGTCATTAGCGTCAGCTGCATCACAGGCCGACCGAAGGCCTAACAAACACTAAGGCACAGCAGCAATACACACAATGAGCGCCTGTAATGAAGCAAAAGAATTTCCGAGGTCACAGACAAATGCCAAAATTTCCAACGAAGACCTCGCACTTCCACGGGCCGAGCTTGCAAATGCGTGTCTTGAGCAACGGATGGGACGTCTTGGTCTCGCGTCTGGGCTCTGAAGTTCGCACAATTTGGTGTAATCGTGCGATGTGCCAGACCTGATTTCAGTCTCTAGGACCTCAAACATAGCGACAAAAGCAAACAACGTAAGCAACTGTCCAAGTACAGGACTACCGCCAGGCATACAAAGTTCGGCAGAACGGGGAAAAGCACCGCGCGCGTCACGGCTGCAGGGAAATTTAACCTCAACTGTTGGCGAATATGTTTCGGACGGGGGAAACAGCGTGACCCTGGTTCTTGTAGGTGGTGCCTAGTGCGCTTAGGTGGTAGCTACGCAGCGGATACAGTCACAGCAGCACAGGGAGCCTAAGTTCCTGCCAACCGAGCGGGACTATATATACGGTACCTACATACTCTTAACACGGTACCTCTCAGCAGCTCAGTGGTTCGATATGTTGCCTCCCTCACTGTAACAAAGCCGGACGTTCTATCCTCCAACGTCAGGGAGGAAAGTCTTGATGCACGGCAATGCGTCTACTGGAGGGGTGGCTGTGACATGAGCCGTCCGTCAGTGACATGAGCCGTCCGTCAGTGACATGAGCCATCCGTCAGTGACATGAGCCTTCCGTCAGTGACATGAGCCGTTCGTCAGTGACATGAGCCGTTCGTCAGTGACATGAGCCGTTCGTCAGTGACATGAGCCGTTCGTCAGTGACATGAGCCTTCCGTCAGCGACGTCACAGCACATACAATCTAAGACCGAGAGCAGCCATACACTTTGCTGGACCCTACACGGGATATATCTGCAGCACGAACTAGTGCACNAGTGACAGGAGCCGTTCGTCAGTGACAGGAGCCGTTCGTCAGTGACAGGAGCCGTTCGTCAGTGACATGAGCCGTTCGTCAGTGACATGAGCCGTCCGTCAGTGACATGAGCCGTCCGTCAGTGACATGAGCCGTCCGTCAGTGACATGAGCCGTCCGTCAGTGACATGAGCCGTTCGTCAGTGACAGGAGCCGTTCGTCAGTGACAGGAGCCGTTCGTCAGTGACAGGAGCCGTTCGTCAGTGACATGAGCCGTTCGTCAGTGACATGAGCCGTCCGTCAGTGACATGAGCCTTCCGTCAGTGACATGAGCCTTCCGTCAGTGACATGAGCCTTCCGTCAGTGACATGAGCCGTCCGTCAGTGACATGAGCCGTCCGTCAGTGACAGGAGCCGTTCGTCAGTGACATGAGCCGTTCGTCAGTGACATGAGCCGTCCGTCAATGACATGAGCCGTCCGTCAGAGACATGAGCCGTTCGTCAGTGATATGAGCCATTCGTCAGTGACATGAGCCGTTCGTCAGTGACATGAGCCGTTCGTCAGTGACATGAGCCGTCCGTCAGTGACATGAGCCGTTCGTCAGTGACATGAGCCTTCCGTCAGCGACGTCACAGCACATACAATCTAAGACCGAGAGCAGCCATACACTTTGCTGGACCCTACACGGGATATATCTGCAGCACGAACTAGTGCACGAGGGTATCTTAGAGTGAATGGAGTAAGGTCAAGGCAACTGGACCTGTTACCTTGGTCTTCATTACGACAGCGATTGGAGTTGAGCAAACCGTCATACGACACTATTTGTTACCCACACAATGCGAGAATGTCGGTGTGGTCATCGTGAAAATAAGCCTCTTCGAAGTACACAACAATAACAACATGGAAGTCACGTTTCCTTAAGCAAAACTGGAGCCTGCAAGTGAGCCACGCAGGCGGCACTCCAGAGCCGTTGTATGTGGTATCCGCGGGCCTCCACACAGGCAAGTCACACAATTTCTCGCAGGCACAACAAACGCGGCAGATGATTGCTGAGTAAATATTCCAAGAGCATCTCGAGTCGTCAAAGCAAATCTGACCGCTCATAGCGCTGCGTGTGCTTACTACTAATGGATATCAGCTGCAGCCAAGTGGCGTATTGGCAACAGATTCACGGCTATTTCAGCTACCTCCATTGAACTTTGAAGTTTCCCCTCTGACAAAGCTTTGATGATTGACGGTGCCGCCCTCTTTGCAGCAGCAGAAGTAGTAGTGAGGAAGTTACGAAGCAGTTGCACGATCTGATCACAACATGGCACCGTCACTGGACCAAGCAAATGGCAACAGCAGCAGCAGCTGGTGCTGGTACAATTATGATGTGACACAATGAGCACAAGACCACACAATTTGCCACACTGCCGCTCCAAACAAAGCAAACACAAGAGGCGGACAAATTGGAGACACAGTGAACCGTGACGGCCCTCAAGCACAGAACTGGCGCCACATGCCCAACAAATGCCGCGGGCTTTCGGGACACGAAACACAGATCTGGGCTGCCTGCCACTGCTTATCGTCTCATTTTGCACCGATATAAATATGCTGTATGTAGGGGTGCAGAGTCGGAGTCGTAATTTGGGGGGGGGGCTAGGAATCGGAATCGAAAACTAACCAGAGCCGGGAGTTGGGATTGGTGTAAATGAGTTTATTCTAAGAAAAACTAGTCAGAGTCGGTTATATTTAAAACCAAATAAGTCGCGGCTGGACACTGGCTGAACGCAGCAGTCGAACTCGGCTGACTTTGCTATGTGACTCCTCAACCCTGGCGGTGTGGGCTGTAGACGTTCCGAAGCAAATGTTGTGTCCCGTTCGAGGGAGGGAACTGCTTCTGCACGAGCAGAAGCGCTCGCATCACTAACCTAAATAGACGGGAAAGGACTGACCCACGATATCTTCTATTTGTACAGAGCGTAACTCCGCGCCATGGGTCCTGTCCATGGCGAGGAATCAGCAATTGGGCAGCTGCTAAGGGCCTTACTATATCAACCTCCAAATCCAATTCAACCTTATGGACAACCGACACCCAACAGTCTACACTCGACCCTGGCATCGCTATGGACGACACTGCTCTGCCTCTGGAGCGCCACCCCAAGATCCTCGGCGTCGCTTTTGACACCCACTTTACTTTTACACCGCACAGCACTTTCCCAGCTGCTCGAGCCTCCAGCCGCCTCAGATTGCTCAAGGCCCTGGCTGGCACACGCTGGTTCCAGTGCAACGAGATGCTGGTTCTTACATATAAGGCATTTATCCGACCTCTCTTCACTTACGCTGCTCCAGTCTGGTATCCTTGAGCTTGCCATTCCGCTGTTCGCAAGCTGCAGGCGATTCAGAACGCCGCTCTCCGCACCGCGTCCGGTTGCCTTCGCATGGCTTCCGTGGACCATCTCCACTCTGAGTCCAAACTCCCGTGGGTCGACCAATCTCTCGACCTGCAGTGCCGTCAATACCTCGTTTCCGCCCTTCGCCCCGAACACCCAGCCCACTCTGTTGTCACCGCACAGGCTGGCCCCCGTCTCATCCGCCACAACCTAGCAACCAAATTCCAACCTGACATCAACCACTTACTAGCATACAACATTATGCCTTCTGAAGAGGACCGCTCAGCGATTTCATCCCTCCATCGGTCTGCCGTGCAATCTTCACTAGACCGCCTCCCTGTAAACAGGGTTTTGGGCTTTGCCCCACCGGTGATCTCATCCGATGAGGCGGTCCTCTCACGAGTGGCCCGCTCCACCCTATCACAGTTACGTTCAGGTATTTTGCTCTACCCTAAAGTCTTACCCCCACAGGATCGGGCTGGCGGACTCAGACTCCTGCCGCGAAAGCTACCGCGGTGCCCGCACAGTGAACCACCTGTTCGAGTGTCCCGCCCACCCCACCACCCTCCTTCGCACCTCTCTATGGGACAGTTCTTTATCTGTATTTGACTTCTTGTGCTCTCTGCCACCTTTTTCATACCTTCCGCCACATGTTCGACCCCCTCCGGAGCCTTCCCCTACGTGACTACAACAATAGGGATAAGCTCGGCCTGGAACAGGGTAAGCAATGGGCCTATAGCCATCCGATTGCACAACCACCCACGCAGAACCTAACAGCACTTTTACAACAATGGTACGCTAATAGCAAAACAACACCAGCGTAGTAGCTTAGTACTCCTACAACCATAGTACCAATGCTAAGGTGTAAGGTAAACTTACGAGCAACGGTAACAGGAAGGACAATGCAGCGATGTGGCTATCAGAACAACGTTATTAATGTGTAGCACCAGACTCATGCCTATTGGGACATTTCCCTAGAAATAATACAATAATGAGAAGCCTCAACTGCAGACGAGATGCATTACGCTGCAGGCGCAATTTTGCAGACATAAGAGCGCGGGGGCAAGAACAGGTGCGAGGCGGCGCAGCTCAGATTGCCGTCACCCAGCNCCAGACTCATGCCTATTGGGACATTTTCCTAGAAATAATACAATAATGAGAAGCCTCAACTGCAGACGAGATGCATTACGCTGCAGGCGCAATTTTGCAGACATAAGAGCGCGGGGGCAAGAACAGGTGCGAGGCGGCGCGGCTCAGATTGCCGTCACCCAGCAGATGAATGATGATCCGTAGAGGCCGAGGCGATGTTAGGTGACAGGACAATGGCTTGGCCTGCCTGCCTGCCCACTACCACAGCGCGCTCTAAATTATCCACGTCACCACCAGCTTGTATCATGCGAGACACGTTTTTTTAGGGTCGAATAATCGTCACCGCCACCTTATGTCATGCCAGACACGCTAAGGCCAAATTAGACATGGCAGTATAGGGAGGAAGTGCACGTGTGTGCCCAATGTAAACAAATGGCGACAATAGAAGTTGCACGCAATAACAGGACGTCCAGAACAAATACCAAGAAATCAAGAGAGTAAGAGAACAATAAACGATATAATAATATAAGTACAACTATTGAGGACAATATAATAGGAAAGATATTATAGTCGCATGCACGACGAAACGCACATTGTCCTTCTAAAGTAATAAAATCAAAGGCCTTTCATCAATGTCAATAATAACAGAGACCTATTAATATGTAACTAGCTAAAAGAAATAGAAAAGAAGAATCAATGCCTTCCAAAAGTCAAAAGGACATCCTACGCTTCTCGTTACGGGTGTAGCGACCCCTCATCTGATGGTGAAGACCAGCAGATCTCCGTATCAACACAAGCGTCACAGTTACCAGGAACATTAAACTAATGAGAAGTGAATGAGCACTAACGATCCATAAGCTAAGGTAACACACACTATTATGACTGGAGGGAAGCATTTACGAAACTATATTTTATCATAACTGAAAAAATTCACGTTTTGTGCGGGGTAATGAGTGAGTGCTGGGCATTTGATCTCACAAAACATATACAAACGACCAATACGGTACGTCTTTATTTTTTGCTTTAACCAAAAACGACAAAAATTAAGGCGCGCAAACACCAGTCACTCGAGGAATATTATCTACGATGTGACTGCAGCCAGCGAGGTGTTGTGGGGCGCACAAAGCGGCTTATGCCCGCGCACTCGTCGCTTAAGGACGGTCACCATTAGCATACATTTCCAGGAGTAACAGTTCTGTATGGGGCCAGTACAGCGCTGCCATACACTGCAGCTGAGGATGCCGCCCCGAAAGGAACGTGCGAAGATCACCGAGGAAATGACAGTTCTTGGATCGGCAGTTAAATGAGGAGAACTGTGATATTTCAAGGTAACTACATTTGCTCCAGTCGTCCCGCATGGGACGACCTCCAACATGCGCGTGTGAATTATAGCACCCAAATATTCCCAATAGCAAGATATTAAAAACTTGAAAAATCTAAAGCTGAAATATACGGCATATTGACAACAGACCAATAAAGCAGCATAAAAATTTGATGTATAGAGACACTTTAGATTAAGCATATTAACTGGGAAGCTAAGTTAGGGGAGAAAACCACCGAAGTGTACACATAGGAAGCGCTTGGCTACACTGACACAACATGGTCCAGTTGCTGCAGCCGCAAAGACAACTGCAGCTACGGAGGAGCAAGTGCCCCCCAACGAAGCATTATGCGCCAGCGTGTGGAGGACGATAATGGCGAGCGATTAAAATCCAAATTGGTGGCGTGAAGGTGTCCGCCCTGCACGGCTGGAGCAGAGAGAGGTGCGGGCCGGAACTGCATCTGCATCCTTCCGTCATGTGAGCGAGAGGGACCTGTAGGTTGACGTGTGTACGTGGTGCATGTTCGCATGTGTGGGCGTGTGTGTTGCGCAGCTCAGCATGTACGTGTTGGTGTTGTGTAGCTCAGTAGGTGTTGCGCATATTGACCTCATTACACACAATGTGGCAGGAACAGCTCAAACTTGTATATAACATGTCACGTAAGGTATGACATCAGTTCTAGCCCAGTTATCTTCAGCATCTTCGTACAAAGTCCAGGCGCTGTCACTGACGTCACCACACGCGTGCACAGTCACGACGCCGATTCTCACCCGTTGTATTGGTTGCACCCAACGGGAAGGCCCGGCGAAACAATTTCCAAACGCACATAATCGCCGAGCGCTCATTTGGCAGGTATTCGTTTACATTTAGTCTTCACCGCTTAGCCGCCATCTCCCTCAGAATGCGCGCGCACCATGACAAGGACTTACGCTAACTTTAGCACAAAAAATATTCTTCGCTAAAGTTCGTCAACGCACATTAGGTTCTGCCAGTTGATGAGAAAAAATACGTTACGGGTGCCGACACTTGCGACCAATGCATGGAATTTAAAATTATTGCATGTTCATCAGCAACGGTTTGTTCAGACCCAACACTGACAAAATTAGCTCACTTAGTGGTATTCCGTACGCCGCTAGTTTCTGCACGTGTTAGTTGCAGGCTTTCACGTTGATCTGTTCAACCCCCTCCCCGTTTCCCACGCACGCTTTTTGTTCAATTTCCTTGAGCAAACTTTGACTTTTTCCCACCCACAACAGGTAAAATTTGGCAAAAAAATCCTTCAGCTTCAGATGCTCAAAAGGAGCAAATTATTATTTTACACAAGGAACGTTACTCTTCATTCAATAATAGCAGAGATATAAGTTGCAACAAGACTTTCCTGCACGAAGCTGTTAACAGTAATTACGGAAACAAAGTTTTTGCGACCTTAAAAGAACTATACCAAGGAAAGCACTCGAGCGCAAATGCAGTCTAATGAAATTTAACTCAGAAACATCAGCTACTGGCTCGACATAAAATATTACATATTTACGCGTTTAAATACACACGAGGTATGAACGCATCAAAGCGTCTAAGTACAGAAGCAGAATATTTTCCCTAGAACTTAACGCTTTCCTGCGTCAAGTTGCAAGTCATTGAATCCCTGCACGGCATATCATATCCTTCGTATTCTACCTCTCTTATTGACAGAAAGGTAATCCCTTCAAATTGAGCGACAGCCAAGAGAACAAGACTCAGGAGCCCATACCTCCGCTAACTTGGCATTTAGAGTAAGTTGTATCGGTAAAATAGCGAGCGAGTGATGCGGTATTGAAGCATCCTTAGACACAACTACGCGCGGTGTTTCAAGAGAAGATAGAGAAGGGACAAGTAGTATGTCAATAAGAACGTAGGTAGTAATAGTAGTAGAAAATTTTACTAGCGCATCAGGAACACAATGTCTATATCGCGCCGAACTATGTCTGTGGTCCTACACAGGCTCGTGCGCCACTAGGACGCGAAGTACGTCTCGTTTTAAATTATCAATTACTTTTGTCTCGGCTTTTCTGCCGGTGGGTCTCAAATTCTAAGTGGTCAGTGCGCTACTGACAGGAAAAAGGCGCAAGTTGAGCATCTACAACCCCCGCGCACGGCCAAACGCTTTCGCTCAGCTACGCCGCGCAGAGGAAGGAAACGAAATACAAGAAGGTTGAAGTCTAGCGGGAATAGGTCGGCTGCCTCAATCAGCGGCCCACCTCCCGAAACAGAAGGGGAAGTATTGAGAACCAACCTAACTTTACAAAACTAACCTCGTCAGCAGGAACTGGGCACACTGCAATATCTCCTGCGGAAAAGACACTAGGGACCCTTGTGTGCGAGAGCTAGGAACGTAGACCCATGCACGAGGCTGTTCCCCAACACAAGAGCAACACGCATAACAGCAAATAGGGAAAGAAGAGGAATACAAAAGCATCGTCACTAGCAGTATTAATATGGAAGGAAGGAAAGTGGGCACGAAAGATAGACATGAGCTCGATGCAGAGACCCACAACCCCACTCTGACATACCCTCAAGGGAACAGCATATCCTGTACAGTGTACAGCCCAGCACGAGGCGAGTGTCTGTACAATAAATAATACGAACCAACGCTAGAGTGGCAGGCGCGCCATCAAAAGCTTGTGCAGAATAGGGGCACACCTGAGCCGTGCTGGGCACACCTGGGCAGAGGGCTTAGGGGGTCACAGTGTCAGGGATCACAGCCCCCTCCATCCCCCACCCACGCCATTATTTGTTCCATCATCGTTCACTTCACTCGCGACTCACAACCAAGATTCACGCCGCCATGTGTTCGCGCCAAACATCTGACGAGGAATAATCTCAAAAGGCTTTCGTGGCGACGTTTCATTGTTCGGAAACTGACGATCCCTTCAGACGCTCGTCGATGTTTGACCGTTAATGCAGATCTTATCGGCTCGAAACCGCACGTATCGTTAAGGTAGGTAACCTTGTGCATCGCAATTTCCATTCTTCCTAAGAGACAAACTTGGACAAATACTAATGTACAAAATACATAGTTGTATACTTGAACACCACAAAGGTGTTCACGCATTGACTAAAGTTACAGAAATACGCGACGAGAGACGATGCAGCGCGGCCAGCAGGTGCGCGGGTCATATGTTCCGTCACGGCTACACCTCAAGTTGTACATTTGGTTATGGTTAGAGGCCCGGAGGTCATACGGTACACCACTCACGGGACTGGGACGCGTATAGGTTCTATAGGAGCGTCACACGCAGGCTGCAAATGGAACACAGGCAGAGTTCGCTCAGCTCCAAACGTCAGTCAGCTCACTGCCTCTTGACCATGTGGCGCAAGTTCCATTGAGAACACAAACACTCGAGGCACATATTTCCGTATAGAACATATTTAGATAAGAGGACGGGATCTATGCAGATCATGACAGTGACACAACGCACTCTGTGCAATAAACTCGCCGCTTCCATGCTAATGATCATAAGATGAGGATAGCACAAGATATATCGAAATTGTGCAACGCTGTTAATTAGTCCTGGAGTCTGGACAGCGCGGTAGCCGGAATCTCGTTTTGGTACACCGCCGTCAAGCCGCACTTCTTTCGTTAATTTCCAAGTAACATCGCCATACCTTGACCAACTTACTGGGGCCCTATTTCCAATATATCCCGGCCAGGGGCCATTTTCAAGTGCATAATGAAATGGAATGCTCCAGTCACCATAGAACATTCACGGTGTAAATTGGCAGGCTAAATAAACTAAAACTTTCAGGGGCAAATATTCAGATGAGAAGGACATGTTGAGACGAGCGCAGCGCATGCTGCGTGCAACAAAATATTCTCCCACTACCGAAGCGACATTCGATATTGCAGGTAATAATAGACCGGACACAAATGGTCCCATTGAAGCGCCGTCCCGTACACATCACCGCTAATTGCCAACAAAACGCGCACAACATATCCAGGCGCCACAAACTTCCCGCAGCGCCCACGGAGCTGCAGAAAAAGAAGTCGATATTCACAAGGCCAAATGTGTCGGAGAGAAGGCAGAACATGAGCGGAGCAAGGGTGTAGGGCGCGATGGATTTCCAGGCACGACCAACCGTCGAATTTTCCGTAGGGAAAAAGTGAAGCTTAAATGCATGCGAGCAGCGGGCGATAGATAAGGAGGGAGCTCGGAACTCGCTCCTTGTGTGAAGGAATGCCTTTGCCAGGCACGACTTGGCCATTTGCCGTAACCCAAGCCCACGGAATCTCAGATTTTTCCTGGAAATTGCCAACAGAGAGCCGGACTATGAGCAGCGGTGGTGACCTCCTCAGGCGTGATAGTGCCGCCTCGCTTCTGCTCGGAGGCCGTGACACAGTGCAGGGAGTAGAGAGGATACATGGGCCCGCGGTACAGGGAGTAGACGGGACACATGGGTCCGTGGTACAGCGAGCAGACGGGACACATGGGCCCGCGGTACAGGGAGTAGACGGGACACATGGGTCCGTGGCACAGGTGGAGAGATGAGGCGTGCAGACGTGGGGATAAGTTGTACATAATCTCTCACAACTGAGGCTGCAGGGAATTGAAACATACGCTTGAAGTTTCAATTTACTATAGAACAAACACAAGTCCAGTACAATCATCCCTCGCTGCGAAGGCCGTCAATGGCAGATATGAGCTCCTCAAGTTCATATCAAGGCAACAAAAACACCAGCAGGACAATGGACTACATACAAAAGCCCGACGGTGCAGGACCTCAAGTAACTCCAACAAAAGAGGCGACGGTCTTCTTCTTTTGGATTTCTTCAGGGCAACTTGAGATAAGGATGAAGTGCTGGAGGAAGCGCACGCAGGATGTCCGCTATATACGCCACTGTCTGCTGCAAATCTCCGCTGCTGACTTACAGAAGCGTGAGAATGTGGAGGGCCTGAACTCGCGAAGAAAGGAACAAAATACGCTCTCTCCACACACTAGCAGCGGTAAAGCACGAGTAATTCGTCACGGTGGGATGATAAAAACACAAACAATATTAGTAATACATTCCTAGCTTGATGTTACCTACCAACGAGTTCAGCGTGAAGAAAAAACAGGACGGCAAAAAAAAAAAAAAAAAAAAAAACAGCAGCACGTTGCATAATAAATGGCAACCCCCAAAGACAGAAAAAAGGTATTTTGACATTTGCGCCTGGCCAATAATTCAGAGACTCGCAAAAAACGCAACAAAGAGGGTCAGGGGGAAAGCGAAAGGGGGGAGGGAAAAAAAGACAAGAAAGCAAATGATGCTCCAAATGTTGAATTTATATTGAGTAACTTACGGTATCCTCCAGAGTGTGTGACTCCACATAATGTGGCATGAAACAAAACTAAATAATGAACCGTGTCCTGACGCCTATAGTCCACCCAATTAGTTCTAATGTGACATCGCATGGGTACGCAACGGTGCACCAGATGAAATACAAGGGTCGCTCCTACCTTTACGAACTAAAGGTATTCTCTTCAGTTGCTTAGAGACTCTAAAAAGAGAATATAAGGAGAACAAATTCGCTGCGCAGCACACGTTCGTTAACCTACGAACACGTGGTCAAAATTAAAGCATACATACAGTAACTAAATATATTCGTGATGGGGCGTATATCCACATCTACGGTACAACCGAACCTTTTTTGACATCAGCATCTGCTGAGATGGTAACATCCGCAACCGCATCCGCGGATTTCTGAGCTGTAAAATCCGCTAAGAGATCCGCATCCGAGTATGTCCACAAAATGACATACGACCCATCACTTATAATATGTAGGAATTTCACAAATTTCGATCAGGTAACAAGTGGCGCATCGGAAGTGCTTGCAATGACTACAGGGAGTAAGAGAGCAGAGAGGAAAGAAGTGAGTGTAAACTAGCAAGGGCACATGGCACCCCACAGCCAAACACTGTCTGCGCCCGAGCGGCATTGTGGTGTGTCATGCTGTGTCCCTGCAGGAGGGTGGCACCATAGTGCACTCACACAAGTAAATAATAGCGCTACCGCTGTCTGTCGAGGAATAAGGCAAATGTTGTCCTACACACGGCATGTGACATCCTAGAGCTGTACCTGAGCTTCCAGGGACAGCATGGGCATTCGTGCAGCGTCTCGTCAGGAGCCCGGGCCAGCGGGATATGTTCCCCAGGAGCTGAAGGATCGGTGAGCGTTACTGGCAGGATCACAGCACTGACAGCAGGACCGACCGGACCACAGCACAGGCAGCAGGACCGACAGGACCACAGCACAAGCAGCAGGACCGACAGGACCACAGCACAGGCAGCAGGACCGACAGGACCACAGCACAGGCAGCAGGACCGACAGGACCACAGCACAGGCAGCAGGACCGACAGGACCACAGCACAGGCAGCAGGACCGACAGGACCACAGCACAAGCAGCAGGACCGACAGGACCACAGCACAAGCAGCAGGACCGACAGGACCACAGCACAAGCAGCAGGACCGACAGGACCACAGCACAGGCAGCAGGACCGACAGGACCACAGCACCAGCTGGCACACACACAAACTGGCTGAGGCTGGCAGGTGGCACAGGATGACTCACGTGCGCAGGTACGTCGCAGCAGCGGCGGCGACACCCAACACGAGAGAAAGCT
>LQNS02278163.1:603747-638915 GCA_001587735.2 Parhyale hawaiensis
GGCCAGCAGCAGCACAGCACAGGGCCTGCAGCAGCACAGTACAAGGCCTGCAGCAGCACAGCACAGGGCCTGCAGCAGCACAGCACAGGGCCTGCAGCAGCACAGCACAGGGCCTGCAGCAGCACAGCACAAGGCCAGCAGCAGCACAGCACAGGGCCTGCAGCAGCACAGCACAGGGCCTGCAGCAGCACAGCACAGGGCCTGCAGCAGCACAGTACAAGGCCAGCAGCAGCACAGCACAGGGCCTGCAGCAGCACAGCACAGGGCCTGCAGCAGCACAGTACAAGGCCTGCAGCAGCACAGCACCAACAACCGCCCCCCCCCCTCACCCACACACCAGCGAACAACAAGGCACCAGCAAGCACCGACAGCACAGCGTTGCCGCTAACGAGACGCCCGTGCCAATAAATTGGTGGGGGCCGAGATAGCGTCCGCGCGTCCAATACATTTATTGAAAGCCACTAGTCCGAGGGCACTGTTGGTAAACTTTTACGGAGGGCCGGACACTGCGCGCGGTTTTGCAAGTGTGAGCAATGCAGCAATTACTTCAATCGGTACAGAGCAGCGTGAGCGTTGTACGAACGGACGACTGGAGCCTGGCGTTGGTGATGTACTGAGCGCTGCAGTGAGGGCGGTGAGGGTGCAACGGCAACTGACAGCAACAGGCAGCGGGTATTTGTGCGAATTGCAATACTGTACAAAGCCTAACTAATGGAAATAAATAATTCTCAAACGATGAACAACTAATGCCTATTGGTAAAACCAATGTTGAAAATTGTCTAATGTGGGCTAGTTCCGAGAGCTGAAATAATCATAAAGTTTTTCAAACGCTTGGATGAAACTTAGTGGGAAGTACACTTGAAGAAATTGCGGTTTCCAAGCACTGTTCGGTTCACCAAGCAGATATGGCGCGCGGCCCCTGGTAGTGATCACACTGCTCGCCCACTCGGGGCTCCACAGCCAACCTCAAGCCCCCAATACAACGAACGGTACTCACCACTCACGCGGGGCAGCACCGGTCGCTGGGTACGTACCTGCAGGTAAGGAAAAGAAAACCAAAATGAGCAGAAGTGCAACAATCGCCGTCACAGCAAAAGTACGGCCTAGTTTCCTTACATACGGCGCCATGTTACATTTCGCTGGTGCTGAGGCTCACCCACCAAGTAAGCCCAGACCCGAACACTGAATCAGCCAAAAAGCGGCAACGGTCTGTGCAGGTCTCACGTTAGAAATGCTGCAATGCTAAGCATCTCACAACGAGGTTTGTCAAGCGCTACAAACACTTCAGAATAAACGCACTCAGTTACACTGATGACATGGTCCTCGCGTCCACCCATTCCAGTGAGCTGCAAACACTGCTCCTTAATGTACTAGAACGAAGCTAACAAACTGTGCGTTGAATATAATCCTGATAAAACTGTCTGCGTGTACATTAAACTTAGGAGAAGTAACCTGCCCACCGATAAAGTCACTCGTCTCAGTGATGTCGATCTCGCCTATGTGAACAGCTTCTCTAATCTGAGTTATCAAACCACTAAGGTATTATAAGAAGATTTAAGCCTCCCTAAATAAGTACTAAGCATTTCTAAGAGAGGAAAAGCAAGGGGCATATAGTATGTCGACAGAAAAACGGGGAACCCATGCGCGAAGGTGTTCCCACACAGGATCAACGCGCATGGGAATAGCAAGTCGGGAAAGAAGAGGAAGAACAGACAACAGTAAGATCAGTAGGAGTATGAAAGTGGATCAAACCACTAATGACTTTCGTGGTAGCCAAGATATCTACTGTACATATAGTGACGGCAACGCGAACGCTCCAGGCAATAGCCAACATACTAATCAGCAAGCTTGGTCAATGGTCGGAACAGGTCAAATGCCAGGTGTATCGGAGCTATTGCTGTACTGTAACTCGCTTTGGTCCAATTTTCAGCAGAAGTCTATTGGACGCCTACGTGTAGCATGTAACATATTTCGGCGACTGATGAACGTGCTAAGTCAACCAGTGAGTGATATATGCTCAAAAGTATACTGATTGTCTGAGGACAAGAAAATGCGTTTTCAATGTCTAGCTCAGCATAGAAAAATCTGATAACACATCACTCAAGGTGATCCGTCATGGTCCTGGCTCTAAACTATCTGGCATCGCTCGTTTGCGATGACAGTGTCATGCGGTAACTCAATAATTGACATTTTTCAGGAGAGCAGAAAACAGTTTTAATATCGCCGTGTTTCCTTCACTATCACTTGAATAATAACCTTCCTCAAGCGGCCACTTTCACAGCCTCAGTTAAGGCGTTATATCACTAATGGAACTTGACGCGGGCTTTGTAATGGTGGCCATAACTCAAAATACCCAATTTTTGAGTTATGTCGCTGTTGTCACAAACGAGCGACATGTACAACCGATGACAGCGCATACTATTGCCATATAGGGACCACACAATGAGCCGCAATGCAGTGCACTTTGTAATGATAGAATTACCTGTTCTTTATATCTAATGTGAGTCTAATATTAAACTGTGCCCTGCGCACCATGTCAATATGTGTACCTAACAAAAGGGTTTTTATTTATTTTAAGCCATTGCTTGCAAAAGCGCAGTGCGCCACCCAAACATCTACTGTTACTTGCCTGAGACCACTACAAACCGTCGCTGCCAATGCACAGGTCAGCGGGTGCACTTATGGAAAGTTGTTAACGTACTGCAAGTTTGGCACGCTGATAAAAACATGCTTTCAAAACAGATACTCTCACCCTAAATACTATTCCAAATAATTCAGTGCCAGCTCGCCACGGACATGGACGTGAAGAAATCGCTCACACGTACCTGGACAAGAGTCTGGTGGTCCGTCCGTCATATGGCCACTGAAGAGGTCGGCTACCAGATGGTCATCATCGTTAGTACCCCGCCGCTTGTCCACTGGAGGAAGTACAGACCACATGTGTCAGGGCAGGAAGAGTACAGCCTCCATCGCATGCATACTACAGACACACACACACGTAAAACTGCGCCCTACAACATTATTATGATTACGGATAGTTTAGGCTCCCGTTTCTATTACAACAGCGATCTAACAAAGGTAGAGATCAGGGACATTCAGTAGCGATGTCCATAGAAATGTGCAACCCAGGAACGAGAGTGTTTCCACACTGGATCACAGCTCATGGGTAAAACAAGCTGGGAAATAAGAGGTAGAAGGGAATAAAAACATCATTATTAAGGGTATAAAAATGGAAGGACGCAAAGTGGGCACGAAATCACTACGTTGACAAGGACTAGCTAAGGCTAAATATGACGCCTCCGGGGACGTGGCCCCTCATTCAAGACCAGCGGTTCCCAACCGCACAGTAGTGATTGCCCCACACAGCAAGTCGTTCTTTATCAATTACCCTACTGAAAATATACAGCAATAGTGGAGGCTTATATAAAGATAGATAACTCCCGCGAGCTAAAGTCCATCGGTGAGGTTACTGATTCTCACAAAAGAATACCCATTACCCCAATAGAGTTGGGAAACACTAGCGCAGAGAACAGAGGGAAGACGTAAGTGCCATTATCTAATGCAGATATGGCAATGTAATGCCATCCACACGCGCGATTCTGCCAAGCTTTCAGTGTCTTGTAGCTTAATAAACAGAGGGCCGTCGGAAGAGCACGAACGTAGGCAAGGTAATGATATCAGTACTAAGTTCTCTCGGTAGCTGTGTGGGCGAAACCAATATAACATAACATCACGACTAGACAAGCAACACCGTACGGCAGGGAAGAGAAGGAAATAAATGAAGGCAGCTCTGGCGGGACCAGTGGCAAGCGAGAACATCGGGACCAGGAAGCAGCAGAAACACACGTGCACAACCAAGAACTGCTGTACCCTATTACGGCAACTATTGCTGCTGATCCCACAAACAAACAGGAAGTAGCTAACATGCCTTAGTCACTCCCAAGACACCATCATTATTCTCATATTCCTAAATTTAGCCCCGACACTAGCAGTATGAAAATAGAAGGACGCAAATGGGGCACGAAAAACAAACGTCCCGGAGGCCAAACTAAGACTATGGTAACATATTAGTTCCCTGTGGGCGCTATTCACTATAATGTAGGATGGACCAAACTAACCTCACATTGACTCATTCTAGGCCTCCTGTGGAGCCTCTTTAAAACAAATTCCTCATAAACACAAAGCATTAATGAAAGCCTTGCGGCGATACGAGAGCCGCTAGCAACTCGCTGGCATTAGACAAACACTAGTGCGGAGAGCAGAAAAGATCTGCGCACGAGCCTGCAGCCACAACTGCCACCCACTCTACAGAGCTCTACAACTGGCTGACTGGCTGGCGAGCTCAAGTCTTAGTAGGACAGTTGTGAGAGCAACGAATCCAAGTCGGACTGCGGCCTGTGGTAGAGAAGCAGTCAGAAGAGAATTGGTAATAAACTGTCTCTCTTTTGTTAAGGAGTCGGAGCCGGGCTGAACTCTTGAGGTGTCGTGAGGTCGTTTTTGGTCCCAAAAATAGGAGTAACTGACTAAGCAACTTTTATAACTAAAGCACTCTGAGAGCGCATACCTCCGACAAATAAGGCAATGGTAACGAAAAATTCAAATTGGCTCTGAAACCATGATTTCTTTTGTATCCATTCCAAAATCTAATCATTTGTGTCTTTTAATAGTATTATCCAACAGTTTCTGTGAATTTTTTCAAGATCCTTTCATAACTGTTTGAGTTCAGCTGCTAACAAACATTATAACAAACATAAGTAAAACATACAAACGAACCAACCGATCTGCACCAAAATTTAGGCATTTATATCTTATATCATTACTAACAAATCCTTTAAATTTCATAATGATCCATTCAATATTTTTCTGAGTTATTGTGTAACAAACATTATGACAAACACAACTCAAACATAGAAACGAATCAACCTATATGCAGAAAATTTAATTATTGAAGTCTTTTAACATTACTAACAAATTCTGTAAATTTCATAAAGATTCACTCAAAGCTTATTGAGTTATTGCAATAACAAACATAAAATCAAACACATCAACAAACAAACAAACAGATCATCAGAAAAATTTAGTCATTTACTCTTTGTGATAGGTATACCTACCTAACAACTCATGTAAATTTCATAAAAATCCGTCTATAACTTCTTGAGTTATGGCATAGAGAAGAACGAGGCAGACAAACAAACAGATCGATGGATCTTCACCAATAGTTAACCATCTGTTCCTCCTAACATACCTAACAATCCTTGTAAATTTCGTCAAAATCCGTCTATAATTTTTTGAGTTATCTTGGTGACAGACAGACAAACCCGACGAAAACATAACCTCGTTGGCGGAGGTAACTATATTAAATATATGCCTCTCTAGCCACTACACTGGACTTCAAGACAAGTAGAACACCACACATGTTGCAAGTCGAGATACGCGGGTAACTGCGTAGTAGAACAGCAAGTTAAAAAAAAAGCATAACAGAGTGAAGACTATCAGTAAGAGTACGAAGCAGGAAGAAAGCCAAAGTGAATACGAGGCACAGGAAATAAGACGTTAATAAGGGCCTAGCTAAGGTAACCTAGGAAGTCCCCCTGGAGCGACTCCCGCAACACAGCAGAGACGAACCTAACCCTTTGACCCACGCTATGCCCTCTTGGGCCGGGGCCCCACAGAAAGCAACAAGCGACGCAATGCTTATTTTCACGAAAGCCATGTTACAGCAATGCATGGGTGTCGCGAGGAATCTAAGTTCCGTCGGTGGGGACAACAAACTGCTCTACCTCCGTCACATGTATTCATGCAACAAGTCTGTCGCGTTACACGTCGCTTGTCTCGCCGCTGGGTCCCCGGCCTTAGGAACTGCTGCAGCTCACAACGTTACGCTTTAGCCGTAAGTTCGCAAGCCGCACAGCAGCAGACGGTGCAAAGAACAGTATCAATGAGAAGAAACAATCACCGTTCACGTAAAAGCTTGGAACTTAAAAATATAAGACTTCTGAAACAACATTATTACCAACACATAATGCAGTAGCTGCTCTATATAACGCAATCAGAAAAAAAAATGCAAGCAGCATCTCCATTAAAAATCAGCGCAATTCTGCAGAAAGAAACCGGAAATAAATCGACAATGATAGTCGTAAGAGAAATAACCGCAAGAGCGATGTCCGACGTCCTCACCGAAATAAAATTAGAGAACAGTCCTAAACTACAGGACTGGAGAAATCATGGAGACTGATACATGCGCAACTGTCGAGCATACGACGTCGCGGTCCCACTCAGAGCGGGACACACGGTCGTGAGCAGACAGTGTTGCTAGGAGCAGCCGGAGAGACCGCTATGCCGGCGCGACACAATACAACAGCACGCACACGGTCAGCTGACAAGTCCTTCAACTCGAGGAATATATCCAAGGGCATCTCAGACACATACTTTTCCTGTGTAATTGAATGGACACACGAGCTGAGCGTGCGCTCACAAATTGAGCGTGCGACTGTAGAGTGTGGCCCCGGCATAACCTGACTAAACAAAAAAATGAACGGCAAAGAGAGAGAGAGAGAGAGAGAGAGAGATAGAGCGACGTGCACGGCAGCTACGGTTGCTTACGTGTCCTGGTCATGTGGCTGGTGTGGTGGGGCAGGGGGAGCGTGTAAAATCTGGATACTGTGAGGCCAAGTGCGGCTCAGGTCGGGGAATGAAGGAGTTGGTTAGGAAGAGCGGCAGCAGCAGGGACAGTACCAGGCAAGTGGAGACAGGTGCGCAGATAACAAAAGTGCAACAAGAGAACAGGAAAGCAGTCAGGAACGTGGGAGCAAGATCGCAAACAGCAACAGGATGCAATGAAAACAATAGCAACAGCAACCGAATATAACAACAAAACACAAGAAAAGAAAGAACCAGCAATGCAGATGCATCAATCGAGAGAAGCGGAACATGGGAGTAGGTAGCGAGAGACAGAGCAACAAGGAAATTGCGAGGTGAGTGTGAAAGAATGCAACAATTAACGTAAGAAGAAGAGGAAGGCAAGAAATGGAGAAAGGGGTGGGGGGATGAATGCCAAGAGTAGGTAAATGTGCGCACACACGAGAGAGAATATAAGAGAAATAAGAGATAAAAAAAGAGAGATGGAAGAGAGTGTGTTGGTGGTGACAGCATAGATATGGTGTGTGCGTGTGATGCGTGGATGGTGATGTGCAGAACACATGATGACAGCACATATGAGAGGGACAAGCAGAGACATGTGGTTAATACAATGAGTGTAGACACTGCTATTATTACAGTTCACTACTCTCACAAAGTTAAAGTTTCATAGAAAAAAGCGATATAACAATTTTACCACACGAAAGGTGGTTCCAACACTCAGTAAATGTTTAATAGAGCACATATACCTAATGCCATCAACCTCAGCAGCAGTCATTCAACAGCTACAAGCAAAATTCGCTTTTGGCTACAACTTTCATTCGGAACTCGCCACAGACGCGCGACACCAGTATGGGCCCCGAGCAGCTGGAACGCCTCACCATAACATGGCGGGGGCACCGCACCACAGGCACGAACGAGCACGAGGTGCGAGCTGGTTACAGGCGGTGATCCTAACCAGCTTCTTTGTAAGTCGATGACACTTGTGTAACGGCGGAAGAAATAACGTCATCATAAACTAATAGCAACTCACAGATTGCTGACGTGATCCTTTACAGTGCAGTGTGCCTATAATCAAGGCCACCGCTTGTCACGTACACTAGTGACGTCATGAGCGTAGCGGCAGAGAAGCTCTCCATTGGTTGGCTACACGAGTAACTCTCTCGCTCTATTAAAAATGAAACTAACTCCATAACGGTATCCTGGCGCACACATGCTACACACAACCACAGGGTGTTAGCGGCAGCGGGTGCCGAAGGGCTAAGGTCTATAAAAAACGCATACCGGAAGAGGTAGCTAAATGACTTGCGGAGCCTCGTGCCTAAGTGGCCCACAGCAGTGCCATCTGAACGGCGCTCAGGTGCAAGGTTCAAGAAGCGTGCAAACGTCCTCCCCCATATAGCACAGAATGCAAACTCACTAGGAAAGCTGGTGCCGAGCTGAGAGCTCTTGCGCTTGTAGTCCTTGTCTTCAGGGATAATTTTACCGAGGAAGGAGGGAAGCTTCTTATCTCTGGACGCCTTCTTGCGCACCTGGCCGATGCACAGCTCGTCGACGTGTTTGGCACAGAATTTGTGGATGTTCATCTCACAGTCTGGCGCACAGAACAAAGACATTAATTAACAAAATCGAGGACGTGCTACTGTAAACAAGTAAAATATTTCTAAAGGCATCAAATGTTGGCATCACGAAGTACAGTTACATATCTACTTCAGCAAACGACAACAACGCTTACTAATCTACGCAGTAAGAAACCGAAGATGACTTACTGGCACATTGGTAACCCTGAGGGGCGACGCCCCATATCACGTCCTGGCAGTGGTTGCAGTAGGTGACGCTGTAGTAGGTCATCAGGTTGAAGCAATGTTCTCTCACCAGTTGCTGGAACACGTAACAAAGCAGCGGTTAACGCCACACTCTTGCATTTCAGGCCCCATGCTGTTACTTATAACCCAAGCCGAGGGCATTACGTAAATACTATTTGCACGACTATCACGATCTTTTCACAACAACTCTACTGTCAATTATAGACCGATCGGGCTGCAACTTAGCCGGGCAGGAGTCACCAAAAAATTAACCGCAGGGGGGGGGGGGGCGGAGCTGACCCAATGACCCAAGCTTGCCCAAGTGGCCAAAAAGGTTGGGATTGGCAGGGGCGAGGTTGACCCACGCTAGCCAGGGCAGCGGTAGCCAAAAAAAAAAAAAGTCCCACTCCGTCTCTACGGTGAAAGCCTCGTCTCCCGAGGTGCCACAGCTCCTTACCATCACTTCCTGTCCCCCAAGATAAGAAAGAAGAACATAAACGCACCTTCTTAGTTGCCTTGAAGAGCTTGCTCCTGAGCGGCCTGTCCTTGCTGACGAACAGCGGGCAGCGCTCTATGAGCCCCATGGCTTTGGGACTTCGTACGTTGAACCATTTCCATAGGATTGTAGCCAGGCTCGACGCTACGATGAGGGAGTGGTCGTCATCTTTCCAGTCGTCACTGCAACACAGGGAATGCGACAGTAAATCGTGAGCTCATTTCAAATGATACATGCACTTGTCTTATAACTGATTATCTTTTAGTGCAGAGTAGTATAAAATAAAAAATACATGGAGAATCTTTGTGTACAAAATCTGAGAACGCGACCCACCTCACTCCCTCCAAGAAAGGCACGAGCACCATCTCTATGATGTTCATCTCCTTGGTCTTGTTGTGCTGACTCTCCATGAGCTGATGGTCGGGCGGGCCAAAGATGTTGCCCAGTCCCGCCATTCTTTTGGAGCGGAAGTCCGCCAGCTGCTCATTGAGAACTTCACGCGCCCTCTGCCGCACCTTCAGAAACACCTGCTCAAGACAACACGGCGTCAGGACTCTACGTATTAGATAAGGTGCCGTACTTTACTGCCAAGGCAAATGCTAGTTGGCAGTTAGAACCATTAACTGTAATTTACATGAGTATGTTGCACAGACAATGACAGCGCAGAGTTTATGTTCAAATATGGAAAAGCCGCATGGTCCCGAGCTAAAGTACAATAAAGCGCTAATGTTTGGACTTTCCAAGAACTATCCACTCGGCTGCTCTAACGAAATCTTCTTGCACAGACAAACATTTACCTTTCTTAGGGTCTCCTCCTTGTCGAGCTCGTGCCTTAGGGTCTCATCGATCTCATTGAGGACAGTGTCTTCGATGTTACACTCCACAAGCATAGGCTGAAATAACAAATTAGGCTTTGCATTACAATAAATCATGAGAAACCTTATATTAATTATACAATAGCTTCCCGCTACAGATACTGTAGGACGACACTCCCTATCAAACATTGCGCTCCAGCACACCTACATACAGTTTAAGAAAACAAAATCGGTCATTGTTAATGCAAAGACTTACTGCAGTTGGTAACAAAAACGTGGAATGTATCTCATAGGCCCACTTCTTCATTTCCTTGGCAGCTCCATCTTTGTACAGCTCCGAGATAAGGTAGAAAAACTGAAGGAGACAAGACAGCCCATTGATGAAAGACACATTGACAATAAAGTATATATATATATATATTTTATTAGGTTTTTTTTATAATTTATAATTTTTTTGCCAAGCTTTCAACAATCTTTGCGAAAGCTTGGCCAAAAAAATTATAAAATCCAGAAGACGTCTTACTGAGAAAAGCCTAATAAATTATGTAACCTGGATGTCCATTATTTTCATCAATATATTGGCAATATTGGTAAGTGAGCACAGGAATTAAAGCAAACAGTGACTGATAGCCACATAGGAAGGGGCAGGAGGCAGGACTCACAGCAGTGGCAGGAGAGCAGTTGGAGATGATGAAGTTCATGAAGACGGCGAGATAGGCGGGGTGTTCCAGTAACTGACTCAGGGACTGGAAAGGGCCGTGGTCACCGCACTGTGGACAGCACAACGTCTTAACTTTTTCAAGCAGCTCCTTTTGAAAATCTTAATAGCTATTCGACATTACCGGGTGTCGATTAGGCAGTAAGCAAGGTACCTATAGTATGCTATCCTTACATTCGGATGCTTGTGGGTCTCCTACGCTAACAGTTGCACTACCAAATGAACAAACACAGCAAAACCCCTTCCACCATTATCAATGGTCATTCACATTAATTATGAGACCAAAAATTCCAGCAGTCAAGTCCTACAACTGTAACATCTCGTGCACCAGCCAGCACCAAAGTTGCCTTCAGCAGCTCTACGCCTGCAACACCTGCTCCAGCCATGGAAGCAGAGTCGGAGTCGGTTTTGAATGGAATGAGGCGGAGTCCATTTTGAGTGGAAGGAGGCGGACTTAGTTGCGTCTTTATTACAAAAACAAGAAAGTCAGTAACTTCTTTGTGCGCAAAAATGTTTCTCGGCAAATAACGTCGCACCTTAGTAGCTCCGATGTGGTATATCAGTTTAAATGTACTAAGGGAGAATGTATGTCTCTCAATAACTGCTACGTCGGACTCACAAGAAGGACGTTAAAATGCCGCTTGGATAACCATAAATATCAAGGTTCCATCTTTGCCCAGTTCCGAACTGCCCATAATTCCAGCCCCTGTGCCGATGACCTCTATCCCGACACTAAAGTATTGTACCGCGTTGCCCACAGAGAGCACATCCAAATGTTTGAAGCGCTGCTTATACATAAGTCCAGGCCTAAGCTAAATAACAATGTTTTAGACTTCACGGCTCTCAAACTATTTTCCCGGAACTCTGTAAGCCCGCCGGTTGGCAACAGCACCACTACATAGTTAGGTTTGGGTCGCGTCGTATGGGAGAGGCCATTTTCCCTTATGTCGCTCGGGAGCAGGAACGTGTGTGCGGTGATGTGGGGCACACAGCGCTCTTCTCTTCCTTCCCTTTCTTTTTTATTGTCGTTTTACCGGCAAAGGTGTTAATAAAGTATTGCTTTCTTCCTTTTATTTCAGCAATGGAAATTATTTCGCTAGATGGTTGTGCTACTTAATTGAAGTGAATTTACGATACGTGTAGGTCAAATACTTTAACAATAACTGATTTATTCCTTAGTGTGTGTGTTGACGTTTTCCTTTTTCTTTATTCCAGTATGATGATGATGCAAGTGCATCGAAACGTTGCATTTTAATATTTTAATAATGGTCGTCAACCAATTTTCATTAACCCTATGACACAATGTCTCCCTGACCTAAAATTTCCTTTAGAAACGTTTTCCGCACTCTTAATCGAAGCGCCATCTCCCCCTCTATTAGCAGTTCCCAACATTACCTCAGCCTGGTACAGCTCCAAAACTTTTGATATCTTCTCGCACCCCACGAAAAAATAACTCTTCTGATGACACATGAAGAATGAAGTTAACACCAAATTTGAGTACAAATTTATGTATCCATCATTCGCACCTCTGGATTGTTACCTCGCACCCTTGGCTAAGAGGGAACACGAGGATGCGATAAGAAACTCACCATGGGTTCGGTATCGGAGAAGTCCTCATCCTCCATGCTCTGTATAGCCTGCTGTGCCCATGTAGTGTTGCCAGGAGACAGGCTCGTCGTGAGCTGGGCACAATACATAACAATTAGCAACACACAGCATCATCACCACCACACGCTCTCGGGACACTGCCACAGCAGATGTAGCCCGGGCGCCAGCTTATAACAATCTCGTATACTCGAGGTACGCGCATAATCCACATAATTTATCCTCTCATTGGCGGTCACAAGTAATAACATAATTTCAACACAGGAAACGATAGATGATACAACCTATGAGTGCGAACATCAGAAAGTGGTGCTACAGCAAACGCAAAAAAAAATGCAATGAGCGTGCACTACAAAAAAGGAAAAGCTTGAGTAAACTCAACAATCTCAGTGAACCCAAGACCAAAAAGCAGCGACACGTCGTGTGACAAGAATACCAATGGGGCGACGGATCACTGCCTATAGGCACAGCAAGCTCAGGAAAGAATAAAAATTACCGCAAAAAGAACGCAAATTGGACACAAACAATTCCCCTAAAGCTCCACTAGCATAACATACGTTGAGACAAGGATAAAGCGGTAACGATGTACCCGCGAGGTAAATGAAAGTAAGGGGAAACATGGCCAGGCGTGCGTACACAAGCAAGGTGCACCAAATGATGTGCAACAGCTACAGTACCAGCTAATAGAAAAAATAACGTTACGGATGGCATGCGTGCACAGGCAAGAAGCACATACACCATACAAATTTACAAACTAAAACCTATGTCCACAGTGCTTAGTGCGCGGGCTGCGGAAACTGAAGACAGCTACGCTGTGCGTTCACTAGCACCATCAGAGCTAGAACTATTGACATGCAGCATACGACATGGTGAGTCGCTGACACTACACAGCAGCCCGCAGCAAGTTGGTTCTTCCGTAAAACTGAACGAATGAGCCAGAATGTGGGCGGCTTCTGTAAGCTATAATAAGTGCCGACAGATGATATCTACCTGCTGTTGCTACGTGGTTGTAACCGAAATCAACAAGCCTGCTAGATACGGAGAGAGAGGAAGGTAGTTATAGGGAGCTCTTCTTACTCAAAGAATGTTCTCAGACGGCGAAAGAGATGATAAATGAAACAATCTTGCAGCGAAGCATGACGCTCAGAGATTAACGGTATGGTAGGGTAGAGAGGAGACAGTGATTACATCCACGAGAACAGTGGCACGATGACGGAATAGTGAGCGTGAGCAACTAAATTTAAATGGGCATCCATTTTGGATGATTTGCGGGCGTATGAGCTGTTGAGGGTTAGCTTTCCAGGAGCCCTCATGTGAGGAAAGGCACATGAATGGCGGATGAGCTCAATAGAGCCAACGGCAACCAATTTCTGCTCAGGGAACTCGATGGGCTCGTATTTTATATTTACTAGTATTTACAAGCCTCGCGTACCGAGGGCTACAGTAAACGTTACTTATTGCTTGCAATGGTCACTTTCTTGCAGTATTTGACCCGCAACAGTACCTAATTTACTGCACTGACTACCTGCACCGAAGTCTTACTAAACTACCCTCAAATGCAGCAAAGTGAGGTGCAGTAGTATAACCCACGGCACCTGATGTATGCCCTACCCTATTTGATTCCTTTAGAACTTAGGTCTAACTGAAGCGCGGCCCCACTCTTTATTACAGAAGTAATGTGGACTGGGGCCTGCGGTATTTGGCAGTAGGATCAAAACGCGTCAGCCCATTTCCTCCAGGCGGTCAAAGAAGGTGGCGCTCGAGCTCCTTCCTATTAAATTCTTCCCAACAACAACAATCGACTCCCCCTTAAGGGCGCGACTCCTCATTCCATAGGACAGGAATACATAACCAACCTAACCCTATGGCCTAACATATGCCTCCTGAGAGGTCAAAGACTTTCAGCACTTCCAGTCGTAAAGACACAGAGCAGTGAAATAAACACAAGACAAGGAAACCCATGTAGCTAAACAATAAATAATCTTTGGATAACAGCACCACACAATAGTCTGCAGCCGCGCCACTGCCTTTAGCGCAATTCTTTAACACTGCTGAGGGCAACACAAGGTGTTGTGTACTAGGTCTTGCAGCAGTGTTGTGTCATCTCAGCTACGATGCAAACAGCCACGCACGCACAGCAGAAGTTGACAATTCGTGCGATCTCACTCCGCGCCGCTCCCATCTCAAGCTAAACTTCGTCACGTAATGTGGGGAGGTCGCAATGGCGCACGTTAGCATCCGCTACTGCACGTCAAGTGCGGCCTTTTGCTCCGCAAGGCACGAAGGAAAGGTACTGGAAAAGAAGCTTCTCAATCAGCGAGGCGGTCGCTGATGGCTCTGACGAAAAAGAATACCGAAACGGAGGGTGAAATTGAAAAAGAGGGTTCCAAAAAGCTTTTGTTGGTAATGTAATATGTAAAAAATAGGTATATAAAACTAGGTATATACATATATATATAGGTTAATAATATGTAGCTACATAACATTTGACTTTTATTTACATTCAAAAACGAAAGTTTTTTTAAGCCTTACAAACTCACCCTCCGTTTCATCTTCACCCTCCACTACAGTACGAAAAGTCAATAACACATCCAGAAGTAGCAAAAGCGTGAGATAAAATGCAAGTAGACGGTGATACAGCAAGTGCAGCTACATGAAAAGGCACGTCTTTAGCATCAGTACCGTGATAAGGCAAACGTAAACACTGAAAAAAATAGTATAAATAAAAAGAGACAACATGGCAACAATTCAAACGGAGGTTTCCATGAATGCAAGGTGGCAAAAGCCAATGAAGCTTTACCACGCGCCCCACATGCTGCGACAGATGCGAGGATATGTCAGCAATGTACTGTTGGAGACGACAGCCAGCGTCCCTGCACCTACGGCAACCTCAGTGAACACGGACAGAAGAGGGTAACATCATAGAAATGCAGGGGCTACAAGGAGACAGGCAGTGCAAATAAAGGGTGCACACAAGGAACGCAGCACACGGGTTACCTGGCAGTCGCGGGGGGCACCAAACACAGGGCTTGTTAGTTCGCTAGCAGCGGAGATAATGGAAGACGACATGCACGAGGTCGTCATGTAAGAGGAGGTCATGGTGGAGGTAGGTAATGTACAGTTGGTCATGGGAGGTGTTGTATAGGAATTGGTCATTGATGACGGCATGAATGAATTGGTCATGGATGGCGTTATTAAGGAGTGGGTCATAGATGGTGAAATGAACGAACTGGTCATAGATGATGCCATAAAAGAATTGGTCATAGACTGGGTCATGAGGGAAGCGTTGGTTGCGTAAGCAGACGATACAACAGGTGTAGTAGAAGTAGAGGCTACGCCGCTGGCGCCAGGTGCTGGTGGTGACGATGCATAAAATGTTGAGGAAGGTGACACGGAGAGCGTCGGTACAGAGCCGTTGGGGCAGGACGGAAGGGAAGGGTTGCCATGGAGGCAAGTATCACCCTCGGGAGACACTGCATTATGCTCATCGGTCGATATGGTAAAGGGTGGAGGCATGGACCTGGGAGGCATGAAGTGGAAGGTATGGCTGATGTACCCCGCGGATGCAGAGCAGTCCGATATGGTGGGACCGTCAGGAGAGGCAGTGGGGGTGGAGTCGCCATCGTGGTGGGCAGCAGAGCTGGCAGCACAGGAGGCCTGCTGCTGGGTGCAGAACACAGCACGCAGAAGTGAGGAGGTGGGCAGCAGCAGCAACAACACAATACGCCATCACAAGAAGTGGTGTGGGCAGGGTGAAGTGAAGAAAATGATTGCCAAAACGTACAAAGTAGCTATCGGAGGAATAAGGTGAGCACAGCACCCCGCGTCCGATACAGCTTGGCATTTATATTTGTAATGATAAGATGATGGTCGCAAAAGTACAAATATAAAAATGAAAGCGTAAGATGGTAGGTACTCAAAGTGAATTGATAGATTCCAAACGACAGAAATTACAACTTGCTTAGCATACAGGGGCGGCGGCAGGAAGCAAGCAGCGAACACGAACAACGATCATCCGCAGCTCGAGAGCAGGTGGAATACAAGGGCAAGTGCGTGGCAGAGTATAAGAGAGATCGTGGGGCTTACGAGACGGTAAGGGGGTGGCAGTGTATGGCATAATATGGAACGGAACACGCAATGATACAAATTTTTATTGTGGTATATAAAGTGTCAGAAGAAAATGAAGCATCTCCAGCGAGAAAAAAACTTAGGTGTGGACATGATTAAGTTGCGACACAAAAGGCGGGTGGTACGCGAGTTGGAGTTGGATGATACGATGAGAGAGGTAGGAGGCACGGCAGCGTAATGAGTCATGAGGAAGTGTGGCAGCTGGGCAGTATGGTACACGAGTGAGTCGGTAGGGTGCGGTACAAACGAGAGGGGATGACGAGGTGCGCACCACATAGCACAAACACCCACGCGCACAATGCGCAGAGGGAGGGCAGTCGGGGGGGGATGAAGGGCAGAAAAAGCCATAACGAAGCATTAGTGAAGCGCGCGTGACAGTAGACACACGCACACACAAGTGGTTATGTGGGACAAACCAAATCTGAGGTCGATGCCACACATAAAATGCGTAGTTAGAAAAAAAATTCGCTACAACTTCAAACCACATTCCAAAAAGATGCTCTATGAAATACATAAGTGAAATGTCCCTTAATTATCTACTCCTTGACACTACTCCTTACATTTGACCGCAGAAAACTGAGTAATGTTGTCAGCGAGAATCAAGCGAATTTTTAGCTGCACCTGAGTACATTCGGAAGAATGTAAAAAAATCAAAGTACACAAGTTGTTCGGGAATCAAAAACAGCCTATGTAATAGTACCTATGCGTCTAGTTCATAGCTATGCATATTATGACTTGGTGAGCAAGCACTAACTAAAATGCTTCTGATAAGCTGTAACTACAGTATAAGTCACATTGCAGGTAAGAGGTGAAGGCCATATGTACAGCACAGCAGTGGCCAGCACGCCTGTGTGTGTGGAGAAATGACCCGGTCAGCTGGCCGCCTCCCAGGGACACGTGTATTGGTGTCATAGAACAGCGAGGCTCTCGCAGCCACAGCCGAACCCCCGACACCTTCACCAACAGCCGCACAAATTTGCCTTAACCTTCACGACCACACAGAGATAACACTAAAGCCAATCGTAACCGTCTCACCTCCTCAGATATGGTGCAATAATTTTCATCGTCTTCTTGTTCCTCATCCTCCACAGAATTTCCCCCACCACCAGAGCCACCATGGCCTCCGCCAGTACCTGTGGCAGCAGTGCCGCCGCCTCCTCCTGCTGCAGAGTCAGGCATATCATCAGTAGCAGCTGCAGGATCTCCTGCAGCAGTCACTGAAGAAGGAGAGGCGGCAGCCGCCGCCGCCGCACTGCTGTTGGCATAAGGAGGCGGGGGTGTGCCGGGGGGAGGATCGTCCTCAATGAGAGCAGAAGCAACCCTCCCTGAGGACCTGTTGCTGTGGTTGCTGTTGTTGCTGGTAAGCGAGGCCAGGTCTCCCAGCGAGTCGGATCCACTCAAATGGCCACAAAAGGCTGCACACAAAAATATACGCGTCATGTATCTCTATCTACACACCACGACCCATCCCAATGCTTCGCTGAGAACAGGACGATCTGGTCAGTAGGCAGACACCAAACAGTAATATCCACTCCCACTGACCACCACCACTACGCTTGGCTCAACAGGTGAAGATTCCGAATACAAAAGTACAGCAGCAAAAGGTAAAGTGAGGCACAAAACCCACACTGACTGACTTCCATCACCTCTGGCTCTCATTACTACTAGCAGCAGGATCACCAGGAGCCAGCTTGGTAGCATCAGAGCCATGACTTCACAAATCCATTACATGCTTCGTGCAAGGTGACCTCACCTTAATAAAATCCCGCGAAATTTCCACAATGGCAAGGTACGTTAAGGATAGGCTAGTCGTTACGCGCACAGTTCATACAGACCAGTGCAGAGTCGGACTGTGTTAATGGCTAGGCTGCTAAGGGCACGGAATGTGCAACAATTGATAAGGTAAAGTTGACATGTGTAATGAAATACAAGGCCGTAACACAGCACAAATTTGCTCGCAAACCAATTTATGACCAGCGGTTGATAGCTTCACATCTCTAGTTACTAACACTTGCTATCCAGAGTGGCCAAGCAGCTATCAGCAACATCAAACTCACAGCACAAGTTCCTTCAGTGAAAACAACAGCAGTAACAATCTCAAGTTCACACGATAGCCATATCGACGTGTTCCTACAACTCAGTGCCGGAATGCATTCCTGCATCCGTTTACACTGCAGAAAAAAAACACAGCTTTCTGAGTGTTGTTTGCCATTCCAAATATGACGAGAGCTACAAAAGTTAACTAGAGCACTCTGAGAGCGCAAACCTCCGCCAAATGAGGCAACGGTAGCAAAAAATTCAAATTGGTTCTGAAACAATAATTTTCTTTGTATAAACTCTAAAATCTAATCATTTGAGCCTTTTTATGTTAATAACTGCTTGTTCAATTTTCTTGAAGACCCGTTCATAACTTTTTGAGTTATACTGTTAACAAAAGTTATGACAAACATAAGTCAACCATAGAAACGAACAAACCGATCTGCGCCAAAATTTGATCATTTATGTCTTTTAACATCACTAACCAACCCTATAAATTTCATAAAGATTCATTCATTAATTTTTTAGTTATTGGGCTAACAAGCATAAAATAAAAAACAGTGACAAACGAACGAACAAACGGATTCTTACCAAAATTTGGTCATATACTCTTTGTTATATACCTAACAACTCATGTTAATTTTATCAAAATCCATTCATTACTTTTTGAGTTATGGCATCGAGAAAATTGAGGCAGACAAACAAACAAACAAACGGATGGACATATCTTTACCAAAAGTTAATCATCTGTTCCTCCTAACATACCTAACAATCCCTGTAAATTTCATCCAANAACTCCAAAATCTAATCATTTGTGCCTTTTTATATTAATAACAGCTTGTTCAATTTTATTGAAGATCCGTTCATAACTTTTTGAGTTATACTGTTAACAAACGTTATGACAAACATAAGTCAACCATACAAACGAACAAACCGATCTGCGCCAAAATTTGATCATTTATGTCTTTTAACATCACTAACAAACCCTATAAATTTCATAAAGATCCATTCGTTATTGTTTTAGTTATTGTGCTAACAAGCATAAAATTAAAAACAGTGACAAACGAATGAACGAACAAACGGATTCTTACCAAAATTTGGTCATATACTCTTTGTTATATACCTAACAACTCATGTTAATTTTATCAAAATCCATTCATAACTTTTTGAGTTATAACATCGAGAAAATTGAGGCAGACAAACAAACAAACGGATGGACATATCTTTACCAAAAGTTAATCATCTGTTCCTCCTATCATACCTAACAATCCCTGTAAACTTCATCCAAATCGGTTCATAACTTTTTGATTTATCTTGGTGACAGGCAGACAAACACGACGAAAACATAACCTCCTTGGGGGAGGTAATTAGTGACACCCGCCACCTGAAGTGACGGGCTACCATTAGTCAACCATCCGTCGGATGACACACAACTGTGTTGCCACGGGTACAACACGTAGTAGGACGCTGAGCTCAGAGAACACGTTTAAGCTATATGACGGTGGTAAGAACGCGTGGTTTTGTAATTAGTTAGTTATAGTCAGAAAGTTTAAGCCTTCGTTTCCGAACGGAACGATATCACAGAGGAAAGAGCAGGGGACATATAGTATGTCGGTAAAAACGGGGAACCCATTCACGAAGGTATTCGCACACAGGATCAACGCACATGGGAACAAGTCGGGAAAGAAGAGGAAGAACAGAATGTAGCACGAGCAAGTAGGAATATGATAACGGGAAGGAAGCAAAGTGGACACGAAAGACATACGTCCCGAAAGCCTAGCTAATGGCTAAGGTAACCTACACGAGCCTCCTGGGGTTGCCGGGCCCCATAACATAAGATGGGGGAACCGAACCCTATGCCCCTGAGGGGGCGCAGTTAAGTAGCGCCATACCCCGCGCTCCTGGAGACGAGGTCCGTACCTTCATGGCGGGTGTGGGGGTTGACCGAGATGGTCTCAGGGCTGCTCTTGGCCCTGCAGTGTTGTGAGGGAGGCCGACTGCCGCTGCTGCTGTTGCTGCTGCCCGTGCTGCTCTCTGAGGTCATGCTCTGCAAACGGACAGGTAGTCAGAACTTCAGTCAACAGGAGACAAATGAACGGTTGCTTCAAAGCAACACCAAACCAACGGCTAGCAATGAACACAGAACACGGCTGTCATATGTGCAGGGGTGAGGAAGGCCTAGCAGCAACACACAATTTTACTGAAGTGTAGGTATGTCTCTACATATCATTAAGATTGATGAGAAATTTATTATATTTACCATTATGATAGTATCGTTAATGTCGAACTAGAGTGCTAAACACATGCATAAGAGATTAGTACAATCCACGAAATGAAAGGGTTCCGCATCTTCTATGCAGAGAGACAATATTGCACGACACATAAGAGCACCATTTGAAGAAATGGGAAGCACTACGTTCATTATATCGACACAGAGTTTACTGAAATGAACACTGAAGGCAAATGCAATATATTCTTAGAATGTGCTAAACAATAAAGCACCAACAGACGGTCAGTACCAATTCACTGATTTGCGGTGCAATAAAATCTGCACCCAAGATTTATTAGGACACCAGCCTCCATTAGCAGGTAGTCTACCTCTTCAATAGAAGTAGTGTCGCAGCTAGCACAGAGCGCAACTGAGGGGAAACTTACATGTGACGATAGGGGCTACAGGTACGAGCTCTCAAAGTCAAGTCATACTACGAGAAAGGAAAGTTTCAACAAGAAAGAAGAGCACATAAGCCGGTGCACTTCGAGAAGCCCACAACTGAAACTACAAGTGAGCGTTACGGCTGCCATTGGCCCCGGCAATAGCCCACCAGTAACTCTACAGACCGATACAAACGGGCGACAGAAGTGTGCCGCCATCAAACTACACATCCGATTACGTTGTAGTGACCGTGACTACAACTAAGAGTGTATGAGCATCAAGCCATACCTAACGGTCGTCAATATGAATTAAACTCACTCGGAAGGATTTAATGGTAACACTGTAGCACTGCCACTTGCTGTCGTGTACACACTAAAGTGACGGCTTACATCACCGATACTGTGTTCTTCAAAGGTGCAGCAATGTGAAGGCCGAAGCCGTGCTAATGAAACGTAATCGGATGAGCAGTTTAATAGCCGAGCAACTTATGTCGTTTGTGTGCATCAGACTGTAAGGTGATAAGTGCGCGCTCTGAAGCGATGCAGAGCGTACACAAAAGAAGCAAGTTAAATTCACACACACGGAAGCTACACAATGGCACAGGATCCTCAAGAGCTGCAACTAACACAACAGGTAAAGGTGGAAGCGCTGGAAGAGTATACGACTCATTACATACAGGGATGACCAAGAGCTGAAAGCAGCAGCTGCAGTCATTTAAACGAGCAAATTGTACACAACAAAGAAATTAAGGGTGGAGAGCCGTTATCAAAGTACGGTATCAAATGTAGGTAAGCAGTGTAAGAACAATGAGTTAAAGATTAAAAAGTAATAAGTTGTGCATGAATATAAGTTAAGTACTGCAAAGCCTCTACACTTTACACCCAAACATTCAACTACCCACTGCAGAACATAAGCAAACTGACATGCCTGTACAACGCGGTACACCTTCACACTTATCTATATATTTGAAATGATCAACTTAATAAATGCTGTCATAGTTTGCAGTAAGCCAGTGACACCTGTGTCAGCTGTGTGGGCGAGTTTCAATGAAATCCTTCACTATCTTTCCCATAACCACTTAAAGAGATTAGAGCTGGCACATAATATTCGAGTTCGACGTTCACAAGTCGTAGCAATGAGACAGGCACCAGCTATGGAGACTGCCGCACAGTTGCTCGCCCCCTGCTGCCTCACAGCAGGGACCATCTCCTGCCCCACCACCACCAGCAGCGATAGGCCTCACCCCTCAAAAGTCACGCCCAGTGGAGTTGCATTAAACGTACGACCAGGAAGTGTTAATATGATGCACCATAAATAAGGCGTTATTATCTGAAGCAAGCGAAGAGAAACAACGGCTTTAATTGAGGCATGATAAAGCATAGACACGCGAGTCAAGTGAAGATCGAAGCACATCCCCACTAAGGTTAGAATGTGCAACAGACCAAATCACCACGGCCCAGCAAGCAGCAGTATCAATGCTATAGTGAAATAAAATCTCATTAAATGCATTTATAAACGAAGTCATTACGAGCAAACCCGAGGACCTACACTTTTTGTTTCATATGTGCACGCAAAAACAGCAACACTTTTTCCACAGAGAAACAGTATAGACCAAGAAGACAAGTCTAGTGTAAACAGGACACTTGAACAACTAGAGCACTCTGAGAGCGCATACCTCCGCCAAGTGAAGCAACGGTAGCAAAAAATTAAAATTGGCTCAGAAACCATAATTTTCTATGTATAAACTCCAAAATCTAATCATTTGTGCCTTTTCATATTATTAACAGCTTGTCTAATTTTCTTGAAGATCCGTTCATAACTTTTTGACTTATACTGTTAACAAACGTTATGACAAACATGAGTCAAACATACAAACGAACAAACCGATCTACAGAAAAATTTGATCATTCATGTCTTTTTTTAACATTACTAACAACTCCTATAAATTTCATAAAGATCCATTCATTATTTTTTGAGTTATTGTGCTAACAAGCATAAAAATAAAAAGTGACAAACGAACGAACGAACAAACAAACAAACGGATCATTACCAAAATTTGGTCATTTACTCTTTGTTATATACCTAACAACTCATGTTAATTTCATCAAAATCCATCCATAACTTTTTGAGTTAGAGCGTCGGGAAAAATGAGGCAGACGAACAAACAAACGGATGGACATATCTTCACCAAAAGTTAATCATCTGTTCCTCCTAACATACCTAACAATCCCTGTAAATTTCATCCAAATCGGTTCATAACTTTTTAAGTTATCTTGGTGACAGACAAACACGACGAAAACATAACCTCCTTGGCGGAGATAAATATTGTCAAGAGTTTATACTAAATTGATAGCGATGAAAATCAAAAGGAGACAGTCCCATGTTTCTATGACAGCCATATAATACTACAAAGTTAACAGGGCAACGACAGCAGAAGCATTAAGAGCGTCACCAACAAGCCCCATAGATGAAAGCTATTTAAATGACAGCAGCAAAAGAAGAAGTACCGTAGGCATATTATGGGTAAGATACAAAGCTGTCAAACTTACATGAGGCGCACCACCCGACTGTGGGGCCTCCCCTCGCACCTCCCTACCACCGCCCCCCATGTTAGCAGGACGGGGAGGTAGTGGCGGAGGGAACAAATTAGGTGGTGCAGACATGGTGGATACACAGCTCGGGGAGGCAGAGAGGCTGGTGCTGCCTTTGGGAGTTTTGAAGGAGCTTGATTTACTTGCTTTAGGGCAGTGAGAAGAAGCAGAGGCAGTGGAAAAAGAAGTGAGCGACAGCAAAGATTCAGAAGATGTAGCGCACATGGCTTGGGCAGACGAAGGCAGAGTATCAACAATATCGCCTTTGGTGGTGGTATTAGTAGGTGTAGTAGAGGTGGAATTAGTATCTGTACCTGTCACCCCAGCTGTACCTGTTACGCTACTAGCTGCACTACAAGTCGAAGTGTCTGCGCTGGAAGGCTGGTTACCATTATTTCCAGTACTGTTGTCATTGGCTGAGTTATTATTGGTCTCGTTGGTGTCACTAATAGCAAGACTGGGTATGGACATGAAAGATAAGGGGACCATGTTTGGTGCAGACATTTGAGTGAGAAGCGCCTTGTTTCGGGCGGGCAGGGGTGGGGGGATCTCTGAAGCGGACCGAGTGTGCTTGTGTTTGGGGTTACGCTGGCTAAACTTCCCATGTTGAGGCAACTTTTGTTTATGCAGGTGCTGGTTCCAGTCGTGCTGGTGGTGGGACTGTGGTGGCAGTGGAGGTGGTGGCATGTTTTGGTCCTGAAGGAAATGGAGCTGGTACTGAGACAAGTGATGCTGTTTGTGTTGCTGTTGGTGTGTGGGAAGGTAAGGATGGTAAGCAGAAGAATGGCAAGGAACAAATGGAAGGGAGGCACGTGATAAGGCAGGAGAACGCCGGGATGATGAGGATGAGCTATGTAACTGAAACAAAGAAATGTACAACACAATAAACAAATAATACATCCTAAGACATAGGTACTCAACTGTACATGGGTAGTATTTAAATCAAAACTATGTAACTTCAGCTTAAAATAAGCCAAAATTTTATGAAAGCAAACGGCTATTAAAAGAACAAAATAAATCTGTACAAGAGAGGAAGATTTAAACTAATGTTGACTAAAAGGGAACACGCACGAAACTAATAAAAAACTAACATAGTTCAAGTTTCATAATCAAACAACGCATCAAAAAGTTTTGGTGGAATGAATGAAATGAATAAAATATCTAACTCCATTGTCACATCAGCAGACGGTTGTACTGGCAGCTGCTACCGTGTGCCTGGTAACACCAAGAGGTGAAAAGGTGAAGTTGTTTTGCAGCACGTGCATATATGAAGAACCTCTTACAAGCAACATGACGCAAGCTTGTGTAGCTACTATATATTTGACAGCTAATGATTAGTTAATAAAAGGAGCACACGCAGGGACAGACACCATTGTTCCTCCTTAGGGGGAAAAAATAGTGAGTTAAGAACATGAAAAGCACAGCAGAGCCTTGTGGCAGCACACGTAACCCCCGCACTCTTGAGGACTTCAAGCGCTACGCTCATCAGTAGGCAGTGCCACACGGTGCTCTCTACAGCACACACTTAGGGCTTCCATCCGGGAATTCCAATTTTAAATCCCGGGAATTGAGGATTCTCCGGGATTTTTTTTTTCCAATACCGAAGAAATTCGTTCTGACACTTCAATTGATGACAATGTAGCAGTTCAATGACAATTAACTACGTGCTTAGAGTACTTTGAAAACTAGTCACGAGAAAAGAAGTTAATGTTACAAGGTCACTTTTTAGTGAAGAAATTATATACATAAATCTCACTTTTTCGTGCATTGCATATTTTAAAAATTTCCTCGTTTTAGTGACCTGGCGACTAGATTCATGAATACCTACATTACATAAGTGTATTTTAGCTTAATATTGATTATATATGCAGTAACTGTTATTATCTCAGGCAAATTAATTACACAACAGCTAATGGTATCTTCTTTTCAACATGAACGCTGACGTTCCAGTAGACAAAAAAACACCAAATGCTCCCAAGCAGAAAGACTCAGTGTCGGTGTACTACTGAATTACACACAATGTAAATATTGCAGTAGCTCGTGTACTGGAAAACTCCGTGATCGATAATCGTTCTGTACCAGCTTACTATGACACTCCTATAATAGTATAATGAAGTATAGGTGGTGTTATGGACGCCACTCAATGCAAATAAGAGTCTTATGGCTAAACTTTGTGACCATCGGGAGGGCCAGCTGCGAGTTATCTCCAAGGTGCATGTAACCGTTGAATGTTAAACTTTTGCACACATGCATAGCTAAGAGTCATGTATACTATATTATGTACTTTTGTGTAAGTACATGATAAATTATGCATTAATACAAATTTAGTAGTAGTAGTACAAACTTTACTAGCGCATCAGGGACACATCATCTTTATAGCGCCAAACTATTCCTGTGGTGGCTAAACACAGACTCGTGCGCCACTAGGATGCGAAGTACGTCTCGTTTTAAATTATCAAAGATTTTTGTCTCGGCTTTATTATTATTATTATTATATTGTGGGATTTCCCGCCGTATTTGATACAAAGACTATATAACAGCGATCTAACTTTTTATGATATAGTTTAGAAGTTGAGTTAACTCAAATGAATTCTAATAGAACAATTTTGGACCAGGTGCACAATGTCTGGCAGGAAATAAGGCGCGAGCATCTCCAACTCCACACGGCTCGGTCGAACGAAATCGCTCAGCCGTGCGGCGCAGACGAAAACGAAAAGAGAAGATCGAACAAAGCGAACACTCCCGTGGAGGGTCCCTTCCGTGGTCCCCCACTCGGGAGCAGATAGGAGTCCCATGGGATGGGTCGCTTACGACCATTCGGCGGCCCACCTTGCGGAATAGAAGGGGAAATATAGCGAACCTACCTAACTCTACAAAACTAACCTTTCCAACAGGAACTGCGGCCAGATGCTACATCCCCTGCGGAGAAGGCAAACGGGACCCTTGGGTGCGTGATGCCCTAACATATTGTGGCTGCGAAAGGGCCCGCCACAAAATGCCCCCGAGGGTTGTCTCGGCTGTTCTACTGGAAGGTCTCATAATATAAGCGAACTTGGATGAGCTCTAAGTGGCCAGTGCTCTACTGAGAGCAAAAAAGATACAAATGATGCATCTCTCACCCCCCGGCACGGCTGAACGCTTTTGATCAGCCAATGCGTTTATATAAATTTACGAGTGTGCAACAAATAAAGGCTTATTATCACCCGCGAACGAAGTGAGAGAAGTGATAGTGTTATTGTTGAAGATTTAAGTAAATATATGTTTGTCTACCCAAAAAGTGGCAGACAGAGTTGAGCAATATTCATAATTTTTGCAAAGAGTCCAGTGGGCTGACTTAGATGTGACCTATGCCAAAAAAATAGGATTAGCTGGCCATCAAAAATAACTGCAACGATTTCTGTTTACTGTCTACCCAAAAAGAGGCAGGAGCTGAGTCATAATATTTTTTTTTTTCAGGCAGTCA
This sequence comes from Parhyale hawaiensis, assembly GCA_001587735.2. Classification (NCBI taxonomy): domain Eukaryota; kingdom Metazoa; phylum Arthropoda; class Malacostraca; order Amphipoda; family Hyalidae; genus Parhyale; species Parhyale hawaiensis. The sequence goes on from LQNS02278163.1 coordinate 630,695, forward strand.
GGCGGGTTGTCGAAGTTGTGATGCATTAGTACCAAAGGGAGAATGATATTCATGCCTACAGATGTGTCAGTAGACCATCGTTTCCTGTGTAAAGTGATGAGTAATAAACTTCAAAAGTTTACTAGCAATCTTCTGTCAACATCCCGGGATTGCGATTCTCCATTTAGTCCCGAGATTGGAAACTCTTCACACACACGGCTGTGGGAGCGCTACAGAAGCCACTGTACAGGGTTTCTGCCCAGTGCCTGGAGTCTGCCATGACACTCTGCTCTCTCTGTCTTTGGTAAATAGCTACAAACAAAGTGTGCTAACTGCCATGTACAGGAGGCCGAGTTGAAGAGTCGGATGGTCCAACTCCTGGCACAGTAGGAGTCTAACTTCACCTTCACCTACGACCCCTTTACATCCTGAGCAGAGGTACCACTGCAAGCTCTATACCCAAGCTAAACCATGCAGCACCGATGTCAACCTAACAAGGGACACTGCAGCCACAGAAATATTTCATTAGCATAGCCTATTAATAAGCTTAGGTAGCTAAATGGGGCAGTTTTTACACGATTAAACTAGCGGGAAAAGTGAAGCTTCAAAGTGAAACTGAAGCTTCAAAGTGAAAAGTTAACCAAACGATAGGATAAAAAGAAGTCAAGCAAATTATATGCAAGGGCAAGTATAGGGTCCAGGCCAACTGTGTAACCACGTACTGTATGAAGTATCACGACTGAACGCTCATGAGCGAGCCTATCAACACTTGCTCTTCTCAGATTTGTTTATAAAATCTGTAGAGACATTGCGACAGTATTGAAAAATGATACGAAAGAGCAGGTTACATGCAAGAGGCGTATACCGCATGGCAGTATGAGGTCCGCCAATAGGCTGGGCACAAATAAGAGAAGCGTGGTAGCTGGTACTAAAAATGTCACTTGGATACATGTCACCATCATGCATGGGAGTTACTTAGCTGTGAGCAAGGTTTGCGAGTCTCATGTAGATAATTACACTATCTGTAAGCCACAGCAAGGTGCTCTTGTTACAGGCACTTTGCATCATTCACTCTCTGCTGAAGTCTCCGAATAGAGAAAACTAACAGATGTAGCGAGTAACTCACATACAACACAAAACCCAACTCACCATACGACTGCGTTCACATATACGAAGGGCAGCTGAGGTCACAAAGATGAACAAGGCTTCCAAGGACATACCTAGCTACCGTAACCATATAAAACTATACCGCTCACAATCTTAGATTATCCACTGATGTAAGAAGTCGCTAACCCAATGATGAAACAAACCTCAGCGGAACACTCACGTCCAGCTGCTGCACACTCCCATACCTGAGACAGAGGACCTTCGGTCTCCATGGCCTTCAGCTGAGTTTGTATGGTGCCCACGAGTGTGTTGATTCTCTCCAGTTCTTTTTCTAACGTCTTCTGGAGCGTCTGCAAACACAAAAGAAAGCTGTAACCTTTTACATTCCAATTTATACAACTATTCGGCTTGTCATGCCATTCATTAGAGGCGCACTACACTGGAGCGAAGTGAGTCACCCAGCCGTCCGTCACTGCAGCAAGCCTCCCTACAGAATTACCTGGACACTCTTGCCTCCACGATCTACCGTGTCTTGGGCTCCCTCGCTCAAACTCTACATCAAGTTCGGGCAAGTAGAATGTGCAGTCTTATTATTACTGAGTAGTTTAAGCGTCTGTATCCACAACAAAGGCAATCTCACACAGGAAGAAAGAAGATAAATTTAGTAAGTAGGTCGATAAAAAGGTGGAACCCATGCACGAGGGTGTTCCCACACAGGATCACCGTGCATGGGAACAGCAAGTTGGGAGAGAAGAACAGTAGAAAATGACATGAATAGCAGTATGGAAACAGCAGGAAGCAAAGTGGGCCCGAAAGACAGACGTCCCGAAGGCCAAGCTAATGGCTAAGGTAACCTACACAAAACCCCTGGAGTCGCTGCTTCCCAAACCATAAGATTGACGAACCCAACTAACCTAACCCTTTGACCTACGGCCTATCCTATGCCCCCTAAGGAGGTAGTAGAATGCAAAGTCCTGGAAACATCACCATATCGCCACTCAGAATGTCACTACATAATATTAATTTTAACAAACTCGTTTTATGACTTGAGCCTAATCACTAGATAGAACTTTGGCTACTTCGTTTGTACTTGTGAGCTTGTAAGCGTATTTTGTTAACCCACTGTGTTCTTAATAAAAGTTATTTACTATATAGCTATTTATTTTTTTAAAAATTCAATTAACTCTTAAGTGATTTACAATAAGATGCATGACACAATTCCATATTAAAACTGAAATAATAGCGGCTATGTCCATCCATTGCTGTACACTTAGGACAACGTTCTTAATTTTAGTTACGTGTTTGCGCCTTCAGGCTGTGGGCACCGGCTCTAATGCAGCACTCCGAGCCACTGACCGCAGCAATTCAGACAAAAGAGCAAGCAACTACTGTGATGAAGGTAATACAGTACCCATCTTTATGACTAGAGGTTGCCGTATTTCCTTTCTGGCTTCTTCTACTTAGTATAGAATAGCTTCATGAACCACAGTAAAGGATCAAATAGCAACCTACCCTTTGTTAATATCACGTAATGACAATGGATATGCAATAAGGTATCTTAAATTGACTCAAGAATGGCCATTGCGCAACTACAAACTGCAAGAAATCACACGCCAAGACCTTCAAAGAAATAGAGAAAGGTCGGAAGGATAAGTTTCTTGAAATTTCTATAATATTTTAGATTCAGATTTCATGAAAAGTTAAACTCAATCATGTCACTGAGGCTCTGACTCTTGGAACCAATGAGTACCTACCTGACACAGACTTCACCTTTGCAACCCTACTGAAAGCAGCTACAGGAACGTGTTATCTCCCCATTCTAGAGGGCTACAAAAATTGGTCTCTATTTGCGAGAGTGAAGCCAGCAAACTGTGTATTGAATATAATACTGTTAGAACTGTTCGTATGTACATTAAACCTAGGAGAAGTAACCTGCCGTCCGATCACTGAGACGGCAGCGCGAGCACTACAGGCAACAGCCCAGCGAGGCAGCGGTCACAGCAGTGCTCCCGAGGCAGCTCACACAAGCTCTACGCCACACGCGCGGCTGAGCTGGCAACACTGTGACTTACCTTCGATGGCTTTTTCTCCAGCTCCACAAGGATGTTCTCCCTCGTCTTCAGCTGAGTATCCAGCATTTTGCTCAGCATCTTGTGCTTGTTTACGTCAAGCTGACTCTGTAGTTGATTCTGCGTCGTAGAAAAGGAGGTATTACATAGTATATTTATCCAGCACATATAGAAAATACTAACGCAGTAGTTGGCAAGACTAAGTGAGTTAGTTTCTAGCTGAATCGAGTGTTGCTTCGAGCCTATGTTGGTAGCGATAGCAGGATATAGGTAGTGTAAAATAGAAAGATAGTAGGTAGACTAACTTACATTGACGGGGAGTGGAGCAGTGATCTTGTTGTGCTGCTTATCCTTAGGATGGTGCCGCAGCAGCACAGAAGGCGTGGAGGTGAGCAGTGTACCGGTGCTGGTGTCAGTAGCAGAGCTCTCAGCTGCAGCTCCTGACGGCAGATTTCCTCCCGCACACACAGTCAGACGCACAGAGTGAGAGGCTGCACAGCCATTAGCCAAGTATGAAATCAACCAACCTTAAACCCGCGGTATGGTAGGTATCTTCCACTAGGTAATTACTTCATGGAAAACTATGTATATACATCAAAACAAAAAGCAGTGGAACGTAAAAAAAACTTCAAACAACACAGCTAGAAAATGATTAACTCGCGCCAGAAGTACCAGGTAAAAGCTTGTATGATTGGTAATTGTACTAATACCAAGGATAAAATATGCAGATACGGTCAGAAAGTGTAAAGAATTTTGTGTGCGAGCCTCTGCCTACAGCAGAGCAGCAGATTGCTGAGCTTATGGGACATCAAGCGCCGAGTTTCGGTGAGCAGGTCTCTCACAATATCAGCAGCTAGGATTCGATAATTGAAAAGTTGAAGCGTTTATCTCCACAACAATGGTGATCTAGCAGAGGGAGAAATAAGGGAGCGATATAACTAAAACATGTCTACAGAAGCGGGGACCCGAAGCAGAAAGGTGTTCTGATACAGGATCAACACACATGGGAACAGTAAGTTGGGAAAGAAGATGAAAAACAGAAGAAAAGAATATAATATCCGTAAGAACAAGGAATCAGAAGGAGGCAAGTTAGACACGAAAGACAGACGGTCCCAAAGGCCTAGCCAATGGTCAAGGTAACCTACAGGGTCCCCTTGGATATGCTGCTCCCCATAATATAGGTAGCCTACGCTAACGGGCAAATAAGAGAACAATTTTCATTTTTTGAAAATGAAGGTTAACCATGTAGAGTAGGTTAATGAATCTTTTGATGGGGCCCTAAGGAATGTCTTTAACATATTTCTACAAAATATCAAGACAAACATAGCTATAAATACATTAGAGCAATCTAACAAACAATAACAAAAGTTGAACAGTGCAAAATAAGAAACGATCGTCTCTAAATACAATATTCGAAACAAATAACATGGAACAATGGTCAATTTTAGGTTTAGAACAATTATTATGGATTACTAAAACCTTTACTTTCAATAACTTTAGTACAGCGACGATTACACGACATCACAAGTTTCTTACAAAACTCTGGAGTTATTTTTTTTCCATTCCTCTTCAATTTTAGTCCACAGATCCTTTACTGTTGATGGTTGTCGTTCTTTTACATTGTCACTTATAATTTTCCATAAATTTTCGAAAGGATTAAGGTCCGGGCTTTGGACAGGCCACTTTATGACTTCGATATTCTCTTCCGTAAAATATTCCTTCACATTCTTTGCAGTATGGCACGGGGCATTGTCCTGCATAAAAATTGCTGGCTGGTTTGGTGATGATCGTAGAGATGGGATAACATATTGCTGTACAAGTTGATATACACATTAGCATTGACAGTTTCTTTAATGGCCACCAGCGGTCCAACTCCTTCCGATGAAAACATGCCCCACACCATTACGCTATCTCCCCCATGCTTTACAGATGTTTTGACACATTTCGGGTTCAGCCTGTCCCCTGTTGCACGGCTAACATTCCGTCTGCCATCAGATCCAACCAAATTAAATTTACTTTCGTCGCTGAAATGCACTCTTTCCCAATCTTCATCTCTCCAAACGATGTGCCTTTCCGCATGTTCAAGTCTTGCTTTCTTATTCTTCTTACTGATAAGTGGTTTAGTGGCAGGACTACGTGCCTTTAACCCACATGCATTGAGGCGACGAGAAACTGTATAGGGAGACTTTTCTGTGTTGTTAGTGACCTTCAGCTTTCTGGAAATTCCCACTGCAGTTTCGAAAGGATCCTTCTGGGCAGAGCGTTTCATAATCCTATCAACTCGTACGGTGGTTTTTCGACGGCGGCCTGCAGATGCCGGTGATTCCAGCTGTTTCTTTTCATCATAGAGCTTCAAAGCACGAGAAACAACGCTCTTGGATCTGTTTGCCTCTCTTGATATGGCCGAAAGAGTCATTCCAGAGGACCTGAGCGCAACAATTTCTTTCCGCAGCTCAGGAGAAACTTCACGTGAGGTGCCATGTTTCTAGAATGGTGTAATCGTAAGAGTGGCAGTTCTATAAGTCATGCACGCGAAATTGAATGTTAATAGATGACCTGGATAAATGTGAGAATGTTTTAGAGACGATCATTCTCTTATTTTGCACTGTTCAATTTTTGTTATTGTTTGTTAGATTGCTTTAATGGATTAAATATAGTTATGTTTGTCGTGATATTTTGTAGAAATATGTTAAATACATTCCTTAGGGCCCCATCAAAAGATTCATTAACCTACTCTACACGATTAAACTTTATTTTCAAAAAATGAAAATCGTTCTCTTATTTTGCCCGCTAGTGTAGGATGGGAGAACCTAACACTATGGCCCATCCAATGCCCCTTAGGGGTATAGCTAATAGCAGCATTTCTTCAGTGAAAACCTTGATATCAATATATTGCACTAAAAGAAAAGTGCCGTTTTTTACAGGATTAAAAACTCATCACATTGCAACACACTAATATTCCTACCTTTGTAGTTTTCTCAGAAATACAAAGCTATAGGAGGGAAGCCTAGAAAGTCTACAATATAAGTAAGTAGCTAGGTACCTGAGCAGCACGAGCAGCCTCAAGCTACAAAAATCTAATGGTTTTTAGATAATCACAAAATATATTATTGTGGTAATAATCCTAGTTCCAGCCTTCCTAACGACAGGATATGTTGCACAAAAAATAAAAACGGCATAACCTAAAGAATGTTGGATCATCGAACCCATGCACAATTCATCGCATATTGCAATAGCCAATCAGGGAAGGAAAAGGAACAACAGATGATAGCACCAGCATCATCGCTAGGAGTATGAAAATGGAAGGTGATTAAGTGGGGACAAAAGATGGACATCCTGAAAGCCTAGCTAAGGCAACCTATGGGCACCCCTGGGGGCGCCACTCACATCAGAAAATAAAATACACTACACCTATTGGACTGTCCAGCACACCTCAGTTACCTCCCACTTCTACGTTCTGCAGGTGCTCCAGTACTGATAGTAGCTACTTACATTTAATAATCTGCACCACCTCCTTGTGATTGAACTTAGACACTGGAGTGCCATTGACTTTCATGATGCAGTCCCCCACTTGCACCCCGGCCAGACTGGCAGGTCCTCCTGTAAAGTAGCGTGTGTGCCATTAGTAGCTACATGGCCCAGCTTCACAACATATCACTGCTGCAGTCCAGCAAGCTCCAGTCCTGTGGTGCTAACAAACATCACAAGGATCATCATAAGTCTGAGAAATACAGCAATCTTTAGGGTACCTAGGTACTGTAAAGCGTGGACACCACGTGCAAAAAAGTTACACAATTTCAGCATTAAAGTGTACCTAGATCAAAACCGCTATGTGTTGTTAGCATTCAGCAGCACAGCTAAAAATGATATTAGGTAGGTAGCTAGCTACTTTGTCCACAGCACAACCGCAACCATCACACTCTGTGCTGCAAACTTTAGAGAGCAGAAACTTGTTATAAACTGAACATACATAGGACTAGCTACAAAAAATAGTCTGGCCACTAAAATAAATAATAATAAAACACACTGAGCACAAAAAACTGTCCTAAGGCTTAGCCTAGCTACCTTTCCCAATACAGGTAGCCTATATGAGCCCAACTGCAGCTGCTCTCATTAGAGGATTGACAAGCCCAACAAATTTACACTTCAGATTATTTATAGAGTAACTACTTGCAAAAAATTATCATTCGTTAGGCACAAAGGCCTACAATATGGTGAGCCACAAAATGCAACACAAGCCAAACCTGTGATATTTCCTACAGACAATGAAACTGCTAGAACAATGCTATCAGCCATGCAGATACAGCATTTCATATCTAGGTAATGGAGCAATACAAACTGCAAAAAAAAAAATACCAGTCTACCACCAAAAAAATGTTCCCCAGCCGAAATACCAGCAGTTTCAATCAAAAGAGAATGGAAAAACAAATGATGTAAGGCAGACTATCGCTAATAAACCATCTGTAAGAATTGGCTACATAAGTTTGTAGATCTAGTCAGCAGTAATTTTGGATTACATTAATGAATAACATCCACATCTACCCAGTGAAACTGCAATGATACGTAGCTACTTCATAACAGTGAGCTGAGTGGCACAGTGGGCATCTGAGAGCAACAGAGTGCATCCGTGAAAGTGAACTAGCATCAAATAGCTAGCTAAGTTAGAACAAATGGGTAGCTATGATGCACAGAAATAGAAACCAAGATCAAGAGTAAATGTAATCAAACTTTTTAGATACGGTAACTATAGCTAGGCCGATTAGAAGGTAAGGTACGAGCTTTTTTAGCACAACACACTGGCCAACAAGGGCAATAGGTAGCTACCACCTTGCAAAAGGGAAGGGACAAGCACCGTAGCTATCATGTCTAGAGAAAAGTGGAGCCCAGGCACAATAAATAAATAAATAAAAATCATTTATTTTTCTCATAAGGTACTGAGGCCGACAAGATTAGGACACAGCGCCTGAGGTTTTCATGATTAAAGCTAACTTAAGAATAATACTAAACATTAGCATCAGAGAGTTATACATAATTATGGTCTGCTGAGAGTCACTGGCACAATGCCT
>LQNS02278163.1:697312-709213 GCA_001587735.2 Parhyale hawaiensis
CCAGTCCGCCGAGTATACCTCACCCGAACAAATGGATCCGGAAGAAACTCAGACAGTGGATGACGGGGACAGTTATAGATTTTATACAAAAAACAGACCCCACCAACTCTGCGACGATGCGCCAGATCACAAGGCACAACAGGGCTTGGCAATATTACTCGCAGAATGTATCTTTAACCTTATCAGCTCTAAGACGGTAAAAAAATTGTACCGCCCTGCCATTGTTCGTTCATAGTTCTGCTCCCAGGGATATTCAGCGCCCAAAATTCCGTGACTATTCCTAACTGATCATTACTATCAATTAAATTCTTATATACCCGCACATTATAGCCAAAAATATAGATAAATATGAATATTTCAGAAAATTAGAGGAAACCATTTCCGAGTAGATTTTCTTTTTATACAAAAAGAACTTCCAAAATTGTCACTAATAGACAGCAGCAAGGCTAGAAATGAAAAATAGAGGCGATTGCATGTTCAGCTTGTGAAAGTATGAAAATTACGGCAGTGTGCTGCCGGAGTATTCATCCTGTACTGTCCGGAGATATTTTCTTATATTCGAATTTAATTGACTTTACATCTACTCTGAGGTATTATTCTTTAAATTAAATAGGCGAAAGAATGATTGAATAAATGACTTTCGAGACTATGGAGAAATAACTCTGATATTGATGAAGTTATAAGCATTTTTAGTGGGCGGTTCAAATTTGTACCGTCTTAACACTCAGGCACCTGATAAAAATTGGTAACGGATAGGGTGTTAAAAGAAGTTTTCTCTGTGGGTACTTCTTTTGTTGTCTCTGTTGTTTCTAGAGAGACGACCCGTAGTTGTGCCAACCAACTCCTCTGTTACAACTTAGAGGCTTGGTACTCGACTTCTTGTGTAGGAGCGGTTCGCTTTTCTTCGGTGGAAGGGTTCAAGAAGAATTCGAAGCACTCAGTTTCCATTGTATTTAGTCCCACTATGATAAGACACAATGTTAACGCAGTAATGGTGAAGCCACGGCGGCGGCAATTCTAACTGGCCCTCGTCGCAGGGGCCGTTTACTCGAAAAAGCCCGTCTTTCGGGAATCTCTAGGTTTACATACCTTTAGCTATCTTGGTCAAGATGACCAAGTAGGTACAACCTCAGCTGTTAGCTAATTACAGATTTGTTCCAAGTCGTAAATGCTAAATATTTCATATTAATTCTTCTGAGCAGTTTCTCGTTAAATGCACCTTCGCGCAGATGTTTCTTGGTTAGCTTACCTAATTTGACTTGTTACGCCAGACTTTGTTGTTGATTGCGTCAGCGGAAAGAGCGTGTATAACGCCATTGTCCTAACCGGGCTCGTTCGTTGTTCTGCCAAATGCAGATGTTCTTGATGTACAAAGTCAAGAGTGTCCCAGCGTATTATACTACGCCTTAGTTGGTAACCTTTAATCTGCTGTGAGCACACAGATACATCCGGGTACACAGTACACCAACACAAGGATTAACACAAGTATTACAATACACAGTACTCTGCTCAGTAAGAACAATAGGAATCTATTGTTCTGAAGGCGATGTTAATGTTATAATAGCTTTGAACTCGCTAGCGCTAATTCGGTATGCGGTGTCTTCCTACAACTTCATTCTCATTACTTCTTCACTACTGGATATACCTGAGTGATTGATTCACACCCGATACACTGCTTGATGCTGACCTGCCAGACTGTAGCCGTGAACCTTTGTCTTCGTCAATTTCGAAGCCCACGTCCACACTGAAACTTCATGGCACTAACAATGAAACTTGTTAGTTCAGCTAGCAGGCTGTGCGCTGTATGTGAGTTGGTGACTCTGTCCCATACAGGAGAGGGGTGGCCGGACTCTGTGAACAACAAGGTGAACAACGGTAGCTGCATGCTTCCGTTCTCAGCTCTAACACCTTGTATCGCTCGTTCGATTCCCCGTGCACACGAGCTCTTTGCAGATCTTGGTGTGCTGACTCGGCAGTTGTGTGTGCATGCTCGNAAATTGGCGCCATAGTTCGTAACCCGAGGGCGACTGCGACTACACTTACTTATCTGGGGCCAGTGGGCCTATACCCGCAGCACAAACCAGTGCATGTGGGTTTCCCAGGTGAGGGTGTGGTTTAAGTTGACTTTACCTTTACCTTTACCTTTACATCGGATGTATTCCTCTGTCCCGGCCCTCAAGGTCTCAAGGAAGATTACACGTGCTGCGGTTGACGCGCACTCTTTCACTTTGGAGAATGTTAGATGCAGAACTCGTCAGTTCAGTCGGTGCTTCTTGCCCTGGTCTCTTTCGTTCAGGAATTCTTTGCCGGCATCGGCTTTCGGTCGAGTTGGACTGCAGGCGTTTAAGTCAGCAGTTAATGGCTTTTTATTGGACTTTCTTTAGCAGCGTTTCGGGTTTCCCGGTGTTGCATATACTCCACTTGGGTTGTACTACCTGTCCGTGGAGGCCCGGTCGGGAAATTTTAATAATAATATCTAGTTATGCAGTTCATCGCCATTGCAGTACAGTAGTTAGCATTAGTATCTAAGACGGTGGTACTTTGGCTTCTCCATCTCCAATTTCCTGCTACTGAATATAAATATAGTCGAGGTATCTCATCAATAAAAATTATAGGTGTCACTGTTTGTTTTTTATTCCCTTATTCGGCCGTAGCATTGAATATTTAATTTAGAAGGAATATCATAGTATTGAACGTTCATCATCATTACAAATGAAGTATTGCAGTACTGAATATTTATGGTCAATTTATTATAGAGTTTCATACATCAATATAAAATGGAATACTATGGTACTGAACTTTTATAGGTATTATCGTATCGAACACCATAGTACTGAACAGCTATAGTTAATATGGTATGGAGTATCATAGTACTGAACAGCCATAGTTAATATCGTATGGAGTATCATAGTACTGAACAGCCATAGTTAATATCGTATGGAGTATCATAGTACTGAACAGTCATAGTTAATATGGTATGGAGTATCATAGTACTGAACAGCCATAGTTAATATGGTATGGAGTATCATAGTACTGAACAGCCATACTTAATATGGTATTTAGTATCATAGTACTGAACAGCCATACTTAGTATGGTATGGAGTATCATAGTACTGAACAGCCATACTTAATATCGTAGTTATGGAGTATCATAGTTCCGAATATTTACGGTTTGTACATCACAAAGGCAGAATATCAAACTGCCCCACGGTGAAATATTTGGCTGAAATTAACATATTCACTACGGCTAGCCTTCTCTGAAGTACGTTTTGCGCGGCGCTGCTCTCTCAACTTTTCCGCACGGAGCACAAGTAATGCAACAACAGCAGCACGTATCTCAAGAATGTATCAAAATATCACGTGGTAGGTGCTGAACTACGTATGTACGGTAGAAAGCGGCCTTGGATCCTTACGTGGTACGTTTTCGATTCGCCACATTGAATCGTAAATCGTAGTCAGACTATGCTCGTTTGCGTTTGATGTGTTTTACCCTCGGTACTGGTGCTTGCAATGCTAGTCTGAGTGAGAGTGAATGAGATTATGTGGGGCGTTAATAAGTTGAAGACGCCTGTTGGCAGCCCAGAAGCTCAGTTACGAAGATTACCCGCACTTTTAGCAAATTAATTAGAGCGCCAAAATCCAGTTGCAAGTATGCGCTGCTGATGATGAAATCTATCGTGATGTAGCAAGTGCAACTCAGTCGCAGATAATCTGAATTTGAACTACAAACCAAAGCTGCCAATTAAGACACCTGCTGTATGTATTTACTTTATTATGTTGTTTTGCGTGCACCAGCGCGTGCAGTGTTAAATTCTTAGTGCGGCATAAGTGTGTGTGTCGGCGTCCCTGGGGCGAATTAATTTAGCTGCAGACTTAAAGTAATGCATATTTTGCCATTCAAATTCTGTAAGTTGTGATTTTTTCTACTAGGATCGCAGTCATGGGCATATGTGCTGCACTGAGCTAATAGTGCACGCCCCTTTCAAATTTCAGATACTACATGCCATAACTATGGTGGAAGTTCTGGCTTTTGCTTGGGCGACTCTCTTGTGTCGTGCGATGTGTCCAGCAATATCTTCGTGAGCACAGCTGTACAGCTTCTACAACTATATTGCCGCGACTAAACGTACTCTTCTCTACATTCAATACGCAAAGTACTCTCATCCCTGCCCATCCGGCGGTAGCTTTTCCGACCTGTCAGCAATTTGTAAAAGAAAATTTAATCTTGAGAAAAGCCATGCGAGTTCCACGAAGCGCCATGGCTGCGCTAGGGCTGGCACTGCTGCTGGTGCCATAAACATACTGCGGGTATAATAGCACGGCAGGCTTTGATCTACGAATTTCTGACTTGCTTTGATCACAGCGTAGCACGCGACATGCGCATTACAGCCCTTCATGCTTCAGCTGCTGCACTTGATCGCATCTGGCGGAGTTCACAAATGGTTACATTCGGCTGACGAGTATTTTGACGGTAACGTTGGTGAAGGATATCGGTTGGAGATCTTCAGCATTGTGAACATTATAGTAGGAGTATTATGCGGTATTTTTTTACGGTGGTGCAATATGCACTTGTTCTTATGGCAGCATGGCTTGATATATGTTTACCTATGGCCAAGAGCTATGCAGTTAGGTACAACGTTGGTACACACCAGCGGACTAACGGCAGTAAAGTTGTTAATGAAATTAAGTTTTAGCTCACCTGATTCTTGTCAGTTTTCAGGGTTGGCAGTGGAATTATATTGGCATTTGGATGCAGATTGCCAGTAACGGCGTAGCAAAATGGTTCAATTTGCTAGAGCACCCAAGAGTCTAACTCAGTGAGCTGTTCTGCAGCTTTATGAAACTAGCAACAGCACTCTATTTTATCTGTCGCTGAAACGCTCTATACCATTTAGGTCCCTCTTTATTCCTTGTTAAAAACCTGCTCTTCGCTTCCGTGGCCACAATAGCAGCATTTATTATCCCATAAGGACTACGCTGCGCATTTGTGAAAGAGCTAAAGAGGCCCGAGGGAAGCCCTAGGGAAAATTTCTTCAATAAACAGCAAGGGCAGTCCGGGGAGAGCAAGGGACAGAGAGACGCTTGTAACACGTCAGGAAAGGCGTGCTCTTCATTGCTCTATGTGCTCATTGAGTGCAAGATGAGAGTGCGGGGACATCAGAGTACGTGGAGAATGCAAATTTTGTAAGAGCGTTACGTGCAGAGACACAAGTAGGTGCGTAAAAAGAGCATTTGAGAAAGTGTAGGTGGTAAGGCACAAGTACGCAGAGAGAGAGATCATTTCTGTAGGATTTATTAGAAACAGCTCTGTGGTTCGTTGCATTGTTGGCCCGCTATGTACAAGTAAAATCAGTCAATTCACAGTTTGTAAGTAATGCAATAAAATAATTATTAAATTCTCTTCATTTTAAGTACACTTAGAAATATGATACAAGTGCACGAGGCACAGCTAATCACTAGAGTTCTTGTATATGCAAATATCAGGCACCAACCAAAACGAACCCTTTGACGAGGAAGTTTGTATCGGAAATGTAAGGTGTTAAGTGCACAGGGCTGTTGCAAGTAATTTGGAATTAGTACCCATAGAAGTAAAGTATGAAAAATGGATGCAGATGAAATTGGATAAATGCTGTATTTTAGGTTCACTCTATGGGAGCTAGGATTTAGCGTAACGTAGCGAAGAGGGCATTAAAGTAAATATCATTTCGTGAACACTAAGAGATAACCACACTAGCTGGTAATTTTATCTAACTGTTGACTAACTGCGAAGAGTTTCGTGGACACCAGCGAGCAGCACCGCCTATTCTGGCACAGTTTCATTCTGCAGGCCAGAGCGTCCGGGACAAGCGCGCAGAAGGGATTACCTCAATAATTACAGATCAGTCTCAGTGACGGATGTGCTCCGTGAGAGATTTTTAGATGGGGAAGAGGGCAAGAAAAGATAGTCGGTGCGTCTGTTATGCGACTGATAATGCTTTGAACAAGAGTAGACAGTCATCGTCGTGTCGACAATCGCGTAATGACGGCAATGATAACGTCTTTGGACGCATTTCCGCAAACGCATTACTTTCTATCCACTCTTTATACATGAAATAACAAACACACATTTCAATTCGTACTATCCATGGCATATTCTATATGATGAGCCACTTTGTATGTTGCCGCACGCATCGCACCGCGCCTCCATTATTGGGTCACTGCAATGGCCGTTGCAGGCCAGTTTAAAAGCTGTTATATCGTTTATATTGGATGCACGGCCATCAGTGAACCAATAATAGCCTTCGCGTCGGCTCTAACTGATGGCAGTCATTGGAATGAAGTGCTTTTACCTTTGGTGATAATAATACCTGACTATCGTGGGGTAATGGTGCAAGAGATAGCGTGACTGGACCGTAATTGGGGCTCTGCTGATGGAGCAAGAGATAGCGTGACTGGATGGCAAGAGGATCAGGCGATGGATCTAGGGATTGTGTGAATGGATGGTCAAAGGTTCTAGCGATGGAGCACGAGATGTGTGACTGGATGGTAACAGGTTCCGGCGATAGATCCAGAGGGAGGTAGTGTGACTGAATGATACGGAACACTGGTGATTGAATAAAAGGGTCGAGTAACTGGATAGTAAGGAGCTCTGGTGACGAAGTAAGAGATAGTGTAACTAAATGGTAAAGTCCAAAGGTCTTGTCATAGAGCAGGAGATAGTGTGATTCGATGGTTTAGTAGAGCGCTCATGCAGGTGATGGAGCAAAATGAAAGCGCATTTGAATGGCCACTTGGTGCTCCAGGCAAATCTGGTATCTCACAGCAAGAGGTGATTTTCTCCGTCAAAGAACAGTCATTCACTTTCATCTAACCTCTCAGTGAAAGTTATATAAGACGAAAACATCCTTCTTCCCTCATGTTTTCTTTAATATCATGCAAACAGTTTGCTAGACTTGCTCACTGGTCACCGGGTGTGAATATTGCTAGCAAGGTACTGGGATTCTTTAACAGGAATATCTAGTCCAAATCCAAGGACATAATCATTACTTTGAACAAAGCACTAGTGCGCTGGTATTTAGAATTTGCTGTTGAATCCTGATCGCCATTCCAGTTCAACGATATCGATAATATGGAAAGAATCTAATGCAAAGCAACAATATTGACACCGTACCTCAGCTGTGAAACATACCATACGAGTGTCTCCTACAAGACGTGGGACTCATCTTCGTCGAGCAAAGACGACTCCGGGGGGACCTAATAGACAGCATTCAAATAGTCTACTTGAATGGTTTCAATTACGTGCTAACAACGGGACTTTTTAAGCGACACGTTTATGATCGCTGGTGAAGCAACCGCCAAAAACTCAAACACAAAGCACGATTAACTACTGTAAGCCAGCAGTTCTTCCTGTATTTCATACCGAATATCTGCAATAAAATTCTTTGAAGTGGTTCTTACAGAGACAGCCAACGCGTTTAAAAATTTTCCTGACAAATATTGGAAGCGACACCCTCCACAGATACAAACACCTGCTCCTGCAGCCAGGAACTCTTAATGACTAAAGTTTCGAAGTCACCTTATTCCAATATCTTTCCCGCCCAAACTAACTTAACGTCTCCGTTTTCCTCGGTTCTGCAGCCATAGATCGTACTTGCTAGATCATCTCTTTCCTTCAGTTTTTTTTCTTCCTCTGACATCTAAATTATATTAACATAATAGCAATAGCTCAGAGAACGCCGGAGAATAAATCTCGGCTGCTCTGTGGCAATGGGGCTATCGGTTCGTCCACTGCCAGCTTCATAATCAAATCTAAATAATTGCTAGTTCGTGCAACAGCGGCGCGTTCTTACTGAAGTTGGTTTCATTTTCTTCAGTTGATCGGCTTCCAGTGTGATGTCATGTCTAGCAGCAGCTGTGCGATCGTCCACATCTAACACTTTCTCAATTTATTACTGGAACGATTGTATTAAATTACGTTAAAATTTAGTTCAAGTTGCAGTGTCATGTGTAGAAAGCTTCAAACAGCTTATGTACTTAATATCTTACTACCTTACTACGGATCTCGAAGACAAAGTTAATGTAAGGTACAACTCTTATTACTGCTGGTAAGATTGTCCGCTCACACTATTCATTCTAACAATCAACTAAAGATTGCAATTAATTCTCACTCCCTAAGACGAGTAGATGATAATATGCAGGTGTCATTTAGTCGCATTATTAATGCACAAATATCGAGCCAAGAGCGCCGCCATGCGTAACGCGTTACTTCAGCCACATGTTCTTCTAATGGTAGAATTAGTTCAGGTTATTCCCTTACTCTAGAGGCCGAGTGTGGGTTGCTGCGGAGAGCTCCCGTCCATAAGCAGAGGAGGGCCGCCCGGCCGCTCCGGCGGATGTTCGGAACGTGACTCAAGAGCAGAAGTTTGGAGCCGAGGTCGTTATCTGGGAGATGGCTATGGCTCTTCTTCAGCCAGATGGCTCTGGAGCCCATGCCCTCGGGGCTTCCAAAATATGCGCTCAGTTATTGATTGCTGCCGACTGGTAGCAAGTAAGTTCCAACTCTGTGCGGGGTGTACGTTCGATGGCATATATGGGCGGCTGAGCAGCGCGGGGGGATATATATATATATATATATATATACTTTGGAAAAATGCAAATGGAAGCATCGTAACTCAGTCGGTTTCCACTGCATGCCTAATACCCACATGTCTGGCTCCAGGCTGTGGCTAAATATTAAATTTTTTGAGTATACGCGAGCTACTTTTGTTTGCATTGACGTCTCACGACTGAGACTTCGGCACAGCCGAGCTCTCAAAAGCGATGTCGCTCAGCATCAAGTGGATGCAGTCCTGCAGTCCTGCGCACTTTCATTATCACCTGCGAAAGTTAGTCTCACCAATGCACTTAATGTATTAGATGCAAAGCTCCCGTTACTGCAACGTTAGGCCTGCAACAGTTTTGTTTCTCGCCGTCCTGAAACAGTTCACTGAAATTGGTACCAAATTATTAATGCACATAGTTTCTTCCGTTTTAGGTTACGAGCTTTTTATGGATAACTGAGCAAGAGTAATTCTAATAGAGACAAATTATTTATACCTTTTATTGTTTTTGATTTGGTATTTTTTGGTACTGAGCCTGCTTTCATCGTTTTGGGGCACAAGCTGTCCGGAGAGTTCATATTCGCTCTGCACGTATGATAAACTGGTGCTGCCATTGTATCTTAAAACTTCAATATACTAGCATCTACCCATCGTTCTACAAATGAATTTTCGCTAGGACCCAAAGGAGTAGAGTGTTGCCATCGATCAAAACTTATCAAAGCCATGACATCAAAAACGAAAGACTTATAGGACAACTGTGATCCCTCTTCTGACTGTCTCCTACACTGATTAGGTCAATGCTCTCACAGTGGACTGTTAACGACAGTAGCTATCAATCCTGTCACTTCCCTAAGCGCAAAGTCTGTCGTAATTACCCTTCCTGTAACTGCCCTAAGCCCAAGTCTGTTATAACTACCGTTCCTGCCACTGCCCTGGGCCCATAGTCTGCCAACAACTACTCAGACTATCGCGACTATCATTCCAGAAATAAGTCGCCAAGGATAGGCCTGACAGCTCAGACTTCCCCGTTGTCCACGCTCCAAAAACTGCGCCGCTTATACCTCCTGCCCGAAAATTTCACGGTGTTTTTGGAAGGCAACACACGCGTCTTGGTCTGACATCGTCCGTTTCCTTTACGCTCGGCTGGAGCGCCTCAGATTTTCCTTGACATAATTCAGGAAGAAATATTTTACCGCGGAGTTTTTCTACGAAGCATAAATTCTCATAAGTTTTGGAGCGGCCGCGTTATCCTCTCGCTGCGGCCCTACAGAAGCACTTCCCTGCCCTGTGCTCAACTTGATGCCCAGTGATTGCTTGCGTTCCTTTACTTTGAAATCTCCGCTGCCGATCCAATTTTCCGTGAAAATTTTGATGCACTGATCCGATTTCTTGAGAAAATTTCCCCTGGAGCTCCATTTTTCCCTATCACGACTGGAAGCCAGACTTGGGGGCATTTTTGCCGTCCTCTCATCATCCAATATTTTTGTTCTCTGGATTAAATCTGGAACTTTTTGGTCCCATAAACACATCCTGACATTTTTGGGGACATCTTGAAAAGATGTGCTGCTGTCACCCAGAGGTCGTGAGGCAAATGTGCTAAATATGCAAAAGAAATTGACTGTATTTTCGTTGGCGCGTTAGAGAGGCTTGAAAGCGTTACAATGTGTTATTAAGGACCTTAGTTTGCACTCTTTTCTTATTGAATATCTACTGCGCATCGCATCGATGAGATGATTGGAAAAAATTTTACGTTGAATAAGGTAATTAAAATAACACGGAATGTATCTCTGGAGATCCAAATACCAGCTGAAAGGAATAACTTCTCAGAAAAAATAACTGAAAGGGGCCACTTTCCTTATAAACTCGTTCGAAAAAAAAAAAAAAAAATGAAGCAAAACATACCTACCTAACAGCAAAATTAGTTTAACACTATTTTCGGTTCTTATACTTGGACTTTCTTAGAATTACCTTATTATAGTTTTGGAAGGGAAATTTCTGATTCAGATAAGCTTTGCTTGCTTAGTTTGTTTCTGAAACTATCGAATCTTTATGTATTTATTTTACTTGCTTTCGCTATCATTTTCAAGTTCTTGAATCGGGAATTGGTGGTCAGTTGCAATTCTTTTGTCTACCAGTTGATCTCTTTGCATTTCTCCTCCACCCTTAGCGTAGGGTGTCGTCACTCTCCCACGTTGGGTGACGTCACACGTCTCTCTCTCACACGTTGGGTGACGTCACACGTCTCTCTCTCACACGTTGGGTGACGTCACACGTCACTCTCACACGTTGGGTGACATCACACGTCACTCGTATATGTCCCACGACAATGGACACATCATGTCTCTGTTTCCCCGCCTGGCCCGCTCTGGCTGACGACAGAGACGCTAATAGCTCCTCTGAACTCATTTAAATGTTTACGGCGCTACCGGCCTATTTTCGCAGTTAATGAAAAGCCTATAGGTGTCCTGGATGGGCGTTTTAATTGAATTCTAATTAATCAATTATTGTGGCTTAATTAATAAAGGGAGCAAAATAATTGAAGTTCAGTGAGGCTTGTGCGTTGATGAGATCAGTTTCGACCAATTCTCTTTGATGGCGCTTGTTGCGCCTGGGAGCGGTGCGCAGCATTGGTGTGTCTGGGAGCGGTGCGCAGCATTGGTGTGCCTGGGAGCGGTGCGCAGCATTGGTGCGCCTGGGAGCGGTGCGCAGCATTTCGGGCAGCGAAGGGCGGAGAAGCGCACCATTGCTCGACACCAACGCTGTATTGATGATGTATCCTCGCTGTTCTGTCGAGTCTCATTTCTCTAAGCCTCAATATAGTCAGGTTTTTTCTTTTTCTGGTACAGCTTTATGCAGCTTAACTCTCAGCTTTATATTCCGTTGTTACATCTTTAACATAAATTTTCACGCATTTCATGTTAATATGGAGCTACTGAATGCCGTGAAATGGAGGCCGAGTCATGGGGATGTAGCCAGCCTCTCATCAGAATCACTTGGCTGGTGCGGTGCAATGTGATGCTACGAGTTTCCCTCTTGTTTTATGCTGGACTTTCTCAAAGTATTTTATTTCATGTAATAAAAGTGCGCGGCGAGCGTAGCACTCGCCGGAAGGGCTTCCTTTGGAAACGCGCGCCAGCATTTGCAGCATCTTATTACCGCTGTCACTGTGTGCAGCATGAGTGCTGTCACTGAGTGCAGCATGATTGCTGTCACTGAGTGCAGCATGAGTGCTGTCACTGAGTGCAGCATGATTGCTGTCACTGAGTGCAGCATGATTGCTGTCACTGAGTGCAGCATGATTGCTGTCACTGAGTGCAGCATG
>LQNS02278163.1:725722-741505 GCA_001587735.2 Parhyale hawaiensis
CCTATTTTTAAGAAATCGAAATCTCAAAAGTCATTCATCTATAGGTCTGCAAAATACTGGAACGATCTACCAACTGAAATGAAAAGTATTGGAAATCCTAAACAATTCAAAGTAGAATTAAGAAATCTGCTTATGACAGTTGCTAGAAAAACTGTACCGTAGTGCAATAATTATTTTGATGACCTTGCGACAAGTTTTATTGGAACTGCTTATAGTACAAATAAATCATACGGATTTGTCCTTTTAATAGCTAGTGGGCGTGTAGGTGACCTCAACCATTAGTTAGGCCTTCGGGACGTTTCTCTTTCGTGCCCACTTTGCTTCCTTCTCGATTTCGTGCTCCTACTTGCACTTGCTTTATCTGTTCTTCCTCTTCATTCCCGACTTGCTGTTCCCGTGCGCGTTGGTCGTGTGTGGTGGGGGCGCCGTCGTGCATGGGTTCCCCGTTTCTCTTGGCGTGCTGCGTGTCTCTTGCTCTTTCCTCTGTGGTGTCATTCTGCTCGGGGGCAGAGCCCTAGACTTCCTAACTATAACTAACTCACACTAGTCCATGTCGGTGTACATTCTGTGTCTACAGCATTTGTTCGCTTTTTTTCAACTCCTGACTAGTTAGGTATTTTTTACTGGTTTGCCTGAATAGCAAATTTGCTACCTATAGGCTTGACAGTAATCATGGAATGTGATTTTTTTTATGTATTCTGTCCGTTTAATACGGATGCAACCCTTGTACAAAAGATTCTTTTGTAAATGACTGTCAATAAACTTATTATTATTATTGCAACCGGGCTAACAGGACACGGAGCATATCATCAGTACAATGACTGTATCTCGCCAAATTATTAGACTATTCAACTAGGTTGAAATTATTCGTAATTTTTTCCGAAATTAGAATGAAGTTTGCATTTTTATTAGCTAGTGATGTTGGCAAATCTTTTACTGAAGCGAAGAGGAATACGAAATGTTTAACAAAAAACTGAATGCGTTAGCCAATAGAAAAATAGGGAAACTGTACAAGCTTATATGAGTCAGTGGAACTGTACGACCCTGGAGGTTCTGCCAAACGTGATGCGCTTCATTGAAAAGATGCAATCGTGGAACGTGAACGATCACAAAGCAGTATAAGTGGGCTAAATAGAATCTTTTTCGGAAGCTACCTTCTACCGTTTTGGATAAAAGCGATGGATTAAGTTTCATCTATTTCTACGTATATATGTACAACGCGTACGACTTGTGACTCTAGTATATTAACTTAAGCCTCTGTATCTTTCTTTTTCCATCTCCATGTACATAACTTAACAGAAATGACGAGACCAGCGCACCTCTGGTTGTGAGTAGCTCAACCGCAGTTCGTATGTTGGCGGCACCGCCGGGAAGGCGCGACATCGAAACTGGGAACCGGGAGTTGTGAGCTTGGCCGGTATTGTGGCAGTCTGGGGACAGTTAAGAGCTTGCTGTGGCCCACAGTACAGTAAAGGAAGTATGGAAAATCTGTTAATTTCGGGCGGAGACGTGACGTCACAATCTAGGCACGCCCTTTGCTGGAGCAACGGGCCAATAGCAGAGAAGCGGGCAATGGTAACGGCCGGCAAGAAAATAATGCTCATCGNATATATGGTACATAGAATTACATTCCAAGTGTATATAGAACGTAAGCTGATTGTACAGTGCACGGCCTTCTTTTCATTACATATTCAAATACTCAGGCATCTTTTCAAAGTATTACTCCAAAATACTGAATGCCTATTTTACAAGAAACAAGCGAAAACGACCATCTATATTTCGGATGAATGTATTGGGAAGTCTCTACACATATTTACAACCGTAATCTGTCAATGGTGAGTATGTACAGTAAAATCTCCATTGATTATTCAAAAGTCTATGAGCCAAAATTACAGTTGGATATATTCAAAATGCGGGGCAGCTTGGGTTTAACTTGGTTAAACAACGCCCAGTCTGTTTAAAACACTAAAAAAAAGACCGCAACCACGCTGCAGAGCAAGAGTCATACATCCTCCCGTACCATGGCAGTCGGCCAACTGCAGTGCATAGCTTGGGACAAGCTGAGACTCTCATGAGAGCACAGTAAAGTAAAGGTAGTAAGGAAAATCTGTTAATTTCGGGCGGAGACGTGGCGTCACAATCTAGGCACGCCCTATGCTGGAGCAACGGGCCAATAGCAGAGAAGCGGGCAATGATAACGGCCGGCAAGAAAATAATGCTCATCGTTATACCCTTCAAGTTAATAAATAGGCGTAAAATCTCTTCGATAACTTAATATAGACATAGAAGAAGAAAAGAATATGGAGAATTGGCTATCAGTGACTACAGTAAACATGCTTACTATGGGCAGGAATTTTAAAAATTATGTACTAGTTACCGAAATTTACTTTTGATTTGGTTATCGCTCGAATGTTGGCAGAGTTTTTGCTGTTGATAGACCACTAGATAGATCTTGCCGGATATGAAGTAGCGAAAATTGGAGAAAAATGGAAAACGTATCGAAATATGATCGATACAATAATGGAACGTTGTTGAGATACATTTCGCAACTTATCGTGCCTGGATATTTAAAATTCGCGTAACTAGCCCGGACCTGTGACGCCATCGCTGAAGACATCGCAGGTTGGCCATGGCCAATCACAGCGTTGAGGAACGATGACGTAGGCCTCTAAACCACGCCCATCAGCCTAATGTTGCGCTAATTTACCCCTTAGAAGTTTCCCTACTACCTTTACTGTACTGTGCTATGGCCTCACGATTGTGGCCCACAGCCTGTGGCCTCACGACTGTGGGCTCTGTGCTATAACTTCACGACTGTGGCCTCACGATTGTATCCCTGGAACTGCGGCTTTACAACTCTAGCCTCCCTACCGTGGCCTCACCCTACGTATTTTAGTACACAGCGGCTCGTAGCCTCTGACTCAGCCTCGCCGCTGGGTACAAAAATACAATTAGTGCATCTACTCAGGCACTTCTGTACCTCTTCACCAGCTGTCGCCATTGTCACTGAATTACCTCATCACCTCCATTACTCGAAGTGGCACCATTACCCATAGCGTATCAGTCGGTATACCTCACGCTCAGAACCACCAGCTGTCTCTGCACCATTGCACCCGCACCACACCTCCACTGCACGCACCATCTCACCACCACAGCAGCACCCGCTACAACTCCTGCTTGCAGCCTCTGCAGCTCGGAACTCCTTCCCTGCAGAGTGAGATCGTAGAGAGGCAGTTGCTGTCACCTGGAATGGCAATGAGAGGCATGCGAAACACGCTGCCGCATGGAGGTGGCTGGTACTTGCTGGTCCAGAGCTGTATGTGGGGTGTACCACTGCAATGGTGCAGAGCTCTTGTATGTTGGGCTGGTTATTAAGAGCGCAGATAGAACGAGGGTCGGTATCGCTCCTCAACCCATTTCTGAGATTGCACGCGCAATGAACTGCATGATGCGGCGCCCTAACGTTGCTGTAGCCCTATCGACCGTTCCTAATATGGAGGAAATGCATATATGCTCTCAAGTGGCCTCTAGGGCTGCTTCTAAACAGTGCTCTTATAACAGAAAATATTTAAAAAGATCTCCCCACTGTCTGCAATTCCAGTAAATGAAAACAGCAGCGATCGTTGCGGGGAAAATTGCTAGGATATAATAATCGTAAGTGGTAGAAAGCATCGCTGTCGGTATTGTTTAGGAAAATAATACACAGGAAAAAACCATTCGTATCCATAGAAAAATAATTTTTTAACAAATTCAAAAAAGGTTCAACGTGGAAGATTATTGTACGCAGTTAGGTAGCAATTTTTGTTGATTGCAAGGTTGCTGTTTGAATCTTATTTTTAATGTTTTAGTTGTGTCCAAGAAAGTGAAAGTGTTTCTCACATTAGCCTTTTCTGTTACATCCTTCTGACTGAGCTTCAGTCCTAAACTGCTCACTAAATGGATGTCTGCTAAATTGGGCCAAATATAAAATTTTAAGGTAGTGAACTTTGTACGTGAACTGATAAAGGTCTAATATTTTATGCATTGTTGATGCCTCGCTGACTAAAATAACAGTAAACGCATGATAGGGGCAACAGCTAAGCCTCGCCAGCTTATATAACCCACCTGCTTTATCGACGTCCCCTGGGAATGGTCTTAAGCGAAAGGACACTGACGTAGAGTGAAGTGAAGAACATTTAGCTAGGATTTGTTACGACAGCCGCACGGGGGGAGAGCAGAGTACCTGTACTCTGTATTAAGTGTTTGTGTACCGGCTTATGTAAGCTCCTTCTTGGTGCAACGGATCGGTCCATAAATTGCAGCATGTTCTTTTTTTCGAAAGCATCTTTCTGGACAATTTTTACTGTGATATGGTACCATGTGACTTAGATTTCCGGACAAAATAGTAAAGATGATTTCCGTCATCCAACGTGGATGCTTTTTTGACGGTGTTGTTCGAGCTGCGAACTTTACGATAGAGCGCACAGCTTGAAACGCTGGGCAGAAATGATAGTCAGGGTTGCCAAAAATTTCTTCAGCTACACGTAATATTTGTAAATACCAGTGAAGGTTTTAATACTTTTTGCCATTAATTGACTGTACGCTTTCAAAACTGTGTTGTAAGTAGTGGTTGGCATTGTTCAAGCTACGGTGAGATCTATTCCCCTACTCCATGTTGTGATGAATTTTAATATAGACTAGTGGCCTGGGCCGTCATTATAAATCAATGAAGGTAGAAAATTAGCACCTCAGGAAAACCCTCGCTGTCTCCTGTGCTTATTACTGTTCAGAAGGCTTCTTTAATGAAAATTCAGCATTCTGCTTAAAAAATTGGGTATATATATTGTGAGGCGCAGGTAAGTGACATCTCCTGTAGCCACTCAGAACAATGAACATGTCCAGACACGATCATGCAGGCAGGCTCAGGTCCCTAAGCTTGAGCGCCCAAGTGCGACCTCCGTATCCAAGATTAGATTAGATAGGCGGCAGTAGACGAACCAATAGGCCCATTCCCCAAGAGACACCGGAACATACGCCACGGCACTCTATGAGCCATTGCCATTATGTTAGTAGGATATAGATAATAGAGGACAGGAGAAAAGAGAGAGGGAGAGAAAAAGGGGGAGGGGGGTGAATGCACGCAAGCACGTTCAAGAGCCGCTGACATGCGGAGCTTAGAGACATCAAACTGTGTAGTTGGAGCGGGAGAGAGAATGAGATGGATTAAGGTTGCCTCGGAAGCTAGGGTCGTTAAGTGCTTGCAACTCCCGGTGGAGGAGTTCTTAGTTGCGGAGGATGTCTCTCCCAATATACGTCAAGACGATTTTTAAACGCGTTGACTGACTCCGCACTAACAACATCGGAGGGGAGTCTATTCCAAATGCTGACTATGAAATACGGGAAGAACTGCTGACTTAAGTTCGTTCGTTCTTCGAGCTTTATGCTTGAGTTGAGATACCGCCGTCGGCACCTGAATTTTCTCCTATCTTCTTTCCATAGAGCGTGACAGGAAATATATAAATATAGTTGTAAGTAAATAAACAAATAAAAACACGACGTGAAATATTATGTAGTACTGATAAATAGCATTATATTCTTGAGTGACAACAAGAGCACAGATGTATGTAATCTGCCACCAAATTTTTGTTTTTATTATTCATTCACTGATTGGAATAAATTAGAGATCTCTTTCAGCATCTCTCTTCTCTTTCTCTCCTCTGCATGTCTGAATTCAAACTTTACCAAAGTCCCACCGAACTTTATGCAAGTTACACCTGTGCCGAGACCTCCGCCTGGTTGCGTAAGGTCAGGTCACTTTTACAAATAACTGCAATCAGAAGGCTGATCACTGATGCACTAACTTTGTTGTAACATCAAATTATGCCATTTGCCTGACAGAAGTTTCACCTCCTGTTGCCTTTTTTTCTTTGCTATTTGTTGCATTTTTGCCAAAGCGCGCATGCGCCCTGCAGGCTGCGTTAGCATAAAGCTGCTTGTGATGTGGTCATTGAGGAGCGGAGAAGCCCTAAGCTATGTCACTATGTCTGAAATTTTCCATTTCCCCCTAAGAGAAGAAAATTTAGCAATAGTTGGATATCAGAGCTTAGGGTCTACAGCAACATCAAGTCTAGAACCCAGGGCTCACACGACAGTCAAACGAAGTGCTCTTCAGCTCAGCGTCCGAATGCTCTGCTGCGTTCGCTTGACCAGCAGAAAAGTGCATTGCTAATTCTTAAACTTACTCCAAACCTGAGGAAAAAATAGAGGCTTTTTAGCGACGTTTGCCAAGCCAATTAACCGACAATTAAATTTGAGCAACTTTCGGTAGACATGCAATGTTCGTTGACAGGCATACAGCAATGCGTTCGGACGAATTGTTCAGAGAACGCGTTCATTTGACTCTCGTCTTCTCTCAGCTCTGCGGCCGAATGTATTGTTAGGTATTGGTAAGCGCGACTGTGTGTGCGCCAAAGCATTTGCTAAAATGTCAACTGTCAAGTCATGAGTTAGCTAAGCAAGTGTCTGTAGTAAAGCATGGGCTGTTGCTTCTAATCTGACATGAATTAAAACTCATCGACAAGAAGGCACTTTTTTACACACAACACTGACACCTCAACTCATGCGGACGTTGGGTTAAGGAAAAGCCTTCACTTGACTGTCGTGAAAACTCTCCTTGGCGCAGCCCCATACAGTTACAAAAATAATATATGCCTCGACCGGAGGTGCTGTACATTTTCAGGACACAGCCTTTAGTCTACCTCGCCTGTAGGTATGTCCGCAGCTGAATAGAGACCACGGTTTCTCTCATCACAGCGCCATAATAACATCAACAGTCAATCACTGCTCACAATTGCCTGTAACTGGACCAAGTCCTAACTATTTGTTGAACTCTGTAGACATTGCCGAGCCTTTTTACCGATATATTCGTGTGGCTAGCGACCCCATTTCATTCAACATTTTATCGCAAACACTACGCAGGTTTTGCTTAGTATTATGAGGGACTTGAGACACAGTAGTTAGACGAGCGAACTATTGCACAGCTGGCTGCTGGTCATACAGCTTTCGATAATTGCGCTGTTTACAGTTCTATTTTGTCTCACATAATTTTGAACAACTGTTCCCACTTTCAGAGTTATGATTGCAGTAAATTTTCAGATAAGTCATTTATATCAACGTTATGCCGTGCTTTGATTTGTGTGATGATCAATTAGCACTTCTACCATTAACTAAGATTTTATAAAATATTTTATATTAATAGTAAGTGATTTACTGAAGGCTACAGATTTCCATATACATAGTAAAGTGAAGCTACTGAGCAAAAACTGGTTGTTATGCACCAAGAGCACCAGCATGGAGCCGCTGTATATGAAGCCCACACAGCTGCTGCTTCTTGTGATGGCAACACTCGAGTCTGCTACTTACGCGGCTGCTGTGATGGATGCCACCACAGCTGAGGGGATATTGGCCCGATATCCTGGACAGGATGACTATATAAGTAAGTCTAGGGACCTACATGTCGGCAGTATAGTCTGCTCTCCTGGCTGTAGAAGCAAGTGTTGGGACCTACGTGTCTGTAGAACTGTCATTTACTGGTGTCGCAGAATAAAACCAAGTACTATACTGTAAAACCAAATTTAAACATCCATTGCCGTATTGGAATAGCCCTATTTGATGTATGACCTAATGGTGCCTGCGCGCTAGTTGGTGCTAGTTGCTTGGCTGTCACCGTTGTTTCTCTGTCAAGCTCCGTCATTGATGCAGTAATTCGATAATTTACGAACTGGACGTCCATAAGAATGACAGGAAAGCAATAACAACGGGACATGATATATTACCTCAGCGAAGTCACACGAGCAGCTGGTAAACCAAGCTGCCGCCTCCAGTTCCAGAGGGAGCAACTCCCCCGCCACGTTGCGCAGTCCAAGTGTCGTATTTTATGACGCGTGGCTGAGATGACTGCAGAAAGTTTACATTTCTCTGCATCCTTGGCAGTCAGTTACATAGTTAGGGCTCCCGTGATGGTGGATGGTGCAGTGTAGACGTGTGGTGGCACCACAACTATTGCAAACATTATACAGCTGCCTGCTGGGGGCCGCCGCCCACCTTCTTGTTAGTAACTGCTGTCATAGATCATTTCTTATTGCGTGTGTATATCAATTAACACATACTCCTAAGCTCGTAACTCTTGACTCTGTCCCTTTGATGCGGTCATAGCAATAGCGTCCTTGGTTAATTATCTCACACAGGTCGAGTTGAATGCTGCAAGATATTCAGTAGTAAAACATTTTATTCTACGCACGTCTCCAGATGTGCACTGCATGAAAAATGTAAGTTTTGTAGAGGGGCTACTTCGTGGCCCTGCTCCTGACCTTTACTTCTCTTTAAAGTTTAGCTCCATACAGAAATGTTAACTGAATGAATCTATCCGATTGATTTTAAGAATGCCGTACGATTATTGAGTCCAGCAAAGTGTGGGTGCGGCAAACAGTTATGTGACCTTGAGACGTTGTGTTTCACGTGACGTTTAGTGGCACCTGATGGAAATTGTGGGAACTTATTTCTGAAACTTTCACCTCATTTGTTTTGGATTTTTAAAAGCGAGACTCAAAACTAGATCCTTATAAGCGGCTCACTTCCCAGAACTTCTTGAGGCTGATAGTCCCGAACTAACTACCTAGCTACGATTATATGTACTATATGCTGATCCTCCAGGCCCGTGGTCGTCGGTGTCTGCTGTCGCTGGCGGCTCTGCAGACCTTCCATGCGACCTGAGGTCACCCCAGCGGGATGACCGCGCCATGTTGGTCTTGTGGTACCGCAGCGGCGTCGTCAAGCCCGTGTACAGGTGAGCTTCAGGCAATCGGATATTTATAGGCATTTATCCCATATTTTCTGACAGCGTTCACTATATACTCGTAGGCAGCTAATAACTGCCTATATATTTCCCATTGGGACTGTTCTACCTGCTGGAACTTGCGCCATCTACCTGATGCGATCTACTCTTGTTTCACGTGTCTGATAAGTCATACCTCCCCTCCCGACCTCCCCCATTTATGGTGGTTAGGTCAGTGTCCTCTGTTCTTGACTGTGGATTACAGAAATGCTGACGCACTAATCCCATTATGGTAAGTATTCATTTGGCTTTTGGGTAAGCGGACACTTGACCTTCAGCATGCCCTCGCAGCGCTCTAGGATTCTGCTGCTGCTGCGAGATCCTCCATCCCAGGGCAACTCCCGCCCCCAGGGCATCACCCATCCCAGGGCAATTCACGCCCCCAGGGCATCACCCATAAACCTCAGACACAGAACACCATATTAAGTCTTCAAGGCGTCATCGATCGGCACGCGAAATTTAACGCAATAGGCTCTTCTTGTTCAGAACTGTATAGAGATGTGCTGGCCTCAACTTGTCGGATCGAGTTTCGGGTGTAAACACTGAATCGATTGCTCTTGGGACTACCAACACGCAGTCTCGCTCCATAACATAATAAAATTGTTTCTAGCAACTGCAACACGATTCAAAGTTGCGAAGCCAACACTCTTGTCTCCAATTCCAGACAAGTTAAGCCTTCTTGGATTGCTTAATTCTACCTGGACGAACCAATCAATGACTATTACAGTAAAATCTCCGACTTAGTCTTATAGTAACTGCTAACCCTTATATAGAGTCATCTTTCATTAACTCTCTGTGCTGCCTTCATTTCCTTCCTGATACTGACAAGCTATAACGTGTTCTTGTCTTTACTCGACTTGTTATTCCCTTGTGTCGCGTCCGGAGCTGGTGTGGCTCCCCTCCGCCAACCCCCCCCCCCTGCCTTGCCTTTGCAGAGTGCTTCTCCACACCTCTATTTGTCCTGAAGCACACCGCTGTGCCTAGGGAGCTTTAAATTAACCTACGCACGCAGAGAATTCTTTATACGGGTCAGTTTACATTTACGTTCTTAAGGGTAATTCTAAGCTGAAACAATTTGCCAGTTGATGGATACTGGGACGGTATTGGTCGCTTTTGTGAAGTACTCGTCCCGATCAGTTGATGAATACTGGGACGGTATTGGTCGCTCTTGTGAAGTACTCGTCCCGATCAGTTGATGAATACTGGGACGGTATTGGTCGCTCTTGTGAAGTACTCGTCCCGATCAGTTGATGGATACTGGGACGGTATTGGTCGCTTTTGTGAAGTACTCGTCCCGATCAGTTGATGGATACTGGGACGGTATTGGTCGCTCTTGCAAAGTACTCGTCCCGATCAGTTGATGGATACTGGGGCGGTATTGGTCGCTCTTGCGAAGTACTCGTCCCGATCAGCACGGGCGGCGAATCCGGGTATGCATTCGCAATAAAATATTTGAGCAACTTCGCAGTGCAGGGCTCCAGGCCATTCAACAAAATGCCTTTCATATTCGAAAAGCCACTATCATTGAATTTCTGAAGTTTAAAACCTTAGTGGATTTATATTTACTAAGATGCAAGACATACCAGTCGTCAGCGGTTGCGTGCAATGTGGAGATAACTCGCTGATAGCCCTCTCACGGACCTCCGAATATAGATTACCCCCGCGCAAGATAGGTGGCGGGCGTAGTGTCAGCTGGACCTTTCACGAAGAACTTCCAAGATACCCAAAGTATTTAAAAAGTAAAGTATAAACTATATCACACTGTTGTAATGCAGTACGTCTATCCCCAGTGTGTCCAGCCTAAACTTTCAAAACGATAATGACCAGGTAGAGTTTCAAAACATTGGAATACTGAGGTTTGGAGCAGAATACAGCACTATACGCCGTACTGCCCAACGAACTGAGTTAGGTGCGTAGTGCAGTGCTGCTTAATTTACTATGTGCTGGTGCTCTTTGAACGCTGGTAGCTGAAACCTTCAGTTTTATTTTGGCGTATTGAACCGATAACTTGATAAAATCACCCGAGCTCATGCTAGTAAAGATATGCGTTGTATTCCTAATAAAACAATTGATTTCAGTCATCCTATTGCCGCTCTGCCATTTTAGCAGCATGAATAAAAGCATGAAGGACAAAGTGTCAGGTGCAGGTTGTGTGCGTCCAATGTTGGGTGGCCAGGGCTGTTTTTCAAGTGGGATTTGCATAACGATGAGGTGATTATTTTGTGCTGCAACGACTCGCTTTTTGCGCTGTAATTTGAGCCTAAGCCTTCAGTGATTATTGGCCTCGCTGTGCCACTGGATCTGCCGACCAGAGATTTTATCCTGCACTGCAGGCTGTGCCTAGTGTTCGCTGCAGCTGTGCACAGCTTGTGCTATAGCACAGCAATCGTAAAGTGTAACGCAAGGCGCAATAGTGCTGCATGTCAATGTGTTACAGTTCAACTTGAACTGTATAATGTTGGCTCTGGAGCCACAATAAATGAGGCGCCTGACACGCATACAAAAAAAAATAAAATAAAACAAAATAACAAGCGCTCAATCTCACCAATGCGGACCAGCAACCAGAGCCACTCCATGAAGCGATATGTTATTTACTATTATTGTTATGTAATCGTATTTGTGCTGCACGACGCGGTTAGCAAACAATAAGCCGCATCCGACAATACAAGCATAAGTGCAAATAATAACTACATATAGAGCACTCTGAGAGCGCATACGTCCGCTAGGCAAGGCGACGGAAATGAAAAATTCAAATTGGTTCTGAAACTATGATTTCCTTTGTATCAACACCAAAATCTGACCATTTATGCTCTTTCACAGATATTACAGCTTCTGTAAATTTCTTGAAGATCCGTCAATAACTTTTCGAGTTATGTTGCTAACAAACATAAGTGAAACACACAAACAGACCAGCCAATCACCGCTGAAACTTTATCATTTATACCTTTCCACGTAACTAACAGTCAATGCAAATTTTTGCTAACAAGCATAAAAGTGAACACAGCGATAAACAAACAAACGAATTGACAGAGCGTCACAAAAATTTGGTCATTCACTCTTCGTGATATGCTTAAAAACTCAAGCAAATTTCATAAAAATTGGTCCATACCTTTTTGAATTATGGCATTAAGAAAAAAGAGGCGATAAACAAACAAACAAACAAACAAACAAACAAACAAACAAACAAACAAACAAACGGATGAACGGATCTTCACCAAAAGGTAATTATCTGTTCCTCCTAAGATGCCTTACAATGCCTGTAAATTTCGTAACGACCTGCCCATAACTTTTTGAATTATCAGGGTGACAGACAAAGAGACTGGATGACAACATAACCTCCTTGGGGGAGGTGATAACATATACAGAACGATTAGCATCCGTTGCCAGCTGTCGGGTCCAACAGTGACGTAATTCACAGGCTATCTTTGTTCTTCTTCTTCTTCTTCTTAAGCTGATCAGAGCCTCTCGTTAGCTGTTACTATAGCGCCTAGCGTGACTGTGGTGGCTGTGCAATAATTCCCGCAGTGAGAGAAGCGCGTTAAAATTTACTACTCTGCAAAATACCCGCCCGAGTGTCACGGCACTGGTATACTCCAATGGGTCGTTAAGTAACGTAACGACGCTCGAACCGCTGGTAAGCAGCTCGCAAAAAAGCCATTCACTTCTGACTTGAAGGAGATAAAGCAAAGCCAGCGCAGGCCCGAGTTTATCGAGCCCATCACGCCGGCGTGCGACGAGTATGTCGCATTAATGCCTCTTTGGGATCTTCCCAGCGTTAGAAACATAAAGTAGAGAAATATTATCGGCTTTAGATGTTGATCTTCTGATAGTAAATACTGAACACTAGACAATACCACGCGCTCGATAAAGCTTTGGTAATCCAAATGAGGTTCTTTTACATTTCACATTTTGATTAGCGCATGAGATTCGAGAATTTTTCACTAAATGTATACACGCAATACAAAAACTACCTATTCGCCATTGATGGAATAATTATTTAGAAAATCCACTAGTTGAGACTGAAAATAAAGATAAGACATTCCAGAGTAATCATATTTCACACATTTGTGGAGAGAATATTTGAAGGTAAACACCAATACTTCAGTTTGTCATAGCGCCGCCTGATGTTCTCACACGGTATCTCTGTGAATATCGTGAAATGTGCTCTCTTGATTGGTATTGCGTCATGGGGTAAAATGTTCACTTAAAAAAAAAAGATTTTGCCGTATATTGAATCAGTACATAACTCAAGTGCAGTTGCAAAGACGATTAAAATGTCCGAAACGGTTCTTAGAAAACTTTCATGAAATCCTCTAATGTATGAAGGAAAAAAAAGTTTGACCGCATAAACTCCCTCCAGTAAACCTTAGTAGGCTTTCGAGAGGCTTTAAAAGTTGAGAAATGGTGGAGAGACGCACAAATGTCATTCAATTTGAGCGTTAGTGCAAGAACAGTTCGTCACATGCTGCTCTATTCTGAACATTTCGTATTTATATAAAAACATAATAGGGCTTCAGTAGTCCCAAGAAACCCGCTCACACACAAACAAAGAGAGAAACAAACAAACAAACAAAAAAAAAACAAACAAACAAACAAACAAACAAAAAACAAACAAACAAACAAATAAACAAACAAACAAACAAACAAACAAACAAACAAAGAAACAAAGAAACAAAGGGGAAGAAATCGGTTATTGCAAAATCAAGGGATACTCAATAAATTGTTGAAAAAAGTTTATTCTGATGAGTTAGGGAGCTGTCAATATCCCTGTCATGACTTGAGGAAGAAGGACCGGCAATTTTTCAAGTGCTCTTTTGGAAGAGGATCCCTCATGGTTCCGGAGACTTTTCTAGAGTTGGCACAGCCGCAGTGGTTGCAATGGAAGGACAGTAAAATACTGGAAAATAAATTAGTATTGAAAGAAAACTATTTGTATGTCCATTGTGTAGACGGCGTAACTTATCGACAAGATAACACTGCTGCTCACACAGCTAAATAACACAGAACGGTTTCTGGCGCGAAATATTACAACTCTGCTATGCTACTAGTAGACCTAAAAAAATCTATAGTGAAATTTAATGAAAGATGTTAATAAAAATAGTAGACAATTTAAGGATAAAAACATCTTTTTTAGGGACAAACATAATATTGATAGCCTGAATGAGTAGCTTGTGACCCACATTTGAATTTTTCATCCTCCTGCTGGCCCGCGGCCCGCCTCATCACGCAGTCCGCGGCTGTGGCGTTTTGTATTTTGTAGAGCTCAAACTAACGGCCCAGATTCTCTGACTATAGTCAAACTAGCGTAAGGAGTCCGATGGGCGTGGCTAAACGCGCAAATCAACTTTGCCAAATCTCACTAAGCGCGTGGCATAACTTGTCTCAATCGATAAAATTATATTTTTATTCAAAAACTCAAAATGTATAAGTTAATAGATTAGGTTTGGCACTGCTGCGTTCAACTCAGCCCCGCCCCTAAAGGATGGCTTACGCTGGTTTGACTATAGTGGTGCAGTCGAAGATCAATTGTGAACCACACGACTTTTGACCATGTCTGCTAGGCTATATATAGTATATAATATAGAATAGACACAAGTTGCGTTTCAGGTACTGGAGGGTTTGGATATAAATTGCTTTACAAGACTCGATTTGGGCACATATGGCATTTTCTACATAGTTCTTCGGTACGCCTCATATGTTGTTTTGTATCTGTTACATTCGCTGTACTTTGAAGCAATTTTAAAAATTTGTGGTAAAATTTGATATTGTCATTTTTATTGTGGTCGCTGTACGAACAATGTTCAATGAACTTTAATTTATCATGTATGTTCGGGCGTTTGTCCGTACGTTACAGGGAGTAACGTCTTACTCCCTCTCTCCCCGGGGAACTAATTTTATTTTTATGTTCCAATAGCTGGACATAAGCCTTCGCGTCTTACTTAACCTTCAATAACCTACTGTGTGCAGAGAAGCACGTTGCAAACAATGTTATTCTTAAGGTGCGTTTCAGCTAATACCATCTCTAAAGGAAACTGAATTTAGGTACAGCTCGTAAGATCATCGGGGCGTGCTAATAAGGTCACCGACTTTAACTTCACGGTCCACTGGTGCTTAGCTCTCTCAATGTCACCCTCTCGTCAGGGTACTCGTCTTTGATTGGCAGTGTCGAGGTTTCAAAAATAGAAAGCAAAGACTATCGGGTCTTAAACAGAAGACTGCCTCCTCTCAGTGATCACTATTGGCAGCGACCTGAGATACCAATACGGTATCAGACCCAGGCCTGTCTCACCCAACAGCTCTGCATCTCATCACTTTTAAAGTTCTTTTACTACTCCGGGCCGATCATAAACTTTTCAGATTAGGCACGCGCGCCCTGCAGAAATTTCCCAAAAAATAAGGACGCCCTTGGGAATTTTCCTCTACGGCGGGTGTGTTCCAAAGAATATCTTTTCATCGCTTACGATGTTGACTTTACTGTCGCTATATGTTTACCTTCCATCAATTAGTAACGGAATCCCCAGAAACCTTCAGAGAATACCAGAATAATCTTCTATTAATGCTGTAGTTTGCGTTTCCGGGAACATTTCGCAACGTTAAGGGCACTTGTGGAGCAGATAAAAACTTACATAGGAATTTGTAAACAGTTTGCAGCGTGTTGACCTGAGCTGGATATTACATTGTTATGAAAGCTCCCGTGTGCTGCGTTTACGTAGCTCTTTCAGAGCAATTTATACATCAGCATATAGTTGAAGAGTTTCAGCTCTAGCTTTACTGTGATGCTACTGCTTCCTACGATCCTTGTAGTATTCGTTTTATTGAATAACTACCGTATCAAAAAGAGTGCCAAAGTCTTTGCATTTGAAGTCTGTTCTTCTTCCGAATAATGTGACTTGCTTCTGAGATTTGCTCTG
>LQNS02278163.1:767713-777847 GCA_001587735.2 Parhyale hawaiensis
GGCCACAAAATATTCTAATAGCTTCGCTGTACGGGGAGCAAGATTGTTTAACAAATTACCTCGGCATATTCGAAACGCCACTGATATCAAAACTGTAGAGTTCAAAAATTTGCTGGATTCACGTTTAAGAAGAATACCAGATAGACTAGCGGTCAGCGGTTACGTGCACTGTGGAGATAATTCGCTGCTGGCTCTCTCTTTGGTTACAAACTGCGGCACCACAGAAGACACCCAGCAGAGTGACTCCACACACGTGGGGTAACGTGAGCAACGTCGCCTGGACTTCTTCTGAAGACTCTCAAGGCAAGGTAGGTAGGTAGGTATTCAATTCGGCTGTGAATTTTTTTCTCCTTGTGGGGGGATGGGTCATACCAACGTTAGCGGCGGACACAGCGTGCTGCACAGTGGCACTGAGGCACCCGGGAACGATCTCCACGCCAGACGCGGTCTTTCTCAAGCCGCTCGGTGTGCTGAATCAGCACATATGTTTGTGCGCATAGCTATCGTGGTGGTACCTGCCCTTGGGTAGAGGAAGGGGGGGGGGAGTGGCTGATCGTTGAACCTTCCGTTTCGGCGCCATAGTTCTTAGCGACCAGTAATCGGCTGCAGCTCTACTTACTCCTCTGGGGCCATTTGGCCTATGTCTGCTGAACGAACCAGTGCGAGTGGATTTCCAAGTGGAGGGTGCTGTCAGAGTTGACCTCACCTTCACATTCTTCTTCTTAGCAATGTTTTGGCCCTCTTAGTACTGCGCTCTGCTTCATTTGAGTTTTCCCGTCCTTTGATGCTCCTACGCGAAGTTTTAATAACAACAACAGTAAAGCCACGCGTTGTGTCCCGCGTGGGTGCAGTTTTGTGCTTTTCATCCCGTCACCACCATTTCTTCTGTCACAGCCTGTATCTGATCTGCCTAAGCATCCTTCAAATCTGAATTTCATCCTCTAAAAACTTCACCTCATCCTTCAAAAGATGTGTTTCTTAATCCAAAATGTATAACCCATCCTGTAAAGTCTGTATCTCTTCCTCCACTACCTGTGTCTCTATCCACATCTTGTACTTCGCACTCCAAAGCTTTCCTCCCTTCAGCCTAATTCTTTGTCTCACTCTCCAAAGCCCGCATATCTTCACTCAAACCTGAATCTCTTCTTTAGGTACCCGCACCACATAATTCAAAAACCAGCATCGCTTAACCCAAAACTGTATCTGATAATCCAGAACCTGTATCCCATCCTCGAAAACTTGCGTCTCTTCTAGTAAAACTCATATCTCATGCTCCACCCGACTATCTCGTTCTCCACTTGCATTTTTTTTTCAACCAAATCCTGCATTGCATTACCCCTAACCTGTAATTCTTTATTTGTGACTTGTATCATTTAACCCATGATCTGAATAAGATCCTCCATATCCTTTATCTGACCCTCCACAACCTCGATCTAACTCGCCATAATCTGTATATCACCCTCCACAACCTGTTTCTCATCCTCCGTTACCTACATCTTACCCTCCACAACCTGTATCTCACCCTCTATAATCTGTATCTCCCGCTCTATAACCTGTATCTCACCCTCTACAACCTGTATCTAATCCTCTATATCTATATCTTACCCTCCACAACCTGTATCTCGCCCTCTATAATCTGTATCTCCCGCTCTATAACCTGTATCTTACCCTCCACAACCTGTATCTCATCCTCTATATCTATATCTTACCCTCCACAACCTGTATCTTACCCTCCACAGCCTCTATATATGACCTCCACAACCTGTATCTCACCTCCACAACCTGTATCTCACCTCCAAAACCTGTATGTCATCCTCTTACCTTACAGAATATGTATCTCATCCTCTGTTACATAGCTATATCTTACCCTACACACCCTGTATCTCACCACATCCATAGCTCGCAAAACCAACCAACTCCGCCAGTAACGCTACAATCAGTATCCTCTCTCCTTGTCTGTTTATGCCTCGTTCTGCACCCACTTTTGCAGTCGGAAGCTCCCACTTTTGCCCAGGGTGCACAGCTCGCGTTTACTCTTTCTCTTCAATAACACAACAGATGTTTTTTCCTCCTCCTTTTCCATTAGGATTTTTCAATTGGTTCAAGTGAATGCGAATCAACTGTTATGTCAAGTAACAAGAGCGCACTTTTTTCCTCTGCAGCAAGTCACAAAGCGGCTCTGCATATTTAACCATTGCCACCGACTTTGACGTAAAGAGCAAAAGGCACTCAGAGCTTTATAAGAGCACAAAGGAAGAGTCTGCGTGCATTGCATTTTCACAGGTGGTGTAAAGCACAAGGCATTGCAGACAATTGTTCTTGTGGCCGCAGTGCTCCAAAGATTGTAAAGCTGCTGGCCACTTAATGAGCACCGTGGTTATACGGGCCATTGTGTTCTTCATCAAAAGTGAAGCACGGGCTTTCACTCAGAACTGTTTTTGCCTCTGTCTTTCTCCATGTCTAATGAAATTTTGTGCGTAAACACCACTGACTTAAGTGCGCCTCGTCGCCAGGCGTAGGTTCCTTGACAGCACTGGGAAGTTTATTTCATCTGCAGCTCATTCAGCCAAGCTTGGGAATGGAGACATTCTGGCTCACGAACTTAAGCCTGATTCCACTAGCAGTGCGTCGAGGTAGTGCACTGAAGCTTTTGTTTTTGCTGCTGAGATGGGCACGCGCCAGTCTCTGTGAGGATAATCCTGAAGCACCTGTCAATTTCTTAATTACTAACTGATAACACAACTGTAGTGTCAACTAGGTTCAAATGCTATCCAGTTGTAGATGCAACTCAGTATAGCAATGAAGCCTTTGGACCTGACACTTGCTGGTCAAGTGATGCAGTCCCACTTGAGGAGAAAGAGTCTCAATACCGCTCTCACGTCACTTACCCTACGTATGCTCTCAGTTCAACGAGTAACTTTTTATTACTGTAGACAACGCAGTCGTATTGTATGACTGTTCATCGCTCTCATGAAATTAAAAAGAAATATAAATAATTGTGATACTGGTTTAACGTCCCTTGTAGTGTCTCGGTTTTCAGGTTATTCGTTGATCTCGCTAAATGATAAAACTGCAATAATTCGAACAGCTGGCGACATCCCACAACTTCTGTACTGCAGTGGTAACAAAAGACTATTTACCGACCTATGCAGACAGATATTTCCGTTGCGATATTTTTATAGTGAGGCCTGTTGCAGACGATAGTCTTTTGTCATGTGTTTTCACGTCACCGCGTTCGAACGCCTTACTGTGTCTGTGTAAACAAGAAAAACAAACACTGCTCTTGGTGACGGCATTTAATAAAATTTCGAAAGTATACCACACACTTCACTAGTGACACACGTTAAGCCAGAGAATACGACGGTAAACATTTTATAGATACTTTTGAGGGTCTTACAGACATGTTTGCAAGGACAGTGCGAAATATTCGAACGCGGTGAAGTGGAAAAATCGGAAGAAAGACTATAGTCTGCAGCGGCCTTAATCTACCATGAACGCCGTGTCGCACCGAATAACTGAAAACGGAGTTCGAATCTGTAAGTGACCGCTTTTACTTCTGGCAAAAGGATTATATTTTTTTTAGAGGCTGCTTGTCAGTCTCCAAGACAACAGAAAAAGTTATGGACAGATATCAATGAAATTTACAGGGAATGGTTAGTATGTTACGAGGAACAGATGATTAACTTTTAAAAATGTGAAGATATAAACGTCCCACGGTTTATCACCTCCGCCAAGGAGGTTATGTTTTCGTCGAGTTTATCTGTCACCAAGATAACTCAAACAGCTATGGACGGATTTCCGCAAAACTTACGGGGATTGTTAGATATGTAAGGAGAAGCAGATTACTAACTTTTGATAAAGATCCGCTTATCCGCTTGCCTGTTTGTCTGCCTCATTTTCTTAACACTATAACTCAAAGAGTTTTGGACGAAGTTTTATGAAATTTGGATAAGTTGTTAGGTATATTACGAAGAGTAAATCAGTTAATTGGTCTGTTTATTTGTTTGTCTCTGTTTTTGATTTTATGCTATTAGCAAAATACTCAACTCGAAAAGTTATGAACAGATCTTTATGAAATATACAGGCTTTGTTAGTAAAGTTGATATACATAAATGTTTGAATTTTGGTGATGATCAGTTGGTCTGTTTGATTTGTAAGACTAATATATGTTAGAATGTTTGTAAGCAGCATAACACGAAAAGTTGTGAGCCGATCATTAATAAAATTACATAAGCTGTTATTACAGCCAAAAGGCACAAATGATTAGATTATAGTGCTATTACTATTAGAAGTCATAGTTTCAGAACCAATTTGAATTTTTCACTACCGTCGCCTTGCTTGGCGGAGGTATATGCGCTCTCAGAGTGCTACAGTTTGTTCATTTGTCTGCTTGTTTATTCTTGCTAAAATAACCCAAATAGTGACAATTGGATTCATTGTGGGGAAAGTTACGAATAGCATGTGGCAAAATTCTTGTGATGATCTGTCTGTTTGTCTACGTTTTTTTCTACAAAAAGCTATGGATGAATCGTCAGGAAATTTGCAGGCATTGTTAAAAACGTTAAAAGGCATAAATAACCAAATTTTGAGAAAGTTTAAGAGGAAATTTTGGTGTCAGGATTAATTTAAAATTTTCATCAATATTGTCTTGCTTGGGAAGGTGTACGCTCTCGCAGCGCCTCTCCAGTTCTTCATTCAAACTACAGAAATACCTGCTGTACTGACGCTTTGTATGAGTAGCACCATTCAGCACGCATTTGTATTGTGTAATGATACAGTCATTTTTACAGTGACTTACGAGAAGCATCTATAATATAGTGCTTATCACAGCGCCCTTCATGGTTACACATAAGTTTAACCGAAAGCGTCTGTTGGAGTAGCGACATCTTAGAGATCTAAAATTGACTGCCTAATCCTACCAAAGACCAAGCTTAAGGAAAACAAAATTAATGTCCTCGCTCTTGTATGACTCGATGTCATGATGACGTCATATTACCACTGGGATCACGAAGTGATGCTACAGTGGTTAGACCAGCTGCTTGCAGTGCACGCAACCCCAACTCCGTGGTCAGGGACAGCTCACTGTGTCTACATTCCGGCTCTGTCGTGGTGATGCACTCATATTCCGTATGACGGGCTGTTATCAATTGTTAACACAGCTGCGAAATTATTACTGAAGACAACGCCGCCTGCAGAGCTGCTGAGGGGAGCCCTAAGATATTCATGTTAGGCGGTTCTAAATGAAGGCCTTTTACGTCACTTGCTATGATAATGTACATTAGTTTATGTTTGTTGCACTCGCTGACTAACATGGCAAAGAGTACGGATAATTATTGCGCTAATGAGAACGATGTTTTACTTTCGCGAGTAAAGAATTTATTCAGCGGATGTGCGTTTATGTCAACCACTGAAACGTCTCTTATTGTTTACTTGATTTTGCAGTTTCATTCGTGAAAATTTCTCTTTATATTTCACGATCGTATTTGCTGAGTCCCAAAGCGTGAGCACATGGAAGCCTTTAAACTGCAGCTGCTCTGTATGATGCTGGAAACTGAGAGCATTAAATATGAGAATTTATTTGAAAAGTTGTGGAAAAGGATAGCGAGGAGGCCAGCCAAAATTACAGAAGAAACTGTTAAATTTTCGAATTGGCACCACTCACAGTGTTGTCTCAGCTATGATAAAATACATAGATAGGCTTAATTAGGTGCACATAGGGAACAAGGAACAGCGTTTTACTAGTTACATTGGACACAGATCTTGAGTCACACCATCATTACAAACTCCACGGCGTTGCGGCCCATTGTTTGGCCCTTGTTTGGTAATAGCAGGCGCTGCCAGAAGGTAAGTTCTTGCGCGTGTCAGCTGTTCTCAAGGCACATTCAACGCATCGGGACATCGGCTCTCGGCCCAACTGCTGCCTTGGCTTCTCCAACGACTGGACGCATGCAACCAAACACTCGGCCACAGTTCCTCTACAGACGATAGTTGTGTCTGTTTTGAGTGTATGCGGTACGCCCTTGAAACCTTCAGAATTGTGACGTCAAAATTACGTC
Source organism: Parhyale hawaiensis (assembly GCA_001587735.2). Lineage (NCBI taxonomy): Eukaryota > Metazoa > Arthropoda > Malacostraca > Amphipoda > Hyalidae > Parhyale > Parhyale hawaiensis. Next base: position 773,770 of record LQNS02278163.1, read on the forward strand.
ACATCATTATGGAAATACCAAAGATTCCTTTCTGCAACCATGGCGTGACGCAATTGTGACGTCACAATTCTGAAGGTTTAAAATGCGTAGCGCAAACACTCAAATATGACACAAGTATCTTCTGTAAATGAACTGTGACTCAGAGGGTGCAGGGTCCGCATGGCTCATCTAATGCAGCACTGCTGGCCAGTACAACCAGGTCCACCCTCTTACTTCAGGGTCATGACATGCAGGGTCCGCAGACGAGGATATTTGCTGTATGTGAGAGCCTCAGAGAGGGGGGCATACTTTATGTACCCACAACAGTAGCATGCCATGCACGTGCAAAAGGTCCCGAGTTCTAGTGACATGTCTGTCAAGAGATCTTTGCGGTGTCTGGAGTGCTGAGTCGGCAATTGTTTGGTAAGCGTAGCAGAGTGGGGGCTCCTACCTGACCAGGAATGATAGGGTGGGGGGCTCGGGTAGTTGAACCTTCCGTTTCGGCGCCATAGTTCTTAGCGACCCGTGGTCGGCTGCGGCTCTACTTACTCCTTTGGGGCAAGTTTGCCTATATCTGCAACACGAACCAGTGTATGTGGGTTTCCTCCCATGAGAGGGAACAGTCAAAGTTGACTTTACGTTACCTTTACTTTGAACGTATGAGAAAACGTTCATCTTGCAGTTCATTAAAACCTAAGTACTTTTCTTGAGTATCTTGGATACCGACTTTCATTGTGTTTTTGGGCACCCTGCAAGTTGAGCGTCCGCTTATAAGTTGAGCGTGCCGTTGCGTGATGTGCCCCCAGCAAAACTCCCCACAGTATCAGCCCATTTGCTGTGCACCGAGAAAATACGCCCATATCGAACCAAAGTATGACAGTCCAGGAGCGGCCGCCCCCGCTCAACGCAACACAGTTTTTTTTACAGTTTTTTCTAGGTACAGTATTTTGTGTCTCAGTGGCGACCGTTGAGACTCGGACTGCAGTAGGAACAATCCTTCGATATTAAATTCGTTTGTTAGTGCTCAGAGTACATATGTCTCATCAATGAACGGACTTCAGGACTTGGAATGCGCTGAATTTTGGACTTACCAAGCTCCAGATTTGTTGTAAATGTACCGCGGTACTCGTGCATAATACGCACGTTACTTCAAACACGCTGTGAGTAAAATTAATTGAAATGCGGCTTGTGAACATTGCTGCTCTTTCTTCTGTTCTCGGCCAACCCTGAGTCGGCGCACCACTTGTGCAGAAGGGTCGGGAGTCATCACCTTAGGATTCTTATTGCCCGAGAATATCCCCATTAGGGGCCGCCTTAGAGAACTTATGGCGAGAATCTTCTTGGGAATTGTGGCGCCGTGGCTCGCCTCCTCGCCACCGCTGGCACGACCGCGGTGTGCTGTAGTGTCCGTGGTGGCGTGCCACAGGCCCTTTAACTCAGTGGTGTTTGTTGTGGCATGGGACTGGCTCTTTAACTCTGTCGTGATTGTTGTAGAATAGTACTGGCTCTTTTACTTTTGCCGTGTTTGTTATGGCATGGGACTGGCTCTTTAACTCTATCGTGATTGTTGTAGAATAGTACTGGCTCTTTTACTTTTGCCGTGTTTGTTATGGCATGGGACTGGCTCTCTTACTTTGTCGTGGCATGAGGCTGGTTCTTTAACTTTGTCGAGTTTGTTACCACATGCAACTGGTTCTTTTATCTTGTCACATTTGCTGTGGCATAGGATTGGCTCTTTGTCGTGGTTGTTGTAACACGAGACTGGCTCGTTAACTCTATCGTGGTTGTTGTAGGATGGGGTTGCTTCTTTTGCTTTGTCTTCTTTGTTGTGGCGTGCGATGAGACTGGCTATTTAACTCTGTCGTGTTGGTTATCTTGTGGACTGGCGCTTCAACTGTGTCTAGTTTATCGTAGCATGGGACTGGCTCTTTAACTCGTTCGTGCTGGTCTTGACGTGCGAATGTTCTCCCCTACCGTGACACTAGCAGTCTGCTCCATTACCGTTTTCATGTTCGGGTACAGACTACAAATGATGCTGGGCACAAATGTTACAGAGCACAATTGTTGCAGTTTATCTTTCATATGCACTCTGCGCATTACGCAACCAGCCGTCGAAATATTAACTCAACATAAAAATTTCATTACCACACACATTGTCACTTGGACTTCATTGTTATCTCACCTGTCATTGAGGCGGAGAAGTTTCAGAGCCAGTAAGGAGCCGCTAGGGCGCTACACAGCGAGCCAGCAAGCAGTTACCCTGCGATGGCTCATTTGGCTCTCGGCGGCGCCCCGTAAACCTCCGCAAAAATAGCAGCGGGAATATGCGCAGCAGACAGCGTTAGGGCCGCTAACTAGGAGCGTTAGTTTATCCAACATTTGGCTTTTATTGTAATTTCGCTTCTTCTGCTCTGATGATACGTTTGAACCAGTCTTCATTGATAACTGCAAATTTAGAGCTGTCGGCTAATATGCTGTTAACTCAATCAGAGAAGAAGATAAAATCAACCGATTTCTCTCTAAACTCAAAAGTGAGATGTGTAATTAACACTCCAGCGCCCAATTGGACTCTAATGTCTACTCCTAAGCAGTGTTTTTCATGCGATAATTGAGAAGGCTAATTGACAGGTGCAATAGGTAAATAAACCCTCCGTTTAATACTTAATATAGAAAACAAAAGTTCGAAAGAATGAAGTAAATTTGTCGGTTGTGCTTCAAACCGATGCCAATTAAATCTTCTTCAGCATTTCACAGCTTTGTCTTACAATTTATATTGGCGTTTTCCTTACATTTCACTGTGGAAATATACAGAGCAGCGGCAGTCAAGTAACGTTCGTGAATTGAGTGATATCCACTCGTATACAACGTTTTATGACAACATGCCCTGTAGTGCAATTTATATTGAACAACTCACGAGCCAGGGGACGAGAAGTATATTTGTATCTTTTTCTCTCACCAGCAGGATAGTTTCTCAGCATTTCCTATCCATATGTCCTATGCAGTTAAAATGCACCTATATAATGATATATTGAGTCACAGCATTGAGGTTTAGACTGGACAAAATGGGCGATATTATAATCATCAATTCTATACGACCTTTTTTTATAATAATATACTAAAGAACATTTACTATAATACTCCAAAGCGTTCTGTTTTGCCATAAACATGTTCCTTTCTTTTATTTGAGCATTGCTGCTCTTGGTAAGCTGGTGCAATCTTTTAGTTTCTGTGCTGTTTGCTTGCATAATCGAGATTTCTTCGAGTCCAAAATATATAGAATACCTATCGGTTCTTATCTATTTCTGTACAAAGCTCTTTCGTTGTCTGCCTACACTTGATACAAGACTGGAAAAACAAAATTTCAGGAAAAATTTATCATTTAGGTAACGGTAGGAAAGCATCAGAAAACTTCACAATGCCCCACCCCCCCGCACTCGGTGAGGATCTCGCAGTAATTGCGCAAACTTCATCGATACCGCGACCGTTCTCACGTCCATTGCTGGATCTCCGAGCTAAGAAGGCTGTCGGAGTTTGTAAGCGCAATAGACAAAGTTTGCTTGTACTGGCAGGTAGTGAAACATTTGTGTGTGTCTGTATGTGTGTGTGTGTGTGCCTCGCATACGAAAGTATCCTTGCTTGTCTGCTGATATTCTTACTTTAGGTTTTCTTAAGCTACAGTGAACGGCTATCCAAAGGGTTAGAGCTCCATATTTCTTCTGGGTATTTAGAGAAATGCCCAAAGTGTTGTTGTGTGGAGGCAACTGTCTCCACACGATCAGCCTAATGCGAGATGAACAGATTGCAATGTATGTCGTAGTATGCTGATGATAGTTAAGAAAGCATCAGTCTAAATGTTTACCTTCCCTAACTGGTTTCAGACGAGTGGGTGTTACAGTGCATGCTTCCAGCCCCAGTATCTTTCGTGCGAGGCTTGAACGCGTGTAGACTCCTCTGCGTCGGTGTATTTGTGTTTGTTTGTGAGTCCGCACCGTTGCCATCGCCTTTATCCGTCTTAACTCGGCCACGCTGGTTGGCTTTATTAATTGATATCTTTTATGCATGAAGAGTCTAGTTGGCATTCATTTGTCTGCCACTCGCG
>LQNS02278163.1:779247-792355 GCA_001587735.2 Parhyale hawaiensis
AATTGTGCAACCTTCACAAAAAAAAACTCGCTTGACAAGCAAGAATGTTCTGCAGGGAGAAAAACATCGCTGCTAATTGGACGAGATAGAATTTAATTAATTGTTGGACTTCTTTGAATTTCGATGTCGTCTCGCTCCACTGCAGCATTCTGATCCGCTTGGCGCTCTGTTTTTGGCGTGAGATACTTCCTAGTGTGTCTGACTGCTCAAAAAGCGCCATTTTCTTTTGTGTATATTGCAATATATTCCAATGATTGGAGGAGTTTGACGGCAGCTCCTGGGCCAGTGGGTGCTCCGGGAAAATTGAAACCTCACCGTTTTCTTTGCTCCGAGATGGGGTGATTTGGTACATTGTGTAACACATAGTGGGCAGTTACAGTATCTCTCTGTATTGTGTGTCAGTGAGTGTGTATGTGCATGTGTGTGAGGGAGTGTGAGTAGTCATGACTGAGAGAATAAGTGCAGATTTTTGCTTTGCAAAGTTTTGTTAGATAACTTATCAAGCTAAATTGACGCGTATGGGCTGTTTTTATTTTCATTTTTTGAGTAGTTCATGCTTTCGTAAATTTATGAACATTTACGAACTATTTATGAACTATTGCTTTGTTGTGTTGGATTGTTTTAACTAAATATCTCCATACTTTTCATGAAACCTGAAAGTTTTGTAGCTTTGCTACACCTGCTGTGTGTTTCCTAACTTAGACAAAGAATGTCATAGTTTTCGTTCGTTTAAGGGCAATATGTATTTACGGTATAGTTCGAAACAGCATTTCTTCGGCCCTTCTGACGCAGCTTACATGCAAAAGTTGTTTCCTCTCACTCTCTCGCCTCACTTCCCTGAACCTCAGCCCCAGTACCGAGCCAATGAATACCGATACTTCAGTCGTAACTTAGCGTGTACCTGCTCTCCAGGTCGCAGGTACAGCCTTCAAGATCACTCAAAAATTACTGTCATCGACATTTTTGTAGGAGAGTCACTATTCCATTGACCCGGGAAAACTCGGAGCGTTTCCGAAGGCTGACGTACGTTCACTGCGAAATGGAAGCCGCAGTTTCTGCAAATGTTCGCCCCGCATCTGCGCAGCCGCCAACAAACGAGCCGCACCCACCAGCTGTCTGGCGCAGATGGTGCGGTTTACACTCGAATATCTTGCAGTGCTGTGGAGTTCATTGTTTTCCTTGGGAGGCCTACCTTAAATCTGAGCAAATTATAACTGGAGGAGCCATCCGTCATCATTACGGCAATTTCGTGTAACACGCACGGGCTTGGAACCAGCAGAGGCCGAAGGGCCGTTGCTTGGGTAAGAGCCATGGCTGTATGGTAGGGGCTCTGGGCCATTGCTAGTGTGTTAGGTACCTAACGTGTAAAGTAATGGTGCTTATCACAACTAAAGTGTGAAATAATGGTGCTTATCACAACTAAAGTGTGAAATAATGGTGCTTATCACAACTAAAGTGTGAAATAATGGTGCGTATCACGACTAACGTGTTCAATAGCTGTGTGTATCATAAGTGATACGTTAAATAATGGTGGGTGTCACAACTAACGCGTTAAATGACGGTGTGTGTGTGTCACACAGAGCTGGGCGCGTCACTCGTTTGGGGTCGTTACGTCACCGTCAGTCCGTCACTGCCGGAGTAAGTGCTGCGTCAGTGTCAGTCCGTCGTTTTTCTACGGCAACAAGTTGCGTCTTTTCGTTTGCGTCATTGCGTCACTGGCGGATACGGTAATTTTAGTTAGTCAACCTAAATTACGTCAAAAATCATATAAATATATGATAGAAAATACTATGAAATAGACATTTCGCAAATCAATATATTTTCACTTATATTTGATTTATTTTGATAACTTATTAATTGGTCATTGATATTAGTTGGATTTTTCAATGAAAAGTAAAACTCAGCCATATCTATTTTTTTCATTAAAGTTACATTCGGCAAGGAGGCTATGCTTTCGTCGAGTCTGTGTTTGTTTGTATATTTGTCTGTCACCAAGATAATCAGAAAGTTAAGGACGGATCTTCACAAAATTTACAGGGATTGCTAGGCATGTTACGAGTAACAGATGATTAACTTTTAGTGAAGATCCGTTCAACCGCTTGTTAATTTGTTTGCCTTTTTTCTTAATACCAAAACTCAAAAAGTTATGGACGGAGTTTTCTGAAATTTTTTTGAGTTTTAAGGTATATCACGAGGAGCAAATTGCCTAGTTTTTCTAATGATCTGTTTTGTTTGTTTGTCTCCATTTGATTTATTGTTAGCTTGTAGAATGACTTAAGTAGTTATGAACGGAACTTTGTAAAATTTACAGATATTGTTAAAAATGGTGAAAGACATATATGATCAAATTTTGGTAATAATCGGTTGGTCTGCTTGTGTTTTTGACTAATGTTTGTCAGCAACATAACTCGAAAAGTTATAAACATATCTTCAAGAAAATTACTGAAACTGTTATTACTTTCAAAAGGCACAAATAACAAACTTGGTACTGACCTGATAAAAGGAAATTATAGACTCAGAGCTAATTCGAATTTTTCAGTAACGTTACCTAACTTTCGGAGGTATGCGCTTTAAGAGTACTCCAGTTATTATTTAGTTTATTTGATAAATCTTATTATTGGTAGCTACTGTATCATAATCATAGTAGCTATCACAAGAGTACAAACTGCAATACGCAAACATATTATTAGACACTTGAAAACTAATAAGAAAATATGTATCGACTAATTTAACAATGGGTTTTTCAAAGTTTGTCCATTGAGCTCAATTCTACTGGAAAAACTATTTGATCCCGGTATGGCTAACCTACTGTGTGTAAATTAGACTTTTTCGACTCCCTTCCATACTGCTGCAAAGCCACTGTCGAAACAGTCAACTCTCTGAAAACTTACCTCTCCGAAGCCTACCCGCATATAAGCTTCAGGTTTTCTTATAAAAAGACATATGCCATAGGGTCCTAATATCAAATTCAAATGTAAACCTCCAATGCCTCTTCTGTCCAGTGTTGCCTATAAATTTCAAAGTAGGAGCTACGACGCTTAAATTCGTATGTAGGCAGCACCGGACAGTATTACAAAGCCCAACGTTTAGGTATATCCAGCAAACTAGATAATCAAATTGCAAAAACCCACCCATTCTGCTCTCCGTTTTCATGCAGAATAAAACACTCATTCAATTACAGTACCATGAAACACTTCTCTATCTTCGACTTTTCCAACCATATAGAAATATCAATTTTAGAATCGCTCAATATCCATAAAACAAAACCCAGCCTCAATATGATGACTACAGCTGCAGCTCTCATAACAATTTATTACTGACTTTTTTCTTCCAACTGTACCACGACTGCTGTTTCCATATCTTCCGACTGTACAAGTACTGATATTGGGGCCTTTCGAGCTTACCTCAGTCATCCGCATTTTACACCTCTCATTGACAAGTTCTCTGTTCCCTGCTAGTCTGCCAGAAAAATTATTCCTTTTTAAGTTTGTCATTCATTATTCCTTATTCTGAAGATTTTAGAAGACATCCCGAAACATTAAATTTTAATGAATTTTGTCGACTATTATATTTAGCTGACGTATTTATAAGCAAGAGCCGTCGGAAATGCTTAGTTTTTGAAATACTGATGTGATGAATAATTTAGATTTAGTATTAAATCAGTCTTGGTACTCACTATCATACACCATTTTTCTCTGTAAAATGGTTACCTAAGCTGTGATGTCAGTAGAAGAACCAGTCCTACGCTCCTAGCTTTGAGAACTAATTTGTCACTGAATATACATAAAATTCATGGATTTATCGTTCGCAATCGTCCAAGATGTTCCCCAATATAGGGCAAAACTAGGGATTGGTTCAGTCATTTTTTTCAGTCATTTTCAGTCATTTTATTACCACGCCTCGGACACGACGCTGCGTAAATGGTAAACACTGGGCGGACAAGCGACGCACAGTGTCTGATGAGGTTTCTTTCATTTCGTAAAGCAATTGCATGTTTTTCTATGATTGGTGCATAGACTTCAGCTTAATTATTTCGCTACTAAAAAGAAAATAGCTCATTTCTGCCATGATTTAGTGTTTTATATGCAAATTATGTTAGAAAATTCCCTCTTAACTGCCCTAGAATATTGATGCAATGCTGAGTTTGAAAAAAAAATCGCTAGGTATCTCAAAAAAAGGCGTCAGAGGACATTGACCAACACTCGGAAATTCGTGTTCAGCTCATCAATATCTACCACACAGTGGTCTAAGGTTTTATGATTTGAGTGGTGAGTAACAGTAAGAAGTACCATATTCTTTCTGCCCTACAAACTGTACCTAGAGGACTACGTTATCTTGGCATTAAAAGAAAAATGACGCAAAATTTTATTTGCGTCACTGTAGTCGCATCAGCGTCATTCCGCCATTTTTTAAACTTTTGCGTCGGTGATATGGTCGTTGTGTTGTCGACATAACTTTTGACGCAAGTGCCCAGCCCTGGTGTCACAACTAACGCGTTAAGTGATGGAGTGTGTCACAAATAACGTGTTAAGTGATGGAGTGTGTCACATGTCACACGTTCAATAACAGAGTGTGTCATCATTACCCGTCGTATGCTCGTGTGCCCCACAGACGCGCCAGTGTGCCAGAGCGACCAGCCGATGTACCACGGGGCGGCCCGGCACGAGCAGGTCAACATCCCCTGCTACCTGGAGGCGCACCCTGTGCCTCACGTCTTCACCTGGACCTTCAACAACAGTGGAGAAAGTGTTAAGATTCCGCAGGTGTGTGTTGCACTACATTGCTGGTACCATAAATGTTGGGACATGTTGCGGCAGTTGCTGCGTGTCTCTTACATCTGCAATATCCACTCGGAAGGGATGATCATTTTACCAATGTTTGGTGGAATGTCGTAGCACTGCAACGCCTGACGATCCTCAGTTGTCACCCCGGGGTGGTATTGAGACAGCGACGCACACAGCCCTTGCACCCTTTGGGTTATATAAGGTAGTTGTCCAGCCTTGCATACTTCCGGCATAAGGTGATGGCTTGGTAACTACTATTGCTTTCAGATGCAACGTTAGAGCTGTTGCATTTTCATTGTGTTGCTTTGCTAATTGTCACCAAGCTGGACGTTCTATTGTAAGTCAGGGAGGAAAGTCTCGGTGTTCGGTACTGTTGCGTCAGCAGCTGTCACTCGCAGTCTGCTGTGTAGCAGGCAAAGTTAGTCAGCTTAACGGTGCCCACAACTGGGGAACTCACACGCACACTGGTTTGCGCTGCGGATATTGGCCAACCGACCTTTATCCGCAGTAAGTGCGGCTGCAGTCGACCACGAATTGTCAAGAATTATGGCGCCATCGATGGAAGGTTCACTCACCCGTGCCCTCTCCTCTCCATGTCTGAGGAAGATAAGTGCCCTCGCGACTGCTGTGCATACCTATTTCTGCTGATTCAGTGCACCTAGCTAGCAAAGAGCACGCATGCCTGGGTTGGCCGATTCGTATGAACCTTCCACTAATGACGTCATGGCGCAGACAGTCTGCTATCGACTGCAGCCGTACACTGCTCTGAGACCAGTAGGAAACGTATCCGCAGCAGGAACCAGTGCTTGAGGGTTTCCTATGAAGAGGGGGAAACTAAGGCGGCTTTACCTTTACCGGCAACTACGCAACGTAGCTCCTCCATCCTCTGGAAACAAATTGAAGGGACTGAGCTGGACCACTCCTCCTCCCTGCACTCCGTGGCTCGACCAGACCCACACAGGCAGGCAGAGCAGCAGCAGCAGCAGCAGCAGCAGCGGCCATTCATCATAGAATACGTCGCCGTAATGCAAGTTTTGCGCAATTTCTGCCTCTCATTACCGTGGGCGATGACAGCCTCCAGCCGTGTAGTTAGAGCTGCTACAGCTGCCTCCCTGCTAGTCTTGAATTATTTAATTGTCTACCATTGCAGCTTTCTTTGGTGCTCAGAGGAAAGGCATTGTTAGTTGAAACAAAGGGGTTAATGTTTGCTGCTGTTGTCAGCACTTCCGTCAGTGGGAGGGTTGCTGCATTTACAGCTCCACAGTAATTGCGACTTGGCTGCTCTGCGAGGGCAGCAGCATTTCAATGTTAGTGCATAATCTCCTTCATCATCAATAATGTAAAGTGGTTACAATTTGATACTGAGGAATCTGAATGCTACATTACAGCTTTCCCACGGTAACTAGCATTCTGAAGTTGGTGAGAATTCAAAAATAAAGCCATGCAGAAATAATTTAATCAATAGTGAGTTTAATAACAACTTGTGAACAAGTTGAGAGTAGTTTATTAAAATGAATCTATTTAGAATTTCCCTTTAAAGCACAGGAATTTGATCCTATTCCGATTTACCTGAATTTCCTTGCGATATAATACCTCTCACTCCCATAGCTCCCATCCTTCATGTGCTGGGAGCCGCTCAACCAAAAATCGTCGCTTTCTTCGGTTGCAGCTCCTTAATGATCCGCACCAAATACCTGATCGCGTTACCTCCTCAGGAGCGCATTCTGTACGGCTTATAAGGCAATATGCCACAAGTCTCCTCATGTGCAGTGGAGGTATACCGTAATTCAATGATAGAATAAAGAACAAGATCATGAAACATCACACACTTCCGTCTCGTGTGCGGACACTATTTTGCGCTCAGCTACTAGTGCAACTATGTATCTCAGGCCTTCGTTTGTTCAGTAAAGTGTGCATTGGACAGTGAACAATTGAACACACGAGTGTAACACCATGACCTTATTTCCTACAGCACCACGCAGTCGTATCGAGAACACATTTTATGCAGAGTTACTAGCACTACAATGTTTTTCAGATCTTCATCTGTTCAGCGAATTGTACGCTAATTATCTGCACTGAAAGACTAACTCATACCACAATGTATGTTTTCCACAGGACCACGTAACGGTGTCTGGCGCCCACTCCACTGTCAGCTATACACCCATGACGGAGCTCGACTATGGCACGCTGCTCTGTTGGGGCACAAACTCTGTGGGGAAGCAGAAGAAGCCGTGCGTCTATCATGTCTTCCCTGCTGGTGAGTAAATCTCAGCCTCAACAAACACAGCAGTGGCATATACGGTGCAAGTGTGCTTTTCTTTGTCCTAAATTACGAGCGTGAATGGAATAACATTCTGGGAAGAGCGCACAGATGCTTGATATATTCTAAGAAAAGAGCATCCACTACGAGTGATGGAGATCACAAGCCTTATGGTGCTCTTGTGATTGTGTGGTTAATGCTACATTGTTCCGGGAGTTCAGCAGCAAATGCTTAGAATATGCAGTGAGGAACTAAATATATGTACACTGTGAAATTGTTTATTTAAAAAATCTAGTGAGTCAAAATTAAAAATAGTGATACAGTAATTGTATTGTTGTGTCAACAACACACACGCTACAAAAAAAGTAAATTCCTCTATAATAGAAATTATGTAACAATTTATGTATTTTGAGTGAAAAAAATTATTCGTACAACGCACAAAAAAAATTCTAAAACAACATTTAATATTTGGTGCGTGGCCTTTGTTCAATTCAACTGCAATTAATCTCTTTCTATAATTTTTTTACTAAGACTTGACATGTTTCCTTAGGAATTTTAGCCCATTCTTCCTAACAGATCTCCTTGAGTTCCGGAATGAACTTCGGCCTCCTCGCATTATTGTTTAATTTCAGAAATTGCCTAAAATTTTCCATCGGATTCAAATCCGGAGACTGGCGTGGCCATCCTAGTTGTTGAACATGATTATCAGTGCACCATTTCTTCCTGGTTTTCTAGAAGGTTCTGGAAGTTCTTGAACCATCAAATCAATTAAAAAAATAATAGTTTTGTACGAATATATTTTTCAACCCCAAACGTATGAAATATTATATAAATGAAATAGTTCATTATTATTTTTGGTTTATGTTGTGGTATATCAATTGATAACACCTAAATACAAATACTGTATCAATATATTTATTTTTGGTTCACTAGATTTTTCCAAGTAAACAATTTCATGGTTTACGAATATTTATTTCGTCCTACTAGAGTCCTACTAGACACTCTCAGTCGGACAACACAACCTCCCACCACAATAGTTCGAGACGCACTGAGATGATAGTGAGAGCGGTAAGAGAGCTGCACCTACGGGCACACAGCAATACGGTAGACACTTTCACTGTTCACAATACAGCCAGGTTTCCGCTCACTCTACATCGAGTTGCAATAAAATACAGTGTGGCTTATTTTTAGATCAGGTGCGGCCGTAATTAGCGGCGCGTTGCAGTAGGCAGCCATTTAATTAAAGACTCTTCCCATGCCAGGCTGGTACTGCCGCTCCAGCCCCCGCAGCCCCCGAAATGATTTGATAACAACGTGAGAAATACTCGCGGGATGACATTCCAGAATGGCAGAGCCAATTCCATAACAGTATTTAATCCTGTCAGAAATTCCTTATTCGGGCGATATTTATAGGGTTATCGCACTTGTCACGCGGCTTTCAGGGCTATGACATGTGAAGCCAACCAAGGGTGGGACGCTTCTTAGAAAGCGTCACTGCATGGTCGCCTGCCAGGCTCTGAACTAATCCCTCGCTGTCAGTCGCAATATCCAATAGTGAAGTGAAGCACTGCGGCTCCGGCTCTGGAGTACAATAGTAATCTAATCTAGAGCTTCGCAGACTTGCACAGTATGGAGGCGCTCTGTTTTAAACTTCAGTAGATGCGAGTAATTAATTCCTATATCGTATTACTTCACCGAGGAAAGTGTTGTTTCAAATCCAGCACACTTTCTTGCAGACTGACAGACAATACGTGTAATTATCGAGGCTTGTGCTGCTCGACACTTCACTCTCCACGTTGTACTTGCAAGCGACGGCAGGCATTTCTTGTCAGTACACGGGACAGTACCTCTCGTAGTGTACCAACAATACCACTATTGCTTCTTGAAATGATACTCTTATCATATCTACCTCCGCCAGGGAGGTTATGTTTTCGTCGAATTTGTCGGTCTGTCTTTCTGTCTATCGGTCTGTCATCAACATAACTCAAAAAGTTATGGACCGATTGTAACGAAATTTACAGGGATTGTTGGGTATGTTAGGAGAAAAAAATGATTGACTTTTGGTGAAGATCTGCCCAACCGATTGTTTGTTTGTGTGTCTGCCTATTTTTTGTTAGTGCCATAAATTAAAAAGTAATGGACGAATTCTTATGAAACTTACATGAGTTGCTGGGTTTATTACAGAGAGTAAATGATCAAATTTTTGCGATGATCCGTTTCTTCGTTCGTTTGTCTGTGCCTCTGATTTTATTTTGTTAGCGCAATAACTAAAAAAATTATGGATGGACTCGTATGGAATTTTCAGAAGTTGTAATGTTAAAAGAAATAATTATTTAAGTTTTGGCGATGATCGATTTGTCTTTATGTGCGTTTGACTTATGTTTGTTAAAATATTTCTTAGTATGATAACTCAAAAAGTTATGAAAGGATCTCCAAGAAAATTAGGGATACTGATAAAATTATCAAATGGCGCAAGTGATCAGATGTTGGTGTTGGTACAAAGAAAATCATGGCTTCAGTGCCGATTTGAATTTTTCGTTACTGCTGTCTTACTTGGCGGAGGTATGCACTCGCAGAGCGTTCTAGTACAACTCTGATTCTATAGCTAAAAGCAGCGAGGTACAGTTGGTATGTACGTCCGTGCGTTGAGGTTTTAGTACTGGGAAGAAGCAAAACAAGGTGTACGTGATACGGACTCGGTAGCAACAGCTGCCAGTCTGAAGAAGCTGCCGCTCTCAGGCCATAGAAGAGCAATTAGGCTGGGAACATGTTTCCCCATTTCGTATAAATGATTCCAGTCCGAGGGTAACGTAGCATCTTTGGAATCTTCACAGGTTCCAGCTCGCTATAACAAAAAATAACAATAACAACAGTTCAATTAGGCTATGAAATTAATCTAATCCCAACGCTAATACCACTGTCACTTAAAAAAATAGTGACCACCTGTTTACTGGCTCACCAGACCTCTAATTAACTTAAGAGGTTTCCCTCATTAATCCAAAAGGCGCCTCACGAGCGATGTGGACATTTCAGGCAACATTTTATCCTGCGTCGCTGGCACTCATTATTCGTCCGATAATATCTGGCGCGTAATAACGCTCCCTCCACTTTTGTTACGGCCTCATTCACTTTTATTGAGCTCATTAAGCTGCTCACAGCTGCTGCTTATTAAAAACCAGTCAGCTTCTGCAGTCACAAATGATGGCACAAAATTTCTTCTATTTTCTTCCAACTTTGCTTGAGTCGTTAGCTTGCCTCAGTGAATGAGTCAGCTCATTTGTATGTAACAATTAGAGCCTCTGAAGATATTCTAAAATATCCTTATAAATTTAGAGCCTCTGCGTAACATTGGGGAGCAATAACCTGAATATGAGTAGGATGTGGTTAGCACAGCAGTTGTGCTACCACTGACAGGGAGGAAAGGGGGGGGGGGCTGACGTTGTGCAGCTGACACACCNAATTATCCTTATAAATTTAGAGCCTCTGCGTAACATTGGGGAGCAATAACCTGAATATGAGTAGGATGTGGTTAGCACAGCAGTTGTGCTACCACTGACAGGGAGGAAAGGGGGGGGGGGGGCTGACGTTGCGCAGCTGACACCCCCACTGCGTCAGGGGATCTGAATATGAAAGTGTGCTGGCGCATCGCTTATACTTATCCACGAACTTAGCATTGCACCCGCCAAGTTCCTAGTGGAAAGTGATGATAATAATAATATTTACATTAGCCTCAGTGTGCTGCACTCATACTTGATAAAAGGGCCACACAACCCCAGCTGTGAGCGGCTTATGTACGACGTGGCCATAAAATATAGCGCTACCAGGCCAGGCATTCACCTTTGCACAAGATGAGTGGCGTGTATAACGGCACTTGGACCTTCTGCAAAGAAATTCTTCAACGTCCAATTGCACCTGTTGGTAGATCTGCTCTAAATCTTGAATGACATAAACTAGCGGTTACATTTTTCTTCTACAACGTTTTATAGTATAAATTTAATTCAATATAATTACGTTGGTTAATATTATTATAATACAATAATCCTCTGCAATATTTTTTTTCATATACTGACAGCAAGTTTTTCACATGGCTTCTGTGAGCGTACTCACACGGTGCGTGCCTGATACACATATATTATAGCTATGTATAACTTGTAGCATAGCTTTTTTATCCTATTTACAGACGACAGAGCGTGTGTAAATAGAATTCAAATTCTATGCAGCAGAAGCTTTTCAAATCCTTGCTAACTCAACCTATAGATGTCACGCTCATACCTCTTCTCTTGGGTTGAGTTAGCAAGGGTTGGGTTGAGTTACAAGGGTTGGGTTAAGTTAGCAAGGGTTGAGTTAGCAAGGGTTAAGTTAGCAAAGGTTGGGTTGAGTTAGCAAGGGTTGGGTTGAGTTAGCAAGGGTTTAGTTAGCAAGGGTTAAGTTAGCAAAGGTTGGGTTGAGTTAGCAAGGGTTGGGTTGAGTTAGCAAGGGTTGAGTTAGCAAGGGTTAAGTTAGCAAAGGTTGGGTTGAGTTAGCAAGGGTTGGGTTGAGTTAGCAAGGGTTGAGTTAGCAAAGGTTGAGTTAGCAAGAGTTGGGTTGAGTTAGCAAGGGTTAGGGTTAAACTAGCAAGAGTTGGGTTGAGTTAGCAAGGGTTGGGTTAAACTAGCAAGGGTTTGGTTGAGTTAGCAAGGGTTAAGTCAGCCTATAGATGTCACGCTCATACCTCCTCTCTTGGGTTGATAACTTAATAGATTAGCAATGAGCTTAGAATTAGTTTTGGCTAGGATGTCCCCTCTGCAGCACGTGCCGTTCCTCGCATGCTTTCCGCTGTGGCGTCACCGCGGGGCTGCTGGGGTTTCTTGCGATAATCAGCCCAGGCTAGACCAGCTTCTGTTCGCTCAGGGTTAGGGAACAGCGACTCCTCAGGTCTGTTAGTCGGTGTCTTCTTTTTCTTATTAATAGAGTCGTAAATTTTGAACACTGCTTGCATTTTGTGAAAATATATAGCTACAAGCTGATGTCATGCCTCCGTCTTGGAGAAACTGACATAACCAAAAATAGCTACCTCTTCTGTTTCTGTGCCTGTTCTTGAAATTGTCATTAGACAGTGGCCAGAGACGCTGCAATATTCTGTTCCAAAGTCGCCGCTGTAATTATAGTTAGGATTAGAGACTGAGTTGGTGCATACCCAAGTGTTCTGACGCGTGGGTGCGCCTGACACTGTCAGTGATTAGATCTGCGCGTGTTGACAAGGTCTTTAGCATTGTTTCGTGGAAATGAGGGGCTGTGTTAGGATGAGGTGATGACGCTGCATCTTACAGAGATGGACTGCAAAGATCATCGGCAGCACAGAGCTTACAAGCAATGGTGCGACGAATGACTGATTGGATGCTACAGAGCTCCTCTCTCGGTTCACTCTGTTCTTCCATGGACGGTGTAGTGTTGAAGTCCTCTCGAAGAAATGGTATCTCGATGGTCCAGTTCTCTCCAAGAAATGGTATCTCGAGGGTCCAGTTCTCTCGAAGAAATGGTATCTCGATGGTCCAGTTCTCTCGAAGAAATGGTATCTCGATGGTCCAGTTCTCTCGAAGAAATGGTATCTCGATGGTCCAGTTCTCTCGAAGAAATGGTATCTAGATGGTCCAGACCTCTCGAAGAAATGGTAACTCGATGGTCCACAACCTCTTCCAAGCTGTGGCCTCTCAAGTGACTCCCTCGTAGACACTTGCATAAGAAAGTTAGCAGTATTAGAGGCAACTGCTCAACGCCCGATGATTGTGACATCCTCTCTAGACAGCCTAATACTTGTGTTTATTTTACATTGGCTCACGGCTGATGTCAGATTTCGGATGTTTAAGTATATGTTGCTGCTATTTCAGTACCGGTGGAGACCTTCGCTTAAAGCCGTTACCCAAGAACAACACGTGCACGCGGCTATCAGCATCACTAACTTCATTGCCCACAACTCAGGACGCATCCCTCCATTCCTTGATGTCCCTCAAGATAAGAGACTTGCAATCTGTGTTCGACAGCTCCAACTTTTGCCGTAAAGCCCCAAAAATGCGGACTTCAGACA
>LQNS02278163.1:856671-877779 GCA_001587735.2 Parhyale hawaiensis
TGGCAGGACTGGTGTAGCCATGGTTAGCCTTGTATAGGCACGGTAGGACTGGTGTAGCCACGGTTAGCCTTGTATAGGCACGGCAGGACTGGTGTAGCCACGGTTAGCCTTGCATAGGCACGGCAGGACTGGTGTAGCCACGGTTAGCCTTGTATAGGCACGGCAGGACTGGTGTAGCCACGGCAGGACTGGTGTAGCCACGGTCAGCCTTGTATAGGCACGGCAGGACTGGTGTAGCCACGGTTAGCCTTGTATAGGCACGGCAGGACTGGTGTAGCCATGGTTAGACTGGTACAGGCACAGCAGGACTGGTGTAGCCACAGCAGGACTGGTGTAGGCAAAGTAGGACTGGTGTAGGCACAGCAGGACTGGTGTAGGCACGGTAGGACTGGTGTAGTCACGGCAGGACTGGTGTAGGCACAGCAGGACTGGTGTAGGCACAGTAGGACTGGTGTAGGCACAGTAGGACTGGAGTAGGCACAGCAGGACTGGTGTAGGCACAGTAGGACTGGTGTTGACACAGCAGGACTGGTGTAGGCACGGTAGGACTGGTGTAGCCACAGCAGATTGGTGTAGGCACTGTAGGACTGGTGTAGGCACAACAGGACTGGTGTAGGAACGGTAGGACTGGTGTAGCCACAGCAGGAGTGGTGTGGGCACAGCAGGACTGGTGTAGGCACGGTAGGACTGGTGTAGGCACAGCAGGACTGGTGTAGGCACGGCAGGACTGGTGTAGCTAAGGCGGGATTGACGTGGACACGGCAGGACTGGTGTAGCTACGGCGGGACTAACGTGGGCACGGCAGGACTGACGTGTGCACGGCAGGACTGGTGTACCGACGGTACCTGCTGTCCTAGTGTGCCGTGTACCGACGGTACCTGCTACACCGGTGTGCCGTGTACCGATCTTACCGGCTGCCCTGGCGGGCCGTGTACCACACAAACCGCACGTTTCGCGCCGCACCAGCTCACCAAGGCAGGCACGTTACGACTGTACACGGGAATGGGCGCTGCTTTCGTGCCAAAGCTTCGGAGCGCATGGACTCGCTGTCTCACCGCGACATACAATATTTTCCTTCCTTTTCCTCCACTAAAGCACCTTGTACGGACTAATGAAGCTTAAGCCTAGCAAATGATATTAGGAATCTTATGCATTTTTGGCGAAAAAGCTACACACTGATGCATGTAAGATGTATTAATATTGAAATGCGCCATCGTTTTTTGATGGTTCAAGAGTTGCCAAAAGGTGAGAATATGGATGTCTCTGAGCCCACAGGTGGCCTGCGTTCCTGTTGTTTAACGTCGAACAGGCGAAGTGTTCCATGACGTGTGTGTGTGTGTGTGTGTGTGAGGCAGACAACTCATAATTGAGAGATTTTATGCTAAATTGATGTTTAGATACGCGGAATCGGCTTACTACTGTATAAATTGCTACAGATGGTGGTAACAATCGTTGTGGTTTAGCAATCAGTGTTTGCACGGTATTCGTTTTTATACAAACTTATTTTGTGAAGTAAAAGGTGCTCTCGATACTTGCGTGTTTTGCTGTTACCTAAAATTTGATGCCTGATTTCTATTTACTATTGTTGTAGGCAGGAGCCTAACTTTTGCAGGAAAGAATAATAGTATTATTAGCTGCAACTCAGTGGCTTTAGTTTGCGTCAACGTGAGCGGAATTTACTGTGATGAAGAAAAGACGTATGCTATTGGGCGGCCGCCGACGCAAAAATGAGCGGAATCTAGGGGAGAGACGTGTCGCAAGCAAGGGCAACTTCAGCTGTGACACCATATATAATATGGCCACAACTGCAGGAGAATTAGGGTAAGCGAGCAGTTAGGGTACAGTCAATCACTATCGTACCTTATCACAGACCATGCAATGTCTTGCTTTAGATCACTGACAACATACAGGGTAGCTGCACTGCACTGTAGTTCTCTGCAGACTTGTCATTGCTGAGAGCCCCTCAGCCCAATAGCAAATGAAGGGGATACTTTGGCAGCTGTCACATAACGACGTGATCTGGGAATAACTATTACACACGATCTACAATACAGTCAGCAAGTTGACAAGAGTGTGAAAATGGCAAGCAGAGTACTGGATTAACACAGCTAGGACTGGATTATTACGGGTCGGGATTAATATGAACTAGGATTATTAAGGGTCAGGATTAATCTAAGTCAGGAGTATTACGGTTCAAGATTAAATATAAACCAGGATTATCAAAGGTCAAGATTAATAGAAATCAGGATTATTACGAATCCGGATTAATATGTGTCAGGATTATTACGGATCAGGATTAATAAGTAACGCTCAGTCTCGCAAAAATTTCATCAGCACATTGAGCTTCTACGGATGACAGCGAGCGTTTATCCCTGTTCAACATAGTGTCAACATATATGTTGAATTATTTCCTTGGTCGCGCTTGCAACTGGAACTTCTCTGCCGTTCGTAAACTCAAAGCATATCAGGGAAACAAGAACACCTTCATCTTGTTTAGATGGTAAGAAGAATTCCTTTTGAAAAGAAGCACATTCGACTTGAGTCTCAATTCGTTCCGCCCCCGCCTAGTGCGTGTCAGCTGAACTATTTCACAGCCCCCCCCCCCCACAGCACGCTAGCCTTACAACACGTCCATCAAATATCGTGTCTACATCTTCAAGTATAGGAACCTGCCTCACACTACAACAGCAGAGACTTGGAGAACGGTGGTGACCAATATGACAACGAACAATTGTTAGAATGTAGTAATTAAGCTTAGAGATATCTACGACAGCTATGTATTTCTATTTATATAAAAGACAATTGAAGTTCAAGAGGAAAGTAACAATAACAGCTCTACTCATAAGGGACTACAGCTCCAGACCACAAATTACCGCCAACATTCCACTACGTGCCGATTTGACGCTCCACCGCCGCCAGTAACACCACTGAACTGCCAACTCCGCTACTCAGCTCCTCGGCGTCTCCCGAAGGCAACAAATCCACAGTGTACGGATGAGGTGTCCAGCAGCAGCCACCGCTGCAACAAATGACTGCCCCTCGCCAGCTCATCCATCCATTTCCGACGACCGTCGATCGACCAACCAACCTCGTCGGTTGAATTAATTCTGCACGTTAATTCGTGCCCTACATTTCTCTCTCCGGAATAGATTCACAGTTTTTTAGGTGCACCGTGATTGCGCTTAGCCTCCCGTCGAAACACAAATGTACTCCACCGCGCCCACAAACACCTCACGTGCCCGCTCCCCGCGGCAAATGTAAGGGTCGCCTTTGCCCTTAACTTAAAAGCGAAGTCTCTATTAGCAGTTTATAAACAAACGTCGCCTGATGATCTGCTCGTATGGTACGCACCATGGTACGATACAAACGTCCCTGAATGCTCGTCTAGAAATTCTGTTTTGTGATATATAAGTAAGTATTCAACATCACACATAGGAGACGTGAATTAACCATGCACCTTCCAAAAGGACCTTACTATCATGTTTAAATATCGCAGTTCCCCTCATTGTTGTATTTACTGTAGTCAGGAAAGGGTTTATCACTGAAAGTGGAAATAAGGGATTATGGTCATGTTAAAAGTTTCATCGTAAAGGAAGTTAAAAATTTCTGCACTATGCTTGACTGCCAACGAAAAATGATAAACAGGTCCTACAGCTAAAAATGAAAATTGAATAAATTATTTTCTAATCAGTGCAGGACCTCAAAGCAAAAGTAAACTGTAAGTGGTGATTTAAGGCATATGCGAGAGAAACATAAGTTTGCACAGATATGTACACTGTGCAGGTCAACGGTGGCGACTATGTGCGAATTGAAGAGCAACGGAATCACGTAAGTGGTTGAAAATTGATTTCATTTTTCACTTTTTGCCGGTAGCTTATGCTGATGACTGTGAGTTTCAATGGTAGCAAACGCGTTCTTTGCGTTACAATGAGCAGCTGTTTTACTGTTTCAGATGCAGTATTGTAGCTTGGACAGAGAGATTGGGAGGAAATGGGGGTGGGACTTAGCCCCAGGAGCGTGTGTGTGCGCAAGCATCACTATTTACGATTTATATTTATACACATAGCTAATCAATGAAAATATCCAAAATTATAGCGGGTTTAAGAAAATCTAAGGGGGTTACGGAGCCTAAAACCTCCTAAATCGGGCCTATCGACGTCTGTGGTCAGATTGCTATGTTAGTTGTAGAAGATTGTAAGGACGTTCATCTGTCAGTCACAGGCCGCACTTGAAGCGGAACAGACTGTCAATTAAACTGCAGTACAATCAATGGTTAAATGTAGCTAAACATGAGACATGCGTTACTACTGCGGACATGGAACTATAGACTCAAGCTTGCAAACTTTCCTGGAATGAAGCAATACAGGGAGACTTTGTTGTTAATTCTCCTGCACCCGGCAGACCAGTAAATTCTTAAGGCTGCAGTACCAGCAAACTTTTTCTCAGTCTGGGAACTCAATTAGAGTTGATACTATGGACATGATGTAAATTAATTCCCTAAGCAAATCAATAAACACAAGGATTAAAGAGTGCTTTATTATAACTTGGCGCACGCGCATAATATCTTTAAAATCATCAACGCGAATAATCTTCATAAAGGGCTAAAGTTTAATTCAGTACAACTCTTATAAAACTTTCAATAAACAGAAGGCTCTCACAATACTGAACAAAGGCGCTAAAACTTTTCAAAGCAATTCTAAATTCACGAAATGAATTATTAGGCAGGAAAGCCAAAGGCTGAATAAACCGAGGGAGGCTAGGTTAATAAGGTAATAAGAGGTAACCCGAGTGCATGAAGGGAACAAAGATCCTAGCCACAAATTCTGAGTCCTCAATAATGAACGTAGTTAACGCATGAATATCGCTATCACGTTGTTGAGCCAACGGCAGCACAAAGAGCACGTCTTGGAACAGTCCGGACTGCAGCGGAACGAAGACCAGTTGAACACTCAGCCCGGCTATCCCCAAGTTCTGAAGCTGGCACGAAAGGACTGGAGAATGAGACGGCGCAGCCTGCAACTCGGACACTACGACCGCGGGCTCAACAGAACAGCGATGGTGTGGCACGTAACAAACACTGCAAATTTAAGCGTACTGTTATTTAATAGAATTAGTATCCATAGTTAAAAATCGTTCCTTGAGAAGCCTAGAATGAAAATAAACGAAAAGTTGAACGAAGTAAATTCTTAATTTCGTGAAGTGAATCAAACTGATACATGTAAGTTAAGGAAGAAGATTTGAACGAAAATGACTGTACTTTATAAGCAACAACTTAACTAGAATAATTGAAGTGCAAATCCACTCAAGTTCCATCAACGTTTAAGGAAGAGCTTAAGGCCCAACACCAGCAGAAGCATCACCCTCATCAAGCACCGATACGCAAATAATGAACACACATCCTTGGTTTAGCGACAGCTGTAGTATAAACACGCTGGCAAGATGGCAGCGCAGACGAAAGGAAGGTGTAGCAACGCACCGGAAAGGGAATCTGAGCGTCTCAACAGTGCGATCGGTCAACCAGCTACGCTAACAACTGAGCAATGTAGCTGTGTAATGTAATAACTTTAGTCACTCTCTTTTAGGGCTGCAGCTACGGAACAGAGGAAATAATTACGGGTAGATATCCTCATAGGCAGTACGCGTGTCTCATTCTATTGTAACCTTTGCTGCAGTGCATAGCGTCTCCTGTGACCCTGGCGATGCAGTGATCTCTGCAGCTGGTGCTCACACCCCTGCAGCTGGTGCTCACACCACTGCAGCTGGTGCTCACACCCCTGCAGCTGGTGCTTACACCGCTGCAGCTGGTGCTCACACCACTGCAACTGCTGCTCACACCCCTGCAGCTGGTGCTCACACCGCTGCAGCTGGTGCTCACACCCCTGCAGCTGGTGCTCACACCCCTGCAGCTAGTTTACACACCACCGCAACACCATTACAGCAGCCACAGCCCCCACAGGCCAGCATCTCGGCCTCCCAGGAGGTGGTGCAAATGTACTTGGCTTCCAGGACCAAACTTCTGGACAAATAATTTTCTGGTCTGAGCTGCTGTCGCTTTCAGCCTGCTGATGGGATCACTTTGCTGGCCGAACTTCAAATAGAAACCTTTAATATTGTCGACTCAACGCCTTTGTGGAAGTGAAAACAGTTTGTAGCGAGAAGCTGCTCTTCCGTAGGCGAAGGATGGCGTCTAAGCACACATAGAGAACAGGAAGTAAGCCGCACTTGCGGCAGCAACAAGCGCCTCTTTAGAAGCAACTCCTGACTGGCGTAAGGACCATCTCCGTCTTCCAGCTCCCGCTAAGAGATGAGAAAACGTTGGAGAGCGGAGCACATTATTCCCTACAGCTGTTGTATCCAGAGCTTGGCATGTAAACACTAGCTGTAGCGGCTNGTGGCGCGGGTGTTTGTGGAGTGCACGGGCGAGGGGCGCCGTTTACATTCCCAGCGGAAACGGGAATTGAATTTTCGCTTCAGAGATAATCGTCAAATATTTGTTTGCAGCGGAGATGATCTGCTTGTATGGTACGCGCCATGGTACGATACAAACGTTACTGAATGCTGGTCTAGAAATTTTGTTTTGTGATATATAAGTAAGTATTCAACATCACACATAGGAGACGTGAATTAACCATGCACCTTCCAAAAGGACCTTACGATCATGGTTGAATATCGCAGTTTCCTTCATTGTTGTGTTTACTGTGGACAGGAAAGGGTTTAACACTGAAAGTGGAAATAAGGGATTATGGTCATGTTAAAAGTTTCATGGTAAATGAAGTTAAAAATATCTGCACTATGCTTGACTGCCCACTCAAAATGATAAACAGGTCCTACAGCTGAAAAATGAAAATTAAATAATTTATTTTCTAATCAGTGCAGGACCTCAAACCAAAAGTAAACTGTAGGTGGTGATGTAAGGCATATGCGCGAGAAACATAGGTTGGCATAGATATGTACACTGTACAGGTCAACGGCGACTATGTGCGAATTGAAGAGCAACGGAATCACGTAAGTGATTGAAAATTTATTTCATTTTTCACTTTTTGCCGGTAGCTTATGCTGATGACTGTGAGTTTCTATGGTAACAAACGCGTTCTTTGCGTTACAATGAGCAGCTGTTTTACTCTTTCAGATGCAGTATTGTAGCTTGGACAGAGAGATTGGGAGGAAATGGGGGTGGGACTTAGCCCCAGGAGCGTGTGTGTGCGCAAGCATCACTATTTGGGATTTAGATTTATACACATAATAAATGAAAATATCCAAAATTATAGCGGACATGGGAAAATTTTAGGGGGTTACGGAGCCTTAAACCTCCTAAATCGGGCCTATCGACGTCTGTGGTCAGATTGCTATGTTAGTTGTAAAAGATTGTAAGGACGTTCATCTGTCAGTCACAGGCCGCACTTGAAGAGGAACGGACTGTCAATTAAACTGCTGTACAATGAATTGTTAAATGTAGCTCAAGCTTCTGATTAGCAAGATAAGCTCACCAAAGCAAAAACAAAATCAAAACATGAGACATGATTTATTACTGCGGACAAGGAACTATGGACTCAAACTTGCAAACTTTCCTGAAATAAAGCAATACAGGAAGACTTTGTTGTTAATTCTCATGCACCCGGCAGACAAGTAAATTCTTAAGGCTGCAGTACCAGCAAACTTTTTCTTAGTCTGGGAACTCAATTAGAGTTGATACTATGGACATGAACCATTTACTGTTTATATTTTACTGCACATATGTACACTTGCTGGGCCAAACTTGTTGAACGAAAATAAAACTTCAACACATCTGCCAGTACGAGATTTCATCACGCACGTCCAAGTACATAATGAACAACTGCGCAATGTAGCTGTGTGATGTAATAACTTTAGTCACTCTCTTTTAGGGCTGCAGCTACAGAACAGAGGAAATAATTACGGGTAGATATTCCCATAGGCAGTACGCGTGTCTCATTCTATTGTAACCTTTCCTTCAGTGCATAGCGTCTCCTGTGACCCTAACGATGCAATGACCTCTGCAGCTGGTGCCCATGCCCCTGCAGCTGGTGCTCACACCTCAGCAGCTGGTCCTCACACCCCTGCAGCTGGTTTTCACACCACCGTAACACCATTACAGCAGCCCCAGCCCCCACTGGCCAGCATCTCGGCCTCCCAGGAGGTGGTGCAAATGTACTTGGCTTCCAGGACCAAACTTCTGGACAAATAATTTTCTGGTCTGAGCTGCTGTCGCTTTCAGCCTGCTGATGGGATCACTTTGCCGGCCGAACTTCAAATAGAAACCTTTAATATTGTCGACTCAGCGCCTTTGTGGAAGTGAAAACAGTTTGTAGCGAGAAGCTGCTCTTCCGTAGGCGAAGGATGGCGTCTAAGCACACATAGAGAACAGGAAGTAAGCCGCACTTGCGGCAGCAACAAGCGCCGCTTTAGCAGCAACTCCTGACTGGCGTAAGGACCATCTCCGTCTTCCAGCTCCCGCTAAGAGATGAGAAAACGTTGGAGAGCGGAGCACATTATTCCCTACAGCTGTTGTATCCAGAGCTTGGCATGTAAACNTTAAAGTTCATCTGCCACGTTGCGCTCCATTCCATGAGATGGTCAAGGTCTTGTTGGAGCTCGGCTCTTTTCATTGTAGGATGACATAGTTTTGTATCATCCGCAAATTTACTGATTTAACTACGGATGTTAATAGCGAGATCATTGATGTAGATTGAGAACAGAAGTGGGCCAAGCACGCTACCTTGTGGAACCTTGTCTCCACAGTGCACGTAACCGCTGACCGCTGGTCTATCTGGCATTTTTTTTTAAATAAGAATCCAGCAAAAATCGCAATTACCAATCTACGATGAAGTGATAGGTTTCTCCTCTTTCTTAGGTCACTACTAAGGTTATTCAAGGTCTTTTAGAACTAGTATTCTGCTATTGCCATGCAAGATCAACAAATTAACAGCCACTCTAATGTTTCTGCCTAAATTCTGACCATCATCAGGTCTTGAAAAGCATGCTGGCCATGTGTTGAAAGTATGCAACAACATAATTAATTACTCAGCAGTCATCAAAAGAAGAGGAATAGACTGTGAGAAATATTGATGCACTTAGATGCATCAAAACTAAATGCATTTTTGTCCCAAAAACTGAAGCACGCAAGTGCATCATAAAAATAAAAATGCATCATGATGATGCATATACAGTGCCTAGACATAAGTATTTGTACGACTCTATTTTTTACGTATTTTAAAAAATATAGGGACTGCTTTAGGATAATTAATACAGGAAGTTTATATAACATATATATAGTAGAATATTTAAACAGAACAGTCAAATGTGCACTTATAACAAGAAAATTTAACACAAGCAAGAGTAATGAGGGACAAAAGTATTTAACCAAAAAAAACAATTATGACATTGGTACTTGGTGGCGAGACCATTATTGGCAATAACAGCATGGAGACGATTGTTATAGCTGGAAATTAACTTTTCACATTCACTTGATGGTATTTTCTTCCATTCTTCAATGCAGATAACCTTTAATTCAGCAATGTTTTTGGGACCTTTTGTGGACACCAGATTTAGAAAGACGCCACTAATTTTCTATTGGATTAAGGTCCGGTGACTGGCTAGGCCATGGAAGAACATTTATTTTCTTCTTTTGAAACCATTATTTCGTTAAATTCGCAGTATGCTTGGGGTCATTGTCTTGTTGGACGGTCCATCTGCGCCGTTGGCACTTGGAAGGATCTTGTTCTCTAATATCTCCCTGTACATGAAACTATTCATCTTGCCATTTATGATATGAAGATCCCCAACACAATGAGCAGTAAAGCAACCCCACACCATGATGCTGCCCCCTCCATGCTTCACGGTGGGGATGGTGTTCTTGGGGTCATAGGTAGTACAACGTTTCCTCCATACATGCCGAGGTTCGTTGCGGCTAAAAAGTTCTATTTTAGTTTCGCCAGACCATATAACCCCGTCCCAAAACTCATTTTCTTTGTCTAGGTGGTCTTTGGCAAATGTTAAGCGGCTCTTGACATGTTTTGCTGTAAGAAGAGGAGTTTTGCGAGGAGTGTAAGAATGAATGCCAGTACGGTTCAATTCCCTAACAGTAGTTTTCTTACTGACATGCAGTCCCTGAGACGCCAGTTCACTCTGAAGGTCAGCACCAATTGTCATGAAGTCATTAGTCACCTTACTTAGCATGTAACGCTGAGGACGACTCATGATCTTACGCGGAGCTCCAGCTTTTGGCAGGTTGGAGACCACCCCAGTCACTTGATGCTTCGGACTATTGCTCCAACCGTTGAAATAGGAACAGTGACACGTTCTGCTATTACTCTATAAGTTAATCCATCACTGCGAAGTTGAATTATCCGTTTACGAGTAGCTTCAGGGATTTGTTTAACTTTTGGCATTGTAGTGAGAGTGTGCGCGACTTCAGCGAGGTCTAGAGAGGACATGATTGCGCCGGCTGTGGTTTGTTTACATTGCATTTGTTTCGAGACAATTCTTGAACGTTCTAGAATAATTTCCTGACTAATTTATTAAAATTATACTATTAAATATCAAAGATTCAACATCATATTTATTTTGGTCAAATACTTTTGTCCCTAATTACTTTGACTTGTGTTAAATTTTCTTGTTATAAGTGCACATTTGACTGTTCTGTTTAAATATTCAATTATATATATGTTATATAATCCCTGAATTTTTAAAAATGCATAAAAAACCGAGTTGTGCAAATACTTATGTCTAGGCACTGTATATAGGGTCTTGTGATGCATTTGGCACGAATTGATACACTTTTGTATTTCGGTTTTGCGATAAAGCGATAATACACCAAGTTGCATCAAAATCAGGTCAAATTGATGCACCAGCAAAAACGAAACATTGAAAAACAAAGCGATCTGCGTGTTAGTATGTAACAGCATCTAGCTTCCCATGTGTAACAAGACTACAAAGCTTTTGTTCACTTTGTTTTTTCCGGAAATGTGTTTTTCTGTCTGCTGCGATGACACACCAAAGTAGGCCATGAAACACCTACGTGCATCCTGATGCTTCTCTGTGAAACATCTACGTGCATCCTGATGCTTCTCTGTGAAACACCTAGGTGCATCCTGATGCTTTTCTGTGAAACACCTAGGTGCATCCTGATGCTTCTCTGTGAAACACCTAGGTGCATCAAAATTTTTCTCAGTGAACTTGTTAAAATTGGCCGTTGACCAATGTGAACGTAGAACACAAGACTGACTCGGTCACTACAAGAATTTTGCCAAAAGTTTATCACTATAAGACAGTTAGTGGCAAAGTACGATTAATAATTTATCGAAACTTCTTAAGAATATTTCTCTGTTCCAGGAATGTGAGTAAGAATATCAAATTTAAAGCAATAAATGAGTGTTACAGGAACGATTTATAATTATGTTTTGATTTGCTGTAAATCGTTTTGTTTCTCTCAGTCTGGCTGTATTCTCCTAGTGATGGTCTACGTGTTGTTGTATGTGAGCCACTTGGACTAACACCGCAAATTTAACACGTTGACTAGTATTCCCTCCTGACTAACACTGTCGACATAAACACATAAAATGTGGACGATCTTTGCTATCGCAGGCTATGTTGGCATTTTTTTTAAATAATTAAACACACAGCATTTATCAACTAAATTTCCAAGAAGTGGTTAGATTTATGTTATGAGGTAAAATTTGTGGATGACAACATGAAAAGAAGACATCCTTGGTCTGCAACATGGCTGTCTGGTTCCTCTTCGTAAGAGTACCTAGGACCAGCCTTGCACACCAGAACCTAAGTTTCAACTCTATCCATTTTCTAGGATATGAAATTCTACTTTAAATAAAAAGTCTCACTGAAAGACTGTGACATGCGTGTAATTTTTAAGTCATGATTCACAAACAACTAGGGATATGGCTGACTGTCTGTCCAGCCCGTCAGGCGGGGCTCATAACTGTAATGAGGCGGGTTCGACGCGGCCGCTTCCATAGAGATCGGATTCACTTTAAATAGTCCTCAACTTTAATACTGAAACTTCGATTCTTCTCTTTGGATTGAGTTTCAGGCGTTAATTGTATAGTGGTGAAATTCAGGTCGAGCTAAAGCTCATCTGATTAGATTACCTCGTTGGCACTGAGAGAATTAAAAACGTATTTCCAATGGTTGGTCCACTTCGCTGAGACTACTGCATCCCTTTGGTCAATCATTCTAGTCTGCTTTCACATTTTCTGACCCACCAAATAACGACTATCTGGTTTGCTGCCCACTGTATGTACCTAATTTAAGAATGAAATATCTAACTACACAGAGGTCGTTACAGTAGAACGCAAACTAAATTCAGCGCTGAAGAATTAATTTGAGAGGCGGGTCGGGCAGGTGGCTACACTTCCGCCGAAGTTAGTGTCGCGCATCCTGCATTTTGCAGTAACTTCGTGGAGCTCGGTAGCTGCAAATGGCCATGAGGAGTCCGAAAAGCCAAAGTTTATTTTGAAATTGCGTTGTTCGTGACACAAAGTTTCGGCGGTTCGCCAGGTGAGGTGACCAGCGCTTCAGAACTTCGGCTTAGTGGCAGTTGTGGGCATCAGTGAAGGGCACTGAGCGGTGGGTGCTGGCCGGGGAACAGGACATGTGTGCGAGGTGGGGCTTTGTTGGGCATGTCACTACTGGTCTTCCTTTGTGACGTCACTAAATGAACCTGTAAACTGGCTCAATATTGGTCAGTAATTAATGCAAGATAATCGCTGCAGTGACCTCTCGTCATTGGTAAGCCATATGAGGTCATGGTTGTAATGATTTCCCGAGCTTCGGAAGCCATATAAGGTCACAGCTGTAATAAATTCTCAACATTGACACGTCTGGTGGGAGTCCTGACGTGCTGTCTACGCTCTGCAGACACATCGAGTACTCAGGCCCAGTCATCTTGGTCAGTAAGAGGGGCCCCAGGGGCCTCTACACTCGACAGTAGCAGCAGATGTACTGTTGAGTGGAGGAATTAAGTGTTCGTAGACCCAAAACTGCTTGTTAATAATATTGGCAGAAAATTAAAAACACACAAAAAATGTCACACTTGTATGTTTGGGCGTCGAATGAGAATCTACAATCGAAAACAAGAAATTAATTGATAAATAGAAAAAATATATACATTTTCATATTTTAGGGAAAAGAAAGTTTTCGTATAGTATCACTTTAGCAGTATAAAGTGGTAGATTTTGTTTAAACTTCAGAGCAGAATATTCTAGATTGCTCTAAAATGTTCTCAGTAACGCTAGTCAACCTTCAGTTGAAAACCGGAACGTTCTGCAATCACCATTGACAGAGAGAGGCTACAAGTATGGCTGGACGTAAAGAATTGACTAGCTCTCAAAAAGAACTGATTATGATACAGTGGGAATATGAACAAAGTTAGAGAAAGATCTCCAGTAACCTGAATACCTCATTTGCTACAATTAGATTAATGATGACAAGATTTAAAAGACGTGATAGCCTACTGTTTAGAAACACTATGGACCAGATGCTGCAAGGCAGAGCTCTCCATGATTACGGAGAAAGTTTGGGACGACAAATAAAAAAAAAATCCCATGGTCACCCGAACAGATCTTGTGGATGATTCGTGTTAAACAGGAACTCGCGAACAATAAGAAATGAACCTAAGTGGCACAGAGCGAAGATAACACCGCTCCTTTTGAGACTGCACAGAGATGTGAGGTTAAAATTCGTAAAAGATTATAATGATGAGCCAAATTCTTATTGGAAAAAGGTTTTATGGGCAGATGAAGCTAAAATTGAGTTTGGTCTTAATTTTTGGAATTATATATGAAGGAAAGACGGCGAAGTGTACGCAAGAAAAAAGAACGCAATAACAGCTGTCAAGTTTTGTGGTGGTTGAAACATCATGGTTTGGGGCTGCTTTACTGTGAGAGGTGTTGGTCAGCTGCCAATTACAGTATA
The DNA here is from genome assembly GCA_001587735.2 of Parhyale hawaiensis. Lineage (NCBI taxonomy): Eukaryota > Metazoa > Arthropoda > Malacostraca > Amphipoda > Hyalidae > Parhyale > Parhyale hawaiensis. The sequence continues at coordinate 870,619 of LQNS02278163.1, forward strand.
AACGGTAAATGAATGTAGAAAAATGCCGACAAGTTCTGGGGGAGAATTGAGCGCCTTCTGTAGAGAGCCTTGGACTTGCTTCTAATTGGATTTTTCAGCAAGACAATGATTCCAAGCGTACTGCTAGGAATACGAAGAAGAGGCTTACTGAAAACCACATTGACATCTTACAATGGCCGAGTCAGTCCCAGATTTGAATCCAATTGAGAACTTGTAGCGACCTTCAAAAATTAAACATCCGGGAAAGCGTCCAACAAACATCAGACATGAAGACAATTTGTCCGAGAGAATAGAGCAAAATACCTACTAAACTATGCGAATTGTCAATTAAAGACTACAGTACAGGCAAGAAATTGTTTGCTGTTGAAGTTAATACAAACGTTGCTAGAAAGTATTAACTGGAAATGACATGTTTTTTTTTTTCAGCTGTGCTATCGTTTTTTATTCCCCCGTGAAGCTTAAGGTATTGCAATATTTTCTGAAACATTGACCATACTTTGCTTCCATAATCATTTATAGGCTGTATGGAATCCTGTACAGATAATTTATTCTAATTTTATTCAGGTAATACGCTACGAGTAAATATACATTATTATTTTCAAGTGTAGGAACATTTATTTCCGCCACTGTTTTATTGTGAACAGCACAAGCAGCCTCAGTGTCTGTGTCCGTCCGATGGAAACTGAATTGCGATACGTTATTAGATAGACAAGCAAACTGTAATTAGCGCGGCACTCCGAGCATATTACCCTCCGCCAAACAACGCCATGCTAGCAAACAGTATGGTAGACAGACAAATAAACTGCCGGTTCATCACTGGATATCTCTTTAATCACCTGTTCTTTGTTATACAGTATTTCTAAAAACTCCAGGAAATTTTATAGAGAATATCAAGTTATGTTGTTAACAGACAGACAGATAAACAAACTACCCGATCATCCCAGAATTAAATCATCTGTTCCTCATAACTTTCCTTAAAGTTCCTGTAAATTTCTTAAAGATCCGTTCATAAATTTTTGACTTATATTGCCAACAACCAAATTACCCGATCATCCCAGACTTGAATTATCTGTTCCTCATAACTTTCTTTACAGTTCCTGGAAATTGCGTAAAGATCCGTTCATAACTTTTTGAGTTATGTTGTCAACAAACAAACAAACAAACAAAAAAACACCGGCAAAATAATGCCTCTTTAACGGAAAAAAAATTATGGTGTCTTTATTTATCAGTCTGTCTATCTATGTGGACCATCAGGTGTCCTGCAGTCTAATCTCCCTGCAAGACTCAAGAGATACATAAACTTTTTCCACAACAGATATCACAAGGATGTTACCTTGCAAAATACTGTAGACACCAAGGGCTGTAATCCTTGTTCGTGTACGCATGACGGCACATTGTATTGTTGTGATTAAGAGAGCGGATTATTTTCAATTAATCCTCAATTATTATCTGTACTGTGAAGCCCTCGTAGTCCCACCTGTTGTGACCCACGGCGAGGAGAGCGGATATCTCTTTTTTTGTTGTTGTGCTCATGATAATTTCATAAAAAAGATCAATTATAAATAAGATCACGTACAAATATATTTAATTTTTAAAGTGACCGCAAACACGAACAATAAAATTGTAACAGAACTTTTGCAAGATTCTGCCCCCAAACTTGCTTTTCTATTCAGTTTACCCAAAAAGAACTATTTTGATTTCCTATGCCCTCATGACAAAATGCACTACACACATTGTATACACACTACATACACACCTACATATATATATATATATATATATGTATATATTCAGCTAAGGCAATTCATATAGCTTTTCACTTGTTTATCCCCAGACCTGAGCTTGAGTGCCATAAAATACCGGAACATGAGTCGTTCTACCGAAAACTCCTCATTAATTACGGCCGCTACACGACTTTCGCTCCACAAAACCTCAGCTTCCCGTAGCAGAAATGTAAGAATTTCTTCAGTAAGGCCACGTTGTGTTTACTTGCAGCTACCTTCATTATTTGCAATACTTTTGGAGCAGAGCAGCGGTGCTTATCTATTTGTATCTGCCTGATTTATTACAGCATAACTCTCGTAGAAAAGGCGGGGTGCTGGACCGTAGTGCTGGGAGGGCAGGCTGCTGGACCACAAGGCAGGGAAAGCAGGCTGCTGGACCACAGGGCAGGGAGGGCAGGCTGCTGGACCACAGGGCAGGGAAGATAGGCTGCTGGATCACAGAGCAGGAACGGCAGGCTGCTGGACCACAGAGCAGGAACGGCAGGCTGCTGGATCACAGAGCAGGAACGGCAGGCTGCTGGATCACAGAGCAGGAACGGCAGGCTGCTGGATCACAGAGTAGGAACGGCAGGCTGCTGGACCACAGAGCAGGAACGGCAGGCTGCTGGATCACAGAGCAGGAACGGCAGGCTGCTGGATCACAGAGCAGGAACGGCAGGCTGCTGGATCACAGAGCAGGAACGGCAGGCTGCTGGACCACAGAGCAGGAACGGCAGGCTGCTGGATCACAGAGCAGGAACGGCAGGCTGCTGGATCACAGAGCAGGATCGGCAGGCTGCTGGATCACAGAGCAGGAACGGCAGGCTGCTGGACCACAGAGCAGGAACGGCAGGCTGCTAGACCACAGAGCAGGACGGCAGGCTGCTGGGTCACAGAGCAGGACGGTAGGCTGCTGGATCACAGAGCAGGACGGTAGGCTGCTGGATCACAGAGCAGGAAGAGCGTAACTTAACAGAAGCGCTACTGCTGCAGAACGTCAGCTGCTTTGAATGAGTCTTTTACGCTGCTTTTGAAAACTTTGTAGCTATTAATTCAGCTTAAATTTAATCCTTCATAGCGATTACAAGTTGTGAAGTGCACAGCAGCTATGAACTCATTCATGCAGGAATAGAGGAGCGCTCCACGTGCAGGCTACACTTTTACCGGGAAAAACGATATACTTAACTAGAGCACTCTGAGAGTGCATACCTCTGCCAAGCAAAACAGCGGTAACGAAAAAGGCATAGTGGCTCTGAAGCCCTGATTTTCTTTATATCAACACCAAAATCTGATCACTTGTGCCTCTTGATAATCTTAGCAGTGTCCGTAATTTTCTTGGGGATCCGTTCATAACTTTTTGACTCATGCTGCTATGAAACATTTTAACAAACATATGTCAAACAGACAAACGGACCAACCGATCATCACCAAAACTTAATCAATTATGTATTTCAACATGAATAACAATTTCTGGAAGTTTCATAAAGATCCATCCATAATTTTTGACTTATTGAGCTAACAAACATTAAATCAAACCCCGCGACAATCAAACGAACGAACAAGCAAATCATCCCCAAAAATTGATTATTTACTCTCTATAACAAACTCAACAACTTATTTAAATTTCATGAAAATCCGTCCATTACTTTTTAAGTTAGGGCACTACCAAAAATAGGCAGACAAACAAACAAACGGATGGACAGATCTTCACCAAAAGTTAATCATCTGTTTCTCCTAACATGCNTTGATTATTTACTCTCCATAACAAACTCAACAACTTATTTAAATTTCATGAAAATCCGTCCATTACTTTTTAAGTTAGGGCACTACCAAAAATAGGCAGACAAACAAACAAACGGATGGACAGATCTTCACCAAAAGGTTATCATCTGTTTCTCCTAACATGCCCAACAATCTCTGTAAATTTCATCAAAATCGGTCCATAATCTTTTTGAGTTATCTTGATGACAGACAGAAAGACAAAGCCGACGAAAACATAACCTCCTTGGCGGAGGTAATAACAAGTTTCAAGAGCATGACAATAGCTGTTATCACGTGACGGAATTTGCCTGATGTTCTTTGATAACCCTGGCTGTAGTTCTTGTGATGCTATGTAAGGTCGGAGCAAGCCAAGCTGCTCTCCAGTCTTGCGGCCACCTAATGTTAACAGTCCGAAATTCATGGATCTTTTTACCTTGAACGGGAAAGTTTCCATCTCGGCTCTGAACAATGCTGGTAAGCAAAGTATGTGCGGACGCTACATGATGCATAATTATAGAATGAAGCGTCGCACGTGCGAGCTGTTAAAATGCCTCTAATTTTCATGATGCAGTTCGACTTTTGAAATTTCGTTAGTATCTCGTAAGAACACACTGATCCACTTACGCATGGGTGTTAACGTATTATAACGGAGAAAACTTGTTAAGTTACCAAGGTACGATAAAACTTCCTGGCGTTACCTCTTCAACTTGTAATTTGCAGTAACTGTTGTTGCTCAGAACATCAGCACAGTCTGCGGAACAGGCCTCCAGCTGCTCGTCCTACCACACCAGCGACAACGATATCTCAAACTCAGGATAAAAGGATAATATTTTAAAAAGTTCTGTAGTGTTGCTGGCTTACAATTGACTCTGCCAGCCTGAAAAAATAAGAATTTCTAGGTTAATAGTGCATGAACACTGAGATTGTAATACTGAGATAGTACTACTAACGCACGCAAGCTCGAACACGAGCTTGATTTGCTGTTGATAGATGTGTACAGTATATAAGCATGCTGTGTATATATTACCGCTCCTATTTATGACCAGGGCCAAATTCATAGCAGCATACCTACACAGGAAAACCCGATCATCACGTTGTAAAACTCTTAGAGTCAAATTTTACAAGAAATTTAAATACTTAGTACAGGCGTCATGCATAGTGAGAGTTCAAGTGTGCCGAGATGCATTTGATTGTGGCTTCTTATGCATACAAAAATTTCTCAGACGGAAGGGTTGCTCTGAGATGAGCGCAGTCACAGATTTACAGTAACCTTTTAACGCCTACTAGTGAGCGAAAACAACTAGAGAACTTGACAAAAATATGAGGTCTAAAATGACGTTGTCACGAAGTCAGCAGCAGCAGGGCCTGCTCATCGCTCATGGGCATATTATAAACATACTATCTGTTATGCTTAACTTATAGTACTTAGTAGCTGTAACTACCCTAGTGCCACGCACACTATAAGCATAAATACTAATGTTAAAAATACAGAGAGACGCCACCAGCCAATTCTCCTGGGTCCACAATGATGTCATTTGACGAGCGTTATTTGTTTCCGTATGCTCCTCTGGTTCTGAAGTTATTTTTTATCCCTGCATGGATACCGTCCATACTCTGGACTGTATTACAAGTGCTATGCTTACTAGTGGTATGGTTTTTTTTTTAAGTAAAACTGTGCGCTTACTTTGGCAGTCAGACGCTCATAATCTCATCATCTGCAGCATCGTTGCTTTATTAAAATCATTATTTTATATTGCAAATTTAATCCTTGAGTGTCTTCAGACGATATCCAGGTGACGTTGTTCACGTCACCTCACGTGTGTGAAGCCCGGATGCTTGTTCCTTCTATTGAGTTGCAGCTTACGTCCGATGGGGAGGCCTGCTACAAATTTTCCCCATACACAGTGGACATCACCACTGGTCTATCAGGCATCCTTTTAAAATAAAAATACAGCATGAAAATAACTTTTAGAACTTTTAAATAATGATACTTTTACGAACATAGATTACTGAAGTTCAAAAGTAAACCGATTAGCAGTTTCCGTCGGGGCAGCGCTATATACAACGGACACACGTTTGCAAACTACATAGGCCGGAGAGGTTCAAGCTCCGCTCTCCGCAGGGCTCTTCGAGTTCCTCTGGGAGGTAAGAGGAAGGATTGGAAGACAAATGACGACCTTCGCAGTAGACAACCAACGGGGAAAATGTCGTATAGAAGCAAAAGTATGATAATCAGAGCAGTATGATGAAGAGAAGAAAGAGTATGGTCATCATAGCAGTATGATGAAGACAAGAAAAAGTATAACCGACACAGAAGTATGGAGAGAAGAAGCAACACAGTTGGCAGTAGCAATAGCTTAGATATCTTACGCCTACGCCTGGGGTATGACTTCCCACAATATTATTATATTTGTTTGTCTAACTGTCCCTTCTTGCCAGTTCAAAAATTGTCCAAAAGAAACCCGGTAATAGACACATTATAGTGTGTAACCCACTGAGGAGACTCCCACAATGCGAGATGGATGTACTAATAGGTAACCTTTCCCTGTACTTGAATTTACGTTTTGTCCGCATTTGTCCGTTTTCGCTCTCTATAGGCCGTACTGTCGGAAAACCCGAACTAATTTCGGGTAAGTTGGACTATATTCGTTCATAACGTCGGGTAGGTTAGGAGAGGGCAGGACTGGTTTTTCTAAAAACCCTTTTTTTAAATTTCGGGTATGTAATTTTTTGTATAGAGGTAACTTGCGGTTAGGTAACTTAACCCTACGCCATATCCTATACCCCGGAATGTTGTTCATAATTCCAAGATTGGAGTGCATAGACACAAGGACCATAGAAGCTCTGTTGAATTGGTACCTCTCGCTGCGACCACCGCCCGCAGCTGGCCAAATGGGAGATTTTTGTCCCCCGTGTGTCAGGCGCTGGCAGTCGACAGGGCGCTGCACTCCCAGCACTGCAGCAGTGTCCAGACACGGCCTGGCTCTCCATAAACAACTTTATGTTACGAGGCTCTCGTGAAATGTGAACGGCACTGGGGCTGTAGCTTGCCTGTGCCTTCACATGGTGAAGAGGAATACCTGCAGAGGAATTATCTTACTTAGGCGATGGTTATCTTGCAACACAGTTACTTAACTATGTACCGGTGCTACTGGTGCACTAATGCGTGTAACGGCGGGACATTTAACATGTAGTATGAAACAAGCTTTAAGTTTTAGTGGCGCTTCATAACTATGTTAACATGACACGTTTTGTTGGTAAGAAAAATTGAAGGAAAAGATGAAAAATCATCATATTGTGGAAGATGAGAGGCAAGTCCTGGAAAATAATGGAAACCTAACACTGTATCCCTGGCACAGGATGTACAAGTAATACCTTCAACTTGGTCTGATCTCTCTCGAGCAAAGACGTTTCAGGGGGCAACTAATAGAAACATTCAAGTATTTGAACGGCTTCAACGTTGTACCTACAACGGGGCTCATTGAAAAAGACCTCAATGATCGCTTGCGAAACCACGGTCAAAAACTCAAGCATAAAGCTTGAAGAACGACCTTAAGTCACCAGTTCTTTCCGTATTTCATAGTCAGCATTTGGAATAGACTCCCCTCCGATGTTGTTAGTGCGGAGTCAGTCAACG
>LQNS02278163.1:878889-904946 GCA_001587735.2 Parhyale hawaiensis
CTTTGGGAAGGGGCCTATTGGTTCGTCTTCTGCCGCCTATCTAATCTAATCTAGATTATAGATTAGTTAGCTGACGCTGGCAGTAGTTGGACTAATATGCTGTTCCCAGAGAGCAGCCGGGACGCACGCTCCGGCCCTCTATAAGCGGCCGCCATTATGCCAAAATCATTTCTACATCTGAAAAAGAAAGGAAGAAGAGAATGAAAGCAGCCAAGGAGTTGATAGTGCAATCATGATTAATTCCTGCTAATTCGTGGAGCTCAGAGACGCTAAGTTTGTTGGGGCATGGAAGCTTATAGATTAGGATGGCCTCTGAAGCTTTGGCCCTTAAGAGTTTGTGACTCCGGGAGGACAAATTCGCAGCTTTGGAGGATGTTGCTCCCAATGTTTGACAAGATGATTTTTGGAACCAATTGATTGTTTCTGCACCTTCAACTTTGAAAGAGAAACTATTCCAAATGCTCGCTATGAAGTACGGAAACAACTGCTGGCGTAGAGTAGTTTTTAGACTTTGGTATTTGAGTTTTTTGCCTTGTTTTGCAGGGTATCATCAAGAACTCTGTCAAATAAATCTCGTTGTAGGCACGTGATTAAAGCTAATCAAGTACTTTAATGTTTCTATTAGTTTCCCCTTGAGTCGTCTTTGCTTGAGAGCGATCAGTTCGACTTCCCTGTAGGTGACACTCGTATGACATGTTTTGTAGCTGAGCTACCAATCTTGTTCCTCTGTGTTAAATTCTTTAGATATCGTTGCACTAACGTGGCAACCAGAAATTAACAGCCAATTTTAAATGCAGGCTTACTAATGCTTTTCAAAAACGTGATTGCGTCTTTGAATTTTTACTCAAGGTTCTTGGTAATGAAAAAAATGAGATGTCAAGCACTACCATACCATACTCGAAATTAACATATTATTGCTGTGAGGTGAAACCGCCCTTGGTAATACTAGGCGTTGCACTCGAGTGAAAAGGACACTGACTACGTCAAAACAAGGAAGGAAACCGCGACATCTTATTCACCTCACATTTGGCCAAAACAACGGGCACAAGATGCTGAGCAGAATAATGAACGTAGGTAGAAAATGCAAAAAAGGAGCTCAGATTGGACAGGGACAGAAATTTATCACAGCAGTGTTTCAGATTGGAAGAACTTGAAGTCACTGACCTACATTTCTACGGCCTGTAGCAAAGCCTACACCTTACATATATAAGAGGACATTCACTGGCAGTACAGGAATATCAATTTACAACTAAAACTGCAAAAATTGTTGTCTCAAAACCAGCACTTATTCCCGTGTGCCGATGGAAAGTACCTGCGTACGTGTGCCTGCGCAGCACAAAACTGTACGTATTTCCCATCAGGGCGGGCACGGGAAGGTGCTTTGGTTTGGAGACAACACTTTGCTTCGTGATGGCAAAAGTCACATCACCTTTAGCATCACTGCACCAGAAGAAGAGATAATCACAGTATAATGACACATTATCTGTGCAAGGATGAGACCGTGCTAGTGATCAGCTGCTGCAGACTCATCCCTGCGACCGCTAGATACAAGCCAGGTAAGACTAGGCATTTCTGGCAGCTTCAAGCACATCTAAAAATAGAAGTGATGCCTGCTATAGCAAGAAATATCCTGTCTTTAAGCGATCCATTTGAAGGATGAAGTTAGGAGCAATGGCCCAGGAGGGTCGAAGGCCTTCTTGAAGTCTTGAAATCTCGCTGAGCTCGAACTCTTGACTGGCACAGAAGAGGTTCATCTTGTCTGGAAATTGGCTGTGGTGTCGCCATTTGTCTGTGGANTTTAAGCGATCCATTTAAGGGATGAAGTTAGGAGCAATGGCCCAGGAGGGTCGAAGGCCTTCTTGAAGTCTTGAAATCTCGCTGAGCTCGAACTCTTGACTGGCACAGAAGAGGTTCATCTTGTCTGGAAATTGGCTGTGGTGTTGCCATTTGTCTGTGGAACAACCCGCTCCACTGGTACAGCAATCTTTGGTACTAACTCAAAGTCATTCCAGTGAGAAAAACAACTTTTTCTTGAACTGTAAACAGAAGTCGCGATATCTAATCGCTCGGCAGTATCGATTGAAACAGCTGGCACAGCTGCAGCAGTGTTCACAGGCCAAAATGTTTACAACAAAAATTCGACTCGAGGTTTGCCGAAAACTCCAACGACTAAATCGACTGCATTATCTACGTTTTGATTGTATAATTTACTATACATTACCAAACAATCAATGTTGTCTCGGGCATTGAAAAATTACCTCCATACTACTTAGTATGAACTTTCCTGTAACTTTAAAAGGAACTTTAAAAAGAATGGCACTCAAGAAAAAACATTCTGTGCTTTAGGTTGGTCGCTATGTGATTTCACTATTGTTAAGATATCATCGATTGTCAAGGCGCGGGCATTGCAAGCTGAGCACACAAGTCTTAACTATTGGTACGAAGGAACTTCAGGCCAGAGCGCTGGCTTCCTTAATTTAGATAGAATTTTAGGCATTAAACCCAAATCAGTTATACTTCAGACGCTAAAAATTTAATCCTGCTGAAAAAAGGAGCTCAAAGGATAACTGGTGGCAGCTCACCCCTGCAACACAGTCCAAAGTGCGTAAACCAACGCACCTGCCTCAAGTTCCAAATAAGCTAAAGCTCACGAGCTTAGCTGAACTGAGGCCTCCGAGATATACTAGAGGGCATTGGCTCAACTCGCCGTCGCCGTGGCAATCCATGACATCCACTCCTGCACTTGTTGCCTTCGCTTCCAGACCCGCTACAGCCACTGGAAGATCTTATGTCCCTATCGGAAACTTATAGGCATTTATCCGATGTTGTTGGATAGCCTTCACTATTTACTCATAGGCAGCGGATAAATACTTATACATTTCCGATTGAGTAGTGGAATACTGTTATTCATATATTTGGACCTCTCTTGTCCTTAGAACAAGTGTCCAACACTCCTCATGATAAAGAGATCTCGTGCATAAAGGATTTCCTCGATCGAGAACAAAATTACGGGCAAAGTAAAATAGAACAGAAAAAAGGATGTGCCACAATGAAGGTGAGAAGAATCAAATTGCCACTGAAATAAATATATCTCGATGAGCTAACTGAGGCTATGATAACTCGCAAGGCTTCAGACGGGTGTTACTCCCCGTAATGTAGGATCAGGAAGCTAAACTAACTTTGGCCTGAGGCCTAGGGTCCATCCTACGAACATGCATCGCTGGATATTTTATAGAGATGTCTCATCCTATTAACCATATGCTCCAGTGTATGAAGTTGCTCAAAAGTTTTTCCCTGTACTGTGACTCACTTTGTTGGAACTTTAAGCAGAAGTCTATTGAACACCTAAGTATGGCTGTAATGACACATTTTGTCTACTGATGAATGGGTCAAAGTTAACTAGTAGAAGTATGATACTTGCTCAGAAGCTTACTGGGTTTCTCAATGTCAGGACAATGACATGCGATCTCAGTGTCCAGATGAGGATTGAAAAAAATTTGTACCACCTTGCTCAAGATGACAGTTAATGGTCCTAACCACAAGCTATTTAACATATTTGGCCGATGACAGGACATGTTATTACCAAACAGGAGCCAAACAATGGGCCGCAGCGCCATGTAGTTTTTAATGATGGCATTGACCTGTACCATGTCCCTATGTGTACCTAATAAAGCGTATTCATATATTTATATGTGCTTCATTTATTATTCTACTCTGCTTGCCTATTACTGAATGAATGCTAGGTAACTTTTGCAAAATATCGTCTAGTAAATAGGTAGGGCAGCTTCTGCAGGACTTGTAGAGCTGTGCTGTCTGAACTATTTATGTATTATCATTAGGCGTTTATCACATATCGTATCATCATAAGGCGTTTACCATTTATCATATTATTATTAGGCGTTTATCTCAGGCATGGAGGTTTGACAGGAGGAGGCAGCACAGCCATATACGGCCATACTGGACACGGCTTTTTTTCTTAATATCTACTCACTTCTCACTAATCAAAGGTTTCAAGCTATCACTTTCCACCAATCACAGTTTTCCAGCCATTTGTGCAGCCAATCAGAAAGTCAGCACACTTCAGCTTCAGGAAGACTATTAGCTTCCGAGCTCCATAGCCGTTGCTTTCTCCTTATATTGAACCCACAGATAAAACCACGTAAGTCTGTACTTCATTTATTACGTCCATCTGGAACCTGTGAAAATTCCACAGAGCAAAAGTGTAGGTTGTAGGTCTTCATATATATGTACTCACACCTGTATCGTGCATACGAATCGTGAATATATGTTCGTTCCTAGCCTGACTGCTCATCTTTGACCTGAGAGCGACACCTATAGGTTGACCCCTGTTTTTGCTGGCCTTGTATCGCTGATACCTTCTTTTTCTTCCCCCTAATAACGAAAGCTTAGTGAACGGAGATACCCACTTACATACACAAACCTAACTATATACCCAATTACTAACTTACCAACTAACACCGTGACAAGCAGAATTAATATATGACATGATATCTGTGCGCTGAGGGGGAGCAGTAATGCTGTGTCTCACCCTAACGCTCAATTGCAATGCAAGCGCACTCCCATTGCCATTGTCGCAGGTAACCTGTAGTAGTAGTAGTAAAAAATTTTACTATAGCATCAGGGACAGAGTGTCTATATCTCGCCGAACTATTCCGGTGGTTTAACACCGGCTCGTGCGCCACTAGGGCGCGAATACGTCTCGTTTCGAATTATCATTAATTTTTTTCTAGGCTTTTCCGCCGGCAGGTCTCAGGTTTTAAGTGGTCAGTGCGCTACTGACAGGAAAAAGGCGCAAGTTGAGCATCTCCAACCCCCGGGCACGGCTGAACGCTTTTGCTCAGCTGCGCCGCACAGGGGAAGGAAATGAAGAACAAGGTAGAAGTCTAGTGGGAATGGGTCAGCCACCTCGATCAGCGGCCCACCTCCCGAAACACAAGGGGAATTATTGAGAGCCTACCTAACTCTACAAAACTAACTTTGTCAGCATGAAGTGCGGCAAGCTGCAACATCTGTGGAAAAGGCACTAGAGACCCTTGGGGTTATGAGGCCCAAATATACTGTACCAGTCAACCTGCACTTACTTGGCTCGATATGGACCTACACCATCCTAGCAAACAAACAAACAAACAAAGAAGCAAGCAAACAAACAAACAAACAAACAGGCAAGCAAACAAACAAACAAACAAACAGGCAAGCAAACAAACAAACAAGCAGACGACAAGCAAGAAGAACAACAAATAGCTAACAAATTAATACATCAATATAAAGCACCGCCTATTGACCTGACATGTTTTTGTTTTTCTCTTTCCATAGCCGAAGCATTGAAATTTTACGGCGACTTTGGTCTCTGGAAGCCCCAGAACTTCTGCCAAAGTTTCATTCGGAAGCTCAGAACTGCGAGAGCTTTGCATACTTCGCTATATCTACGAACCATTATCTGAATAATGCTGTCCTAGCGTTGGGTGTCCTCTTTTACGGCAGGGCTGTGGAGAAAAGACCATTTTATTGCAATACTTTGAGCATTCCGTGCATTGAACGGTTGGAATCTTGGGCCTCCGGAACGTGGGGGGCGCCGAGCCATAAAGTGGGAGCAGCGGCGCTGCCATTTGCTCGAGATTTAGCATTCAATGCCAAATTTTGCGACTCATTAGGCGCCCTAAGGAAAATTGTAAAAAGAAAAGGGGGAAAGGGAGAGATGAGTAGAGCTCCTAATCCGCCTTGTATCTATTCAGTAAATGTTGCTGAAGCCCGTCAGGCTGCTGAAGATTAGTGCTGAAGTCCATTTGCGCTTACTGTGGTGGCAGGAATAGTTCTTAAGCTAACTAATGCATTGGAAGAAGTTTTAGAGAATCACAATACAGTTTTATCAGGAAAAAGAGTTTCATCAGTTATAGACTAAGAGAAGTACTTGAAGTGTCCAGTACACGTAACCACGCTGCAAACATAGCACTCGTTATAGTATTTCTATGAAGCATTTTATTAGAGTGCGAAGTAGCTTGGATTTCCATGAACACAGCTACAGCTTTAACGACAAATACGTCATTACATACTTTTTGGCAGGCCTGAAAGCTTTTTCCTAAATTAGGTTTCGGGCGACTAAGGTTTCTATTAGGGTATGTGACGACCCATGCACGGGAGATTACCTTCCGTGGGGGAAAAATTGGAAACAAGAAACTCGGTAGTACATGACTGCGCAGGAGCAGAAATAGGAAGGAAGCAAATTGGGATATCAAAAGAATAATAACCAGTCACCCTCACTGCTGCAGGCAGGAGGGTACAAAAAAAAAAGGAAATTTATTCATATCCCTTCTGATTGCGTCGCTTCGGTTTGCACGCTCTTTCACAGTACAAACTAGAGCACTCTGAGAGCGCATTCCTCCGCCAAGCGAGGCAACGGTAGCAAAAAATTCAAATTGGCTCTGAAACCATAATTTTCTTTGTATGAACTCCAAAATCAAATCATTTGTGCCTTTTGACAGTAATAACAGCTTGCGCAACTTTCTTGAAGATCCGTTCATAACTTTTTGAGTTATACTGCTAACAAAAGGTTAAGACAAACATGAGTCAAACGAACAAATAGATCTGCATGAAAATCGAATCATTTATGTCTTTTAACATTACTAACAACTCATATAAATTTCATAAAGATCCAATAATTATTTTTTGAGTTATTGGGCTAACAAGTATAAAGTTAAAAACAGTGACGAACGAACGAACTAATGGATTATGACCAAAATTTGGTCATCTGCTTTTTTTATATATACATAACAACTCACGTTAATTTCATAAAAATCCATTCATCGCTTTCGAGTTATGGCATAGAGAAAAATAAGGCAGACAAACAAACAAATGGATGGACATATCTTCATCAAAAGTTAATCATCTGTTTCTCCTAACGTACATAACAATTCCTGCAACTTTTGTTCAAATCGGTTCATAACTTTTTGAGTTATCTTGGTGACAGACAAGCAAATAAACAAACAGACAGGCATACAAAAAGACAGACAAACAAACACGACGAAAACATAACCTCCTTGGCAGAGGTAAGAAGAGAAATAAAAGGAAAATTTCAGCCGCTCCTGCAAACTTGGCACTACAGCAAGTGCCAATGATAAAGTTGCGAATATTTCTGTTATATTTTATTAAGGATAATTTAGTATACAGGTTAAGTCTTAGAGCAACGCTAAAACACATTAAGTTGCAATTGAAATCACCATCATTAAAAATTTGTTTCAAGAACCTGGAACGTTTCGTGTTTTGTGCTAACATAGGCAAGAACTTTAACTACGCTGTAAGAAACATTCGTAGCTTTACAGGAGGAAATTCCATAAATGTTACCAGGATTGCTCCGTATTTTGGTTTACTGGAGAAATCCCGTATTTTCTCCTTGGCCGGCGACTACTGTAAGCCTAAGCTTACTTCGTGGGGTACCAGCTGGCGGCTCCCTTTAAACTGCCGGCTTACTCGATATACCAAGAGGGATCTCGTTTGAAATTTCATTCGTCTTTTTTTAAAATATAGCACACGCTGACTTAGCGATTCAGCTGATATAACATTTAAACTGCATTGTGAGGGTCAAAGCTGATAAAGTGAATGAAAATTAAGACTAGTAGAAATGCTATTTAATAATCATTAAACCGAGCAATATCGTTATCCTGACAAAGTTTGTTTGAAACTCAGCTTCTCATTTAAGCTGAACAAATTGCAAACTATATCTACATTCCCCTTAACCCTGTTCACATCGAGCATCGTTCACCGCGTGACCAGCCCCGGGACTTCTTCTTCTTGGGATTTTCTTAACGACGTCGTCAGTTACCTTGAATTTGGAATTTTGGACAACATTCGAAGATCAAGTAAAATCATGGATACATATATAGATATACGATATATGTATGATAATTAATATTTATTTATAATCATGAAGTTATGAAGGTCCTTTATAACTTCATGTTTATAATGCATGAGCGATTGGGGCAGGCAATAATGGAAACCAATCACAGTCACAGAGAGTAATATGACCCGACCAATAGCAGATTAAATAGATGTATATACTGTTTCCAATAATTTTTAGTTTAATGGAAATAGGTTACTAACCCTACGGCCAGTAGCTGGGTAGCGAAATGGTCTCTGTCGGGCCATAGTGACTAGTTTTATTGGCGGCTTTCTGAAATATTTATTAAAACTTTGGCTAATGTCTGGGTTGCAGATCGCAATTACATCAATAATAAAAAAAAATATCTATACTGTTTCTAAGATTTGTCTAAAATTCGCAACGAAATGATAAGATGTTGGGAAAATCCCAAAGAGTGGCCTAATTTGCGTTTGGCCTGGCACTGCATAGCGCTCAATGTGAATGGGGATATTTAGACTACAACACTCAGTGGGTACATTAATATTGTACGTATGTTTATAATTTTCTATCAATCAATTAAAAATAAGATAATGCATCGTAATTGATATCATAAAACTTGAACACATCGGGCTCAGCAGGCAAAAAATAAATGGTTAAACACAGCTTCGATGTTGAAGCACTTGACAGCGCAGTGGGTAAGTGTGTTGACTTTTGGAATCCACATTTCGAGGCCCTCACCGAAGGTTCTTTTTCCACGACTGCTGGGAAACTTACGCGGCTCATTAAATCCTACGTGATTTTGTTGGCATTGTTGCTGCCATAATTTCCTTCGTAAAACTTGCCGAATTTTCTTTACAGTGTAAGCTTATACTGTAACCGAGTAATTTTGAGATAACCTCATGGATCACCGCTTGTTGGGTGGCCAAACTTAGCTCCATATTTCCAGAACGCTGAAAATAACTTAGGCACAAGTATGACTTAAACTAGAACGCCTCGTGGTGTAAGACCATCACCTTTTTTTTAGGCAAATTCAACGCAGTCATTTTTGATGAACAAGGTTAGGGCACAGCCCCAGTCCCAGAGATTAGTTCTTAATAATGATATAGGAAAATAGAACGCCTCGTGGCGTAAAACAATTGACGCGGTTGAGGCAAATTCGATGCCGTCTTTTTTGATGCCCAGCTAGGCCTGGTTTTCTTGGCATGGGTCACATCTAGATCAACCCACCAAACTCCCTGCAAAAAATTATGAACAATGCTCAACTCCTTCTACCACTTATTGGGTGGACAGACAAATATATATGTATACAAATATATATACTATATGTTTGGTTAAAAACGCGCCGTATATCTTAGTTAAAATATCTTTATTGCACTTCTCTCTAAATAGATCTATATACACATATATATGTACTGAAGAATTAGATGAGAAGCAAATCATTTAGTTGAAAATGGATGGACTTTGCTTCGTTCCCGGGTGATATGCAGTAAACCGTGCACCAATTTCAACTAAATGATTTGCTTCTCATCTAATTCTTCAATATGTACGCCTTCTACAACCAGAACATATATATACTTAAATCTTCAACGAAAACATTATCACCTTCGTTCCCGGGAGATATTCATTAAATCGTTGTCCATGCAGAACTGTCTCACTAAGCCCTACCACTGGAGCTACCGTACATGTACTGCCCAAAGTGCTGTGTGCGTGTGTCTCTTAGTGGTGTGCGGTCAACAGAGATGTTCAGTGACGGCCATCTGCAGCCCTGTCAACAAGGGGGAACCAGACGGAGGTGTCAGTCGCAATTGGCCGCAGGCGCCCACCTAACAAATATTACTGTAAGTTCAGCGAAAAATAATATTCTGCGTCAAGTGCTGTGCGCAGTGACGAGTTTCGAAGGACGTTAATTGCAAAAAATAGATAAAAATAGCGACCGTATTATGAGATCAACAAGGAGTTCAAAGCGTTCCTCATGAGTGAAAAACGAACAGATCTTTATTAAAAGCTGCTAGAAATTCTATTAAGTTCGTCTTCACTTGCACTATTGACTATTCAAGGCTTATAAAAAATCTGCAAATCCCTCTGGTTCCAAAGTTTTGGCACTCATCAGACTTTTATGATCTTTGAATTCAACAGATGCATCACATCCAACTGAAAGTTATTAATGGGTGAATAACAAAGTTTACTGAAATATATATGGAACAATTAGGACAGCACTGGCAATGTCCTTTTATGCTGGGGCTCGACATACACTCGCACACTTGACCTATGAGGGACATTCAGCTCACAGTTTGTCCAAGTTAAATGCGTTCACAATTAATTTATTAAAGATTGTTATGTCCAATCTAAGTGTTTGTGCATGCATTTGTACAGAACTTCATAATAGTGACGTCAAGCCAATAGCGTCGCGCCATTGTGGAATTACCCAAATTGCATCACTGCAAAAGAAGTGACGCTATTGGCTTGACGTCACTATTATGAAGTTATGTGCAAACGTATTTAGAAAAACTTAGATCTGGCATAACTACCTTTAGTAAATGAACTATGACACTTTCAAGGAGTATCTTGGATACCAACTTTCCCGGTGTAGCTAATCGGGATGACGTACGAGCTGAACGTCCACCCATAAGTTGAGCGTACAGCTGTGTTGTATGGCTTCGGTATTAAATGACTAGTGCAATTTAGACCCTCTCGTATAATAGGAGTGTTGGTATGACGGCTGAATCTGAATATGATTGTGATGAATAAAGCAATGATCCGCCAAATTTTATAATGTATAAATAATAATATGATTACTATTATCATTATAACCTCACCACGACGTCAATATTTGTGATAGAGACACGAAATTTGATGTGGTTGTGCTCGAACCTATTACAAGCAAACTTATGGTTTCACTTTTTCTAAAATCCTCATTCTTAGTATGAAATATGGCTCTTTATCCGGTGTTTACATAGCCCCCGACACTTACATTTTCAGCAGAGTGTAGTACCCTGACGCAAGCACGCATTACGGATAGTGACTGATCACGACAAGCGCTGCAAAGATCTTGACTGCTTGACAGGAAGGATTAAACTCAAGATCTTGAGAGTGAACATGACAACCCTTAGCCTTATGTAATCAGTTAGGTAGTTCTGCGGCACTGCAACTGTTATCGTTCGTGTACATCGGGCCTAAATTTTTATTTATCCATGCATGATTTTTTTATGATGCTGCTCCTTCAAAAACGGTTTTCAGCCGCCAGGCATAAGGTTAACTCGTACACTCACTACACTACACGAAATATTACTTGCACTACCACATCCTGCCAACGTTCAAGTGCCTGAATCCTAGAAGCTGCCATCAGCAGCGAAGACCTTTCTCGTGCCTCCGCGAATCTTCTAATTAAAAACTTCGCAATTTCTTGAACTCTTAATGTCTTTGATTCTTCGATGCTACAGCCGACATTTTGAGAGAAGTGGAAACAAGGAAGATGAAAAAAAGGAAGGGAGAAAAATTCCGTATTTTGGACTATTTCCTTCCACGAGTAAATAATGCGCCTGAATTTATGTCTTGGAGCAGCCGCAAACTTTTCTTCATTTCCTCTGGCAAAGGAAGTCTTCTAATCTTCCTGACGGGAATCTTTTTGCCTGTGCCTAAAACTATTCCCAGTTCTGCAGGGATTTTCCGTCGTCTAATGTTAGAAGAATTTTAAGAAATTTTGCGCTGTCAGTTCATGTATTACAGGCCTGGAGCAATCTGGTGCCCTGTCTGCTCCAGTTCCAGTTTGTGGTCACACGCATTGACGGGACGGCGAATGAAGCCAAAGTTCCAATGGGGTCCGCTGCATTATTTTAGCCGAGACTTGCTTACCATATCTCTGCTATAAATTAATCTTTGTTCCTCTAAAATGCAGAATGAATCTGAGGGGTCTTAAGAGCAATCGCTTTGGAATTAACAACTGAAACTCAAACCAAAATAACGCTGAGGTTCCTGTCAAGTTAAAGCTAATAAGGTTAAATCATCTCAACGGAAGTGTCCCAACAGCTGACGTACTTCTACACTGTCCACATGAAGACGACGAACAGAGCGAACTCTACTGCTTCCCGCCTGCTGGTCAGCATTTCCGTAACTGACTGAGTAGCATATAATACTAGAACGCTTCGTGGCGTTAGGAAGTCACCCACTGGAAACGTATTCATAAAGCTATTGAATAAGATAACTAGAACGCCTCGTTGCGTAAGACGATCTTCAGCGGTGGAGGCCATATAGCTCAAATATTTATATAGCTCGAATATTTCGCCTGTGAAGAATTTTATATTATGTTTTTCAAAGCTTTACTGGAGTTTTCTATCTGCAGGCAGCAATTAGTGTGTTAATGTACAGAAAGTAAGAATAATTCTACAATAGAAACAAAGTTTGAGTAGCTTGGCTGTGACACGAGCAATTTCATTGCTTTCCAAAGCAGTGGAAAATACGACTGGAGTCTGGAATTGACTACAATACGAGGTTAAGAACGATGCCAGTGTAATTAGCTTGCGATGTTCACCGAGAGCAAATCTGAAAGCTAGAACGCCTCGCGGTGTAAGATCGACTGCTGTGTCACCAGTTTTGTATTTTTTACATCTAGGTCTACCCATCTGGCAACCTGCAAGAAAGTGTGATGATAGATCATTTCTTTTTAGCAGCTTACGGCTGGAAAAACATACAAATATTGATGCAAAGAAATATATATATGATATAGACCCATGCAGAAAAAAAAATTTTTCACAGCTCTCACTTTGTTCGCAAGAGATAAAAAACTATACGGTTCTGCAGTTCAGTAGTAGGTCTTCTGAAGAGTGCTTATTCTCTTTAGGGATCACTTCTTCTATAGTTTGAGCGCTAACTAAAATAAAACCAGTGTATCTTTCAGTACGAGTATGGTCAGCTTTGAGAACAACTAGAACGCCTCCTGGCGTAAAACCATCAACCGCGGTGGAGCAAATTTAATGAAGTCATTTTTTTTATGGCCAGCTAACCCTAGTTTCTGATATGGATGCTGTGTTCAACAAGGCTAGCGCCGCGCTGACCGCCCCGTGCAGATCTCTTAATAATAACATAGGAAAAATGGGATGCCTCGTAGCGTGAGACGATCTGCCGCGGTGGAGGCAAATTCACCGCGGTCATTTTTGATAGCCAGCCAGACCTAGTTTTTTGGTATGGGTCACATCTAGGTCAACCCACCAAACTCCCTAGAAAAAATATGAACATTGCTCAACTCCTTCAACCACTTATTGGGTGGACAGACAAATATAGATATATACTTTCATCTTCAACGGAAACATTATGACCTCTCTCAGGTCGTTCGAGCGTGATAATTAAGAACTAAAGCTGGCATCGGGATGAGCGCTTTGCTTAGGCAACACATATACGTAGCCTAATATTGAGCGACTTACTAAGTACTATGTATTGACTAAGAGTCGCGATAAATCGCTGCTATCTTTTTCGCTGATCATCGAGCATAATATCACGTCTCTACAAAATGGGTTGCGTGAGTAGCGCAACCTGTACCTCGTTCGAAGAACTTTACAGATATCGCAGGTATAGAAAAATCATATATAGTACCTATTTTTTAGCACCTATTCTTTATTATCCTCTTCTTAAGCTGGGACCTGACTCAAATTAATGTTTCATTAATAACTAACTAGTGATACATGTTGATTGTTAGATCGCGCCATTCTTGCACGACGCTTTCTGACTGCGCATAATTCCGGGTTCATGTTTTTTTTCGTGTGGCAGTTGCAGTTTACTGATAAAAATCACATTCTTCAAACGCATCAGCAGACTGGCACCGGTTATGATTTACTTAAAATATTTATTACTCATCACAGAGTCGAGCAGCAGGTCCTCACAACTCTCTCGTCAAACTTCCCTCATAACAGACCTCGCTATGCAGCTAATTATGAAGACCACGCCGTACGAAACAAGATGTGGGTCAGGCAGTACGGAGGAAAGCGGAGAAAATACGCAAATTACGAGAATTTTAAGCCTCCATTTCTGCTATTGAGGAAGCTGTGCGACCATTTCCCGACCGCCGTCTCTCAGATCAAAGGTACCGCCGCTGCCACGCTCGCTCTAATTTGCACTCAAAATTTAGGCGAGGAGTGACACTGCCACTTTTGGGGGGAAAATGATAAAACTTGGAGCCGAGCAATTGCCGAGCATTGCCGCCATGCTAGGCCTACGTAAAATTATAATTCAATGGGTCGAGCCACAAGAATTTCGGACTCCGCCGTGGCCTAATTCGGGATGCTGACAGAATCTGCTGTCAGAATTGTCCAGAATAGAGACAGGATTTATAGGACGAGCTACGCCATCGCCAGCAGACTTGGGACAGCTGAACAGTGGGGCAGAGATCGCACCGCTGCTCCTGCTTGTCTATCCAAGTATTTCTTATGTGGCTGTATTGCTGGCAGTTACCGGCGATCAGATGACTTCAGCATGCATGATGCTGCCAGACTGTACAGGAATAGTGGAGGCGCTGAACAATTTTGACCGTGTGGTCGGACATGGGGAACAAATGAACATACAAACAAGCAGAGCTGCCAACTGCTGAGCTGAGTCGCAAATTACATGCTCATGTATCAGATGCAATCAGTACTGCCACAGCCAGGGCTGTAGCCGCTCCTGGTCTGTACCCTCACCAACTGCCGCTATAAGACAAGGTGCAGACTCGCCACCCCAGCGGTGGCAGCTGTGTACAGAAAACGAAGTGTCGCTTCACTTCCATCTTATTGCATTTCTTTACTTTCCAAACACGCGAGTCCACCCTCAGTCGACAGAAAATTGCGGTAAGTTTAAATTCCTCCCGTGACAATTGTAAACTGATGCAAGTGAACACATTATAAATTAACTACATTCGTCGCTAGGGCAGACAAAATAATCTCACCCTAAATTCTAGCGGTCAATATCATCTTACCGTATTCCTTAGATTGTATTGCCACCAACATTAAGTTCCTCTCAGTCACTGTATTGAATGTGAAAAAGAAAATGTTGAATAAAGCATCGATAAAGAAGGCATGACAGAGCTGCAATATAAGCGAAGTTATAAACTCTTTTAGAAAATGGCACGAAATTGCACCACTTGGCCACTCACGTCAACCTAAATTTTGGCAACAAATAGGGGAAATGTTCACAGGTCTGAACCGAACATTTACTTTCAAGAAAATAACATTATTTGAAAGGTTCCAAATGTGTACAGTAAGTCCGGAAACGGATGATAAGTTGCCTCATATTTGGATCGTACTGAACAACAACCAAGGCTAATGTATTAGCGTTTTAATATCTTCGTGTTCTCTAATTAAAGAAGTGATGCAGCATCTCCGCTGCCTCTTGCAGACTCTGCAAGACTTAATTGGACGCTACTCTGAGTTCCTTCTTATTTAATTCATTAGGCGCATAAGGCGATGGCAGCAAAGGGAAGTACGTACTTGCATAACAATACTGCAGGCTATTATTAGAGTGCTGGTGCAGATATCTATAGCAAGCAGCCTAGCACAACCACACACTACAATAACGAAACGGGCATTGAACTGGAGCAGACGTTACCACAGAAGTTTCTAGTCTGGCATGTATACACATATAGAGAGTATCACTGACGCCTATGCATCCTCGCATTTGTTTCGGTACAGTGTGCTATTGCCACGTATACGAGAGGGTAGAGCGTATGCTATAGAGCAGGCACTACCAGGCTCCAGGTGTACTGGTACAGATAAAAAAACTAACGTAAGGCGGTATTGAAGTCTACTAGTGGTACATACAATGCCTGGGTTAAGTTATACAGTGGGGCGACTCAAGGAGCTTTAATAGAGAGGAGGGAGCCAGGAACCTCGCCCGCGATGCTCAAGGGTCTCTTATGGCTGCAGCCAGTCGTCGTTTGCACCAATCGCATATCAGCAACGAGTCGTTTATAGCTGCAGCCAGTTGCCGTTTACACCAATCGCTCAACTCGGTTTTGTCTGCTACTGCCCCGTAAAACTCTCTGCTCCTCCGTCACTTTTGCCAATGAGATTCATGAATGAATGGCGAATCTGTGAATGGGCCGCAGTGTTTCCTCCTCCTCTATTGAAACTCCTTGGCGCGGCTAACTTGATTAGCTATTATTCAGCTCGCACGGCGTTTCATTTGCTTTAAAGTCCGTATCATAGATACGGCAGTGTGAACGAAGTGTGTGCTGCACATACGTGCATAAAGTTGTGCGTGCTTTTACATACTGTTGCTCCGGCGCTAAAGCAATGGACACCTAAGCAAGTGGTGTCTTTACTGCTTAATTGATTCGCTGCAATCGTTCAGTGCGCCCAGTACACTGGCAGCGTGGCATTCTCCACTACTGTCATACTCCACTGATGTCATTCTCCACTGTTGCCATACTCCACTGATGTCGTGCTCCACTGATGTCATGCTCCACTGATGTCATTCTCCAATGATGTCATTCTCCACTGTTGTCATACTCCACTGATGTCATACTCTACTGATGTCATACTCCACTGATGTAGTACTCCACTGATGTCATACTCCACTGATGCAATACTCCACTAATGTCACTCTCCCCTGATGTCATACTCCACTGATATAGTACTCCACTGATGTCATACTCCACTGATGCAATACTCCACTGATGTCATTCTCCACTGTTGTCATACTCCAATGATGTAGTACTCCACTGATGTCATACTCCACTGATGTCATACTTCACTGATGCAATACTCCACTGATGTCATTCTCCACTGTTGTCATACTCCAATGATGTAGTACTCCACTGATGTCATACTCCACTGATGTCATGCTCCACTGATGTCATTCTCTACTGTTGTCATACTCCACTGATGTCATACGCCTTTGATATCACACTCCACTTAAGTTGACACAATTTCTGTACAGTCGGGGGCCACCTCGGAAAATTTCAACAATTTGGATGCTCTCGCCGCTCAAGTTCATTAGTGCTGAACAATTTTCTGCTACGTATGTTTTGGTCAGCAGCTGTGTGGCGGCTGGTAAAGGAAATAAAGTGAAGATTTATTTTCTTATTTGCATTGTTAATGCTCTACGCTTGACACCGAGGCAGCCACCATTATAGTCCAACAACTAGCCTAGAAACATGCCACCAGAGAGTAATGTGTATCACTACTCGCGCTCTAGTCACTCACGGATACAATCATCAGGTCGAGCGAAAAATTTTACTTGTTACCCAATCTCTAATTTTAGTGCATCGCCTAGTGGATTTTAGTGAAGGTTTCCACTACAAGGCCACCAATCTCCACCAGTGTTGTCTGTGACCGCTGCAAGAACTACACATCTCGTGTTTCTAACAAACGCCGAGTTTCAGCAGTTTATTCACACTCTAAATTAGCTTCTCACAGATTGACGTGTCAGAATATCCTTTTCATCCAGCGAATTCGAAAACTCGTCTTTTGCCAGGACTCAGTACAATTTGTATTTCATCTGTTGACTTTTTGTTAATACAGGCACTCTCAGTGGCACCGTCAAACACTGTACCCGTGAAAAAAAATCAGTAGCGATATATATTTGTTAGCCATAGAGAATATTGTTGGCGCGCACGCGGGTTCATCACGGCAATTAAATGAAGGACTACCGGAAGCAAACTCGCTTCAAAGTATACATCAGCAATAGCGTGTGCCACGGAACGTGTCACACAGCCAGATATGAACGCTTCCACTAACATTTCCTTTTATATCGAACAAGCTGTTACTGACTGTAATTAATTTCTGCATCTATTTCCAACAGAGAACACGAGCGCAGCTGCCGCCACTTCTGGTCCCGAACGAGAGTGGAATTAATTACGAGCAGTTCCTGGTACGATGAGACACTTCATTATTCTTAATTATCCTGCATCGAGTTCAGTTCACGCAGACTAACGTTGGATTTTCTGGATATTCCATTTGCCAGTCTTCCATTAGACCCTTCGCGTGGCATTAGACCCTTCGCGCACCATTCAACCAGAAAATTCAATCAATGAGATTAATTAGCGAGCACAATGGAGGTCAAGACTGTCTCGTAGATTGAAAATAGTTCACAAAATATTCCAGAAAAACTGGAAGGTTGTAACAGGAGGAGCTTATTTGATACACTAGAGGAATTGATCACTTCCTTCCTTGAAAGCTCGCCACTCGCTCTGGGAACTTCATTTTTCTGAGACAATCAGCTCTGCTGCAGGTGCACTTCCAGGGAAGGCGGCAGGTAGTGAGGGTCGCCTACGAGCAGATAGCAAATGTGCTGACAGTAATTATTGAATAGTTGCACCATAATTATGCATCTCGAAAATGGAGCTAATCTATCCAATAAAGCCACAAGTTGTACAGGAGAGAGAAAGCTTCTGTTTCGGGATGTAATTTACAGCTACAGAGGATTCCTAAGGGATAGATTCCGTGAAAATTCAGTTGAGCAGTGAATGGCGGTAGCGGCAGGCAAGCGTGCTGAACTCCTTACACTGAACATTACATGCCAATACTAACCCAAGCAAGCGAGCTCTTACTGCGTCTTACGCGCTAACTCAGCATTTGATATCTGTATAGTGACCGCGGAGTTACTGATCTCTCCCAGAAATGGGAAGGGTATAGGGGTCACGGGTCGTTGCATTAGAGCCTACTGTCGATTGCTCCATAGCTCTTAACGTTCCGTGAACGACCGCAGCCGCACAATCCTTTACAAACAGTTTGTCAATATCTGCAGCACGAACGAGTGTGTGTGGGTTTCCCAGTAAGGGGGAACCTCTATGCCCCAAACTACAGAGCTTACTGCAATGTGCTCCTGTGAACGGAGTATTAACACGCGTCCGTGGAGTGAACGGACGTGGGCACGTGCGGATCCTTGCGGCCACTTGCGTCCAGTCACAAGACAGCAAGTCTACGTACGGCCTCCGATCTTTATCTCTTTGTGGTCGGGCTGCTAATTATCACCTGTGGCCGCAAGCGCCCACTTCTGGGACAAAAGAATAGCCATAACCTACTGCCTAGGCACTGTGACCTCAGCCTCACCACTGCCAATATTTTAAGGCAATATTCTATAGTAATATATATTTCTGTCACAAAATCTTCCATCCATCGACTGTGTATTCGGCACCTAATGCTCCTGTTTAATATGCACCAAAACATTCTGTGACTGGATGCCACAAATTTCCTTTTAAATTGAACAACTATGGGCAGCGTAGGAAACACGTACGCCAGAATTCAAAAAGTGTCTCACTACCACACTGCACAGAAGCCAATCCTCAGGGCCTTGTGTCACTCTTTATTTAAATCAGATGAATATGCAGGAGTGAGCATATTCCCCACTCAGCATTTTTACCACACCATCCACCACCACCACCACCACAACCACCACCACCACCTCCACCTTTCCATTCTCCCAAAGCTTGAATAAAGATGCAATTATTAAGCTGAGCTGCAGAGCCTCCGCTGTCACATCGTCCCAATTTTACAATGTGCGTCCCGTGGCAAAAGTCCAAGGACCGGATTGCAAGGTAGCTTCGAGTAATGCAAAGTTTCGAGGCAAAACCTCCACTTTTTCCTGAAGCTGTTGAAGCGATCCAGCTGCTGTGTCATTAAGGAAGGTCTCGCAAGCGCGTTTGTACGTCGGTCACGTTGAGTCCTTTAAATTCTTGACCAAAACTTGAGCGGAGTTTTTGCGGGCTCCGTGAGCTCGAACCTGCCATTGTGTGAGGCCTGACCACCGTGGACACGGCGGTCTGGGCGGCAGTTGAGATGGACGTGGAGGCTGCCATGTGCATTTCCACGCTAACGTTCAGGTCGCCTGTCGCCGCCGGCTGGATGTGATCCAAAGAGAATCTAAATTTGTTTCCTGGCCAGTACCAGTATGATGAAGACCCAGGATTTTGAACACGTTTCATCATGAGTACCAGTATATTATTGTACTAGTAATTCACTTCTCTACTTCGTAACAACATGATATACCAAGCAACAGGATATAGGACTGCAGTCGCGTGAAGACCGATAAAATAAATACAAAGAAGAACTAGTAGAATACCTACAGACAGTGAGGTGGCATAAGTATAATGAGAATTGACGAACTAATACACTGCTTAATTTGGATTGGCTAAATTGGCGAAATGAATTGGCTAAATAATTGGATAGACTGGTGAAATGAATTGGCTAAATAACTGGATAAACTGGCTAAATAAATTAGCTAAATAATTGGATAGACTGGCTAAATAAATTGGCTAAATAATTGGATAGACTGGCTAAATAAATTGGATAGACTGGCTAAATAAATTGGCTACATAATTCGCTAAATAAATTGGCTAAACAATACACTGCTCAAAGTCGGATGTGGATAAAGTCTAAAAATAAATTCTAAATATATTTGTGCTCGCACGGTCCCTAGCAACGTCAAGGCTGATGAAGATTGCTGCTACAGTCTGAAAACCCTTCAGTGAATGTAACTAAATACCACACCCCGACATAGTACGTTGTGAGGACTATAGAGAAATGTTTTTCTTCTCCCAAACTATGGTACATACAAAGAAATCTCTNCGCACGGTCCCTAGCAAAGTCAGGGCTGATGAAGATTGCTGCTACAGTCTGAAAACCCTTCAGTGAATGTAACTAAATACCACACCCCGACATAGTACGTTGTGAGGACTATAGAGAAATGTTTTTCTTCTCCCAAACTATTGTACACACAAAGAAATCTCTTGTTATTATTATTCAAGGCGAGGGAGAAGACGCGTGGGAAATATGGCTAGTGCCTAAAAAATACATGTCTTTATCCCACTCAACGCCCGAAACTAATTTTGTCGCAATTTCCATGATGTATTAATAAACTTTATTACTATTAATTACGAGGCAGGATCCCAAATAAAAAAAAAAAATTCTAAGCTCACCAGTAATAGAAAGCTGTTCAATCCATTCCATCGCTGAGTACAGCGAGACAAAAATGGCCGCTGGTTCTGTGTAGCACTCGCCCCGAGGCGCTCAATATTACCACAAAATTCCAGCTCACAAACCAGAAACACGAGACGTCCTTCACCGAGAAGCAGCAGGTGGGATGCAGCAGCCGATGCACAAACTGGAGGACGATATTCCACTACAAGTAGAAGGAAGCTACTACAACATCTACTTACGAGCACAAGACTAAGGCAGGAAGAGTCCTTGACGCTTCTCTCATGATGCCGAGCCTCTGAGAAGCGAAGGCGGCAGCACTGCAAAGGTGGTGTTTAAATGTCAACTTTCTATAGATTGTTACTTTCAATAACATAATTCACGGCGCGTTAAGCTCAGTAAGAACTGATTTACTTCCACTGTCGAAAATTAATTGAAAGCGACGTTTCGATGCATTTCGAGTGTCATCATTAGGTTGTTGAACAGGATCAAACAGGTTAGTATTAACGGAGAACCTATAGCAAATAAGACATGAGGTCAGCAAAACTGACAGCATGAAAAGCTACTATCTATTTTTCTTCATTTACATTATTCACATATATATATATATATATATATACATGCCTCATGCAAAAGACTATTGAAAACTTACATTTTATAACTAGGCGAAAAAAGGCTTACGGCCTATTTTGATTAGAGTGATAGGAAACAAATTTATTAAAAATGCATCGCGTTAGACTCCCACGTCCCAAATCAGGCATCGGTAGCGTGAATTGGAACCGCTCCGACCACACGAAGAACCGAACTGCGGTGATGTTGGGTAGGTTAGGTGAGGGTGGGTCTGGTTTGTCTAACCACTAATTATTTCAATTTCGGTCACGTTAAAATTGGGCTCAGGGTGACATATGGTAAGGTGGGCTCAGCGTAGTGCGTGAAAACAATCTCAGTGCTGCAAAGTCAAGGGTCTTATTATTGAGCTTAAGTTTATATTTATGGACTATCAGTGCTTCATAGATATGTGTATGATTTGGATTTGTAACATGATATATGTATAACTTTAGTGTTAGGATGCAGGTGCCGGATGCACAAACGCTTTGTAAAGTGACGGTATGGTAAACTGTATAGTTTCTTGAAGAAGTTCCGATATCGCTGCTAAGATTGTGTCACTTGCTAATACTGATCTTCACGAAGTTATGGCCCAAGTGGTTTGAATTTTCAAGTAATGCATACTTACAGTGAATAATAAACTGAGACTCTGTGGTTGAATCGAAGAGTAAAATATAAAACATCAGCAGTTACAGAGTTGCACCTGTGCCCGCAGCAGTATCTCTAGCTACAATGCTGGTTACTTTACAAGGCGATGAGAATCCCGCCAAAGGCTTGTGGAACATGGATTGCAACAGTGAATATTTCTAAGGCGAGCGTAGATTGAGCCCCTGGTATTTCTGATTTTCAAGTCTGCATTTCAGCATCCACCTCTTCAGTTCGATATTATAACTATGGAGAGATGAATAATCTCCCTTAGCGCACTGAAACTCATACATTACATCGGTGCTGCCGTGGTCGGGAGTTAATTGGCATCTGATATTGTTGCGCATGAGATAGTTACTGACCTTCCTATTATGTAGTACATATGCAACTGGAACCCCTTAAGCGTGCCCGCGGGTTTCGCATATGAAGCTATTATACCATTGAGAAAACGTTCATCTAGCGAGTAATTGTTGTGCATTGGCTTTGCGTAGTAGAGCGTTATTTGCAATGAGTTGTTTACGGCTTCTGTCCCTTTTAACTTCCTATTATGGAAGGCATTAACTTTAGAGTCGATTAATGAGCTGGGAAAGTGGCTGTTAATGAGGTACAGTAAACTCTTAGGACCTCCGCATGAAGGGCTTGCCAATCATTCCATGCGTTTTATGCGCTGTTCAGGAGGGCTGAGATTACTTCAGTCATGTCCCGAATAGGAGCGTCACAGTCAAATTTTATGGTTTGCCCGGAGGAAGTGAGTTTGCTATAAACAGAGGTACGGAACTGCTCACCTGACACACCAAGCTAGGGGTCAAACAATGGAAACTTTCCATTAAAGTTATACTCATTTGTCAGCATCAGCAAAAAGTATTTTTCCATCCTTGATTCAAATACGTTAAGCATATTGATATCTCCAACTTCAATAAATATATTTATCATCAACAAAGTGACTTCATATGTGCATCTTGTTTGACTGTGAGTTCCGCCCTGATGGTATTCTCTACGTGACACAGGTAAAAGTTTTCAATTGCTGGCCTTAATGGTGAGCCCATGGCTACACCTAAGGAGGTTTAACAGAACAAAGGAACGCAGTCACATTTCACCGTACTGACCAGTGACCAGGGATCTTTTGTTCTTTGATGGCTGCTCTCTAGTTACCAATCAGGTTGCCAGCCATCCTTTCCCACCAATCATAGGCTCTCAGCAATTTTCGTGCAGCCAATCAGCATGCAGATAAGTATCAACATCACCGGACCCTTAAGATTTCGATTTCCGCAGCCGTGGCTACCCCTTTTATTAAACTGCTTTGGCTACACCATCCACTTACAGATGCAGGGAATCATCAATGCGCCAGAAAGGAGCTTTCTTAATACAGAGCGTCAGTAAGATTTGTAGATAGGGGCGAGATATCTTCAGAGGCGTGAGGTGCTGGTGGTTGTACACAATATCCTAGAGAGTGTGTACCACAAACAGCAGAACAACAACAATAGGCTTGGTCTTAGATGGATTAACCTTCTTGCCTCATAACAGATATCTCTTTGGGATCAGCTCTAACTCCCTATTAAGTGAAGTAGAAATTGGTGGCCTGTCAGTAGGCGCTGGCACCAAGGCCATCAAGGTGGAGTCATCTGTAGAAAGATCAAGGGGCTAGTAACAATAGAATTCAGTTCCGCTGTATATAGTAGGAACAATAAAGGTCCCAAAGCGACACACGCGTAACTACTGCAGCATTCATTTAGAACAACTTTCTTAATTTTCTCTATTTGCGAGGCAATTACATACGATGAGTCTGTAATAAATTGAAAGTAATTTAAGCGGAAAAAATAAACTTTTGGGGCATGTCAATATGTTACGATGGCAACACTGGTTATTAGAAGGTTACTCCCAGGAACGGATGCAATTTGACACTCTTGTTGTCCCACTAGCGAAGTGTTCAGTCTCCGTAGATTCGCTGGTAAGTATCTGGTATTATATCGAGTGCATCTATTGTTTACAGTGAAATGTTATACATTGATATTATAGTCTGGATTTAATTTAGATGATAAGGTACCGATTTCATATGGCTAGACTGTTATTGTGATTTTTTTTATAGGACGTTTTATAATCTCTCATAGCTGCCGTTCCTCCAGCCTCAATACGCTGAACTGTGTAAAACTGCAAATCAGTAATCTCGACAGCTTCCTTTTCGTGTTAGGAAGCCATTTATGGTCAAGTCTAAGTAATATTCACTTTAATTTGTTTCTCCTTAAAGAATGTCTTCTCCTTATAAAAGGAAGTAAACACTTTTTGAAGTTATACTGCTAACTTATCACAATTGGTTCGTTCTTTTTATTGAATTTGACAATGGAGAAATAAATATTTAAGTCCGATTTTTACTCAAAGAACCTACGCCTGAAGGAGAAATATCTTGTTCATTACAGAACCAACTTATTTACGCTTACACATAATTTCCTGGTGGGACATCCTGTCAAAAGCTGCACTGAAGTGAATCTGGACAAGGAATACTTCACAGCTTCAAGTGCAATTTGAGTTGCAGAAACTATATCGAGGAGAGCGTCACAAGCACAAACACCCTTACGCAAAACATACTGTCTTTTCAATCGAAGAGTGTTTCTCAGGGATATGCCCGATTTTGTGTACTAACAACATAAGAAAACTTAAGGAGAATTAGTCTTATCGAGACGGGGCCGTATTCGGAGGCCCATGCAGTTACAACAACAAGCCTTTGGAAATAGGTACTATATTGTACCACAAAAATCTACTAACAATCATTAGATTTCCAGCTCTAATTACTCCAGCTATGTGCACTATATTTACCTAATTTACCTATTTATGAAATATATAGGAGTTCTTAATAATGTTAAAAGATATAAATGATTAAATCTTGGTGTTGATCGGTTGGTCTATTTGTGTGTTTGACTTATGTCTGTCAAACTCAAAAGGTTATGAACAGAATTTCATAAAAATTACAGGTATTGGTAATATTGTCCAAAGGCACAAATGATTAGACTCTGGTGCTGATACAAAGAAGATCATAGTTTCAAAACCAATTTGAATTTTTCGTTACTGTTGCCTTGCTTGGCGTAGGTATGCGCTCTCAGAGTACTCTCTAGTATGTTAGTAGAACTCCATTTGCTAGTCATCTCAATTAAATGTGTTTGAATGAAGCATATGAAGACATTAACTAGAGATTCCTTTTTGCCGAAATATTCCTTTTCTGGTGCCTCAAAACCCTACGCTTGTCATGAAATACTTCTGAAGCTCGCTTCACTGGCGACAATACCTGCCCCGAACTCTGTGGAAAGAAGTGCTGAATGCCTTGTGGGATTGTGGAGCAAGGAATGATATGAGGGAAGATCTTTCATTAACTAAATTGGTATATGATCTCATTACTGCTAACACCAATGATTCAGCTATTAACTGCAAAGTATCTTTTGTGTATACGAGTAATACAAGCTATAATGCAAGCAGCCAATAACAGGCACTACTAATGTTGCCTCAAAAATCAAGGAATAAAATGAGTTTTAAAGATTGTTACAGAAGATCTTCAATTAATTACTGCGATAAATTAACGGTATTACAATTACAAGATACAGTGTACAGTAGCACGCACTTGTTTGAGCTACAGGAGAAGGTTTGAACAATTACTGCACAGATAAATATACTGTTGTTAGTCACTTGACACCTGCATAGACGGCTTTATTTCATTCTAGAGGCTCATTGAATAAGTGCTTCACTTCAAACCTCGTTGATTTTATTTAGAGACTGATTTCATTCTTTTCTTTCAATGGCTCAAGGCGTTCTTTGATATCTCTCAGTTATCTGATACAATGAAAGACCTGCACTCCGTGCTTTGGTTTATTACACAAGCGACGAGCTGAAGTGAGTGACATCGCGCTGCTCGGTGGCCAGAGAACAGCGCTATCAGTTTATAACTATTAGGGTATTTTTAGCACACTGAAGAGAACCGACAGCGAGGCTGCATGGGCAACACTAAGGGTCTGTATTTAAGTGTCCACCCCGCACGTGAATGTAAGTTAATAGGGATCAGTGCCTGTAAG
>LQNS02278163.1:956040-969109 GCA_001587735.2 Parhyale hawaiensis
CCTCCTCCAGGAGTCATAAAATCAATTAACGGTCAAAGCTCCGTAGGCCACCTTAATCCATAATCTTTTCTCTTCCTCCCCAACTAACTTGGCGTCTCCCAGCTCCTCAGATATGTATGCAGCCACAAATCGTGATGGTATGATCTTTTCTTTGTCTGAAGTTTTTCTTTTTTTTTTCTTAGTCATCTAAATGATAATGACAAATGGCAATAGCTCATAGAAGGCCGGGGAGTAAATCCCGGCAGCTCTCTGGCAATGGGCCTGTTTATCCATCTACTACCGCCTATCTGTTATTATTAAAACTTCACGCCCGGGCCACAACGGTCAGGTAGTACAACCCAAATGAAGCAGTTTGAAACACCGGGAAGCCCAAAACGCTGCTAAGGAAAATCTAACAAAAAACCGTTAACTGCTGACTTAAAAGCCTGAAGGCCAACACGACCGAAAGCCGATGCCGGCAATGAATTCCAATCCCCAACAGACCAGGGCACAAAGCACCGACTGAACTGATGAGTTCTGCATCTAACAGTCTCTAAAGTGAAAGAGTGCTCGTCAACCGCAGCACCTGCAATCCTCGATCCTTGAGACCTTGAGGGCTGGGACAGATGAATACAACCAACGTCTTTCATTGCTGTAAGCCTTATAAAACATACAAAGTTCAGCAACCTCTCTCCTGTGGGACAGGTTCACCAGATCATTTTCGGCACACAGCCTTGTGGCTGAACTAACAAGTCGGTCCAGCTGAAGCCTTGACCGGTGAGCAATATTCTAACACAGGCAGCAAGAAAGTATAAAAGCATCTGCGGACAACCTCACTGTCTCCAAACATTTAATTCAATCTACTGTCAGCACTTTATAGGGTAATCAACTATTACCACTTTGTAGGTCAATCTACTGATAGGTCTTTATAGGGTAGTCAACTATTGTCACTTTGTAGGTCAATATACTGTTAGTAGTTTATAGGGTAGTCAACTATTGCCACTTTGTAGCTCAATCTACTGATAGCTCTCTATAGGGTAGTCAACTATTGCCACTTTGTAGCTCAATCTACTGATAGCACTCTATAGGGTAGTCAGCTATTGCCCCCTTGTAGCTCAATCTACTGATAGCACTTTATAGGGTAGTCTACTAATGCCACCTTGTAGATCAATCTACTGATAGCACTTTATAGGGTAGTCAACTAATGCCACCTTGTAGCTCAATCTACTGATAGCACTTTCATTTGTCCCTTCCCAACATAGAACAAGTACTCGGGCCTAAAAGACATTGAACAAAGGCCTGAGAACGTGCTACACTCGCTTGTATCCATCTCTGGTCCGAGGCTTATGCATTAGCTCCTCTAAGCTACTGACCTCGCCACATTTCCCTCGTAAGATTGCAAACAAAGCGAACTTTTGGCCAGGGCTGCAGCTGAGGAGAAGCTGTCAAGTTCTCTCCAGGCAGATAAAGCNTAAGGAAAATCTAACAAAAAAACATTAACTGCTGACTTAAAAGCCTGAAGGCCAACACGACCGAAAGCCGATGCCGGCAATGAATTCCAATCCCCAACAGACCAGGGCACAAAGCACCGACTGAACTGATGAGTTCTGCATCTAACATTCTCTAAAGTGAAAGAATGCGCGTCAACCGCAGCACGTGCAATCCTCCTTGAGACCTTGAGGGCAGGGAGAGATGAATACAACCAACGTCTTTCATTGCTGTAAGCCTTATAAAACATACAAAGTTTAGCAACCTCTCTCCTGTGGGACAGGTTCACCAGATCATTTTCGGCACACAGCCTTGTGGCTGAACTAACAAGTCGGTCCAGCTGAAGCCCAGACCGGTGAGCAATATTCCAACACAGGCAGCAAGAAAGTATAAAAGCATCTGCGGATAACCTCCCTGTCTCCAAACATCTAATTTAATCTACTGTCAGCACTTTATTGGGTAGTCAACTATTGCCACTTTGTAGCTCAATCTACTGATAGCACTCTATAGGGTAGTCAGCTATTGCCACCTTGTAGCTCAATCTGCTGATAACACTTTATAGGGTAGTCAACTAATGCCACCTTGTAGCTCAATCTACTGATAGCACTTTCATTTGTCCCTTCCCAACATAGAACAAGTACTCGGGCCTAAAAGACATTAAACAAAGGCCTGAGAACGTGCTACACTCGCTTGTATCCATCTCAGGTCCGAGGCTTATGCATTAGCTCCTCTAAGCTACTGACCTCGCCACATTTCCCTCGTAAGATTGCAAACAAAGCGAACTTTTGGCCAGGGCTGCAGCTGAGGAGAAGCTGTCAAGTTCTCTCCAGGCAGATAAAGCGGAGATTGATCTCCCAAACGCGCCTCGTATAAAACTGCCCAAGAACCTCAGAAATATTTCCTTCCTCTTCGAATAAAAGAATTTTTACCTTTTAGTTTTAGAGCTGGCAGTAAAGAACTCTGGCTCAAATCCGGTAGGTCTTTTGGAAGGCGGCGTGA
Source organism: Parhyale hawaiensis (assembly GCA_001587735.2). NCBI lineage: Eukaryota > Metazoa > Arthropoda > Malacostraca > Amphipoda > Hyalidae > Parhyale > Parhyale hawaiensis. The sequence continues at coordinate 958,507 of LQNS02278163.1, forward strand.
GGGCAGCGTAATGAAGCTGGCCAACGCAGATCTTGGAATGATGCATTAAATCGAAAAGATATTTTTGTTTGAGATTGCAAGACTGACGGACGGAATGGAAGGAGCTGCTTTGAAAGGCATGCAAAGATTTTGTTACGGAGCTTTGGGGCTGCAGTGTATTCAAGAGAGTGCTGATTGCAGACTGCGGAGCCTACATGCAGAACTCACAACTTCGCCGAAGTATCTTCTACATAGGTTTTATATGTGACGTTGAGTATTTCCAAGAAGAAATTAGATCCTCGAGTCAATGGTACCTAGTGTGAAGCGAAACCAATGAGTGGACAGTTCAGTATTATCACTTTATTTATAACTTGCTAAAAACACAGGCCCATCATATTTAAGCTCAATATGCTATTGACAAAGCATTTCTGTAAGACGAATTTGAAAATATTGGTCTTGCATTCCTAATTTCTGTATAATGTAAAAGCGAGATAGGCTAAAAGTTGTTGGACGCTTCATGTTTTGTGTTAGATTGGTAAGTTTTGGAAATTTAGACTCTACAATATTCTAGAAACTAATATCTGCATATAAGGTAATTTATTGATAAGTGCTCAAGCCATACATAGACGCCGCTATGAGAAACTTGCACGATACTAAAGTAAAAAGAGTTACAATTATAAAATTTGAAAATTGGTCTGATTTGTGCTTTCGCCGCCAATAAGGGATATCTTAAATCGTTTCTAAGAGCCGAATTATTTCCTGCTGGGCTGTAGGTTGATTCGTTTAGAGATGAAAAGATTTTAGGACTTTTGAAAATTTTCAAAATTTGATACACAGCGAAAAGTTTTGGCAAGAAAGTAGTGTAGCATTTTACGAGCAGATATAAGTAATCCTTTTCTCACAATAAGAAACTTTTTTTTTTTATTCTTTATTTCTAGGCGTGATAAAGTCAATAGTTCGCAACGCTAGTCAACGGGAAGCAGACCTGACTACTCAGTTTCGGCACGAACTGCTGCAAGCGGAACTTGAGAGGAAGCTTGAGCTGAAAGAACACCTAACTACCGAGTGTGAACACGCCGTAGCGGCCTTCCGGACGTCGGCGNNGGAACTTGAGAGGAAGCTTGAGCTGAAAGAACACCTAACTACCGAGTGTGAACACGCCGTAGCGGCCTTCCGGACGTCGGCGGCTGAGGCCACAGTGAGAAACTTTGAAGTGGTTAGGTCGGCCATCAGCCTGACGATGACGCTTGTGTGTCGAAACGTAGCATATAAATTTTATTTCATGGAGGTAAATGACTTTTTATTGACTTTATCACGCCTTGAAATAAAGAATAAGAAACTTTCAAAATGATTTTAGTTCGAGTGGAATGCAGCTGTGTAAAAGAACATAAGTTAACTCGATGGAAAGAAACTCAATTTATGATCCCGTCTCGTAAGAAACAGCGATTGAAGAAACTTTCCAAACCAAGACCACCGCTTATTAAGTGCATGGTCATGTTTTTTCAAACTAATCTTATGGTCAGATGATTGCTTCATCTGGCTTTAGGATCACAATGTTACTTTGCATTCTGTGCAAGAGGAATACTGGATAAAATCAAATAAAAAAATGGGAAGAAAATTTGCAGATTCGATTAAAAAATTGGAATTTGAAGTTGGGTTTTAGAAGGACACCGATTCTAAAAAAGCCGCCAAAGTAACTCGTGAATGTTTTAACGAGAATATAAATTCACTTACATCACCTAGTTTATCACCAGATTTAAATTCGGTTGTAAAATTAGGATCCGCCCAAGACCATCGTATCGCCTCTGTGATTATTACTGCAGAGAACTGGATCAAAATTCCGTCTAAAGGTTACCAAGATGTAATATAAACCAAAAGAAACAATTTGAACGTAGTCATTGAAAATGGAGGTGAACCAATAGACTGTTAAGCAGATTCAATTATTTTATCCCTAACTATTTTTTTGAAATTGGCAAAAAGTTTGTATGCTAGACACACCTATTATATTATCTCTGTAGCTCAGTAATGCTTGTTGAATCAAGTACTGTGCCAGCAGCCTTGGGTGCTGAGCTCATGACACTGGACGTTTCAGGTTCGAATTCCAGCCCAGGCAAGCGAGCTCTTACGGCGTCTTAAGCGCTAACTCAGTCTTTGATAGGTATTTGCACAGCAGCAGTGGGGGAGATTTTTCCCCAAAATTGTTACATTAGGAGACACTGGTCAGTGTATAAGAACCTGCCGTCGATGGCGCCATAACTCTTGACGATCCGTGATTAACTGCAGAAATACCATCTTCTGGGGCCAGTTGACCTATATGCGTAACACGAACCAGTGCTTTTGGATTTCCTAGTAGGGATGCGGTCATGCTGGCTTTACCGTTTTACCTCTGTGGCTTCAATGGCAAGGTAAGGCATACTGAAAAGGACTTTCAACTGGACCGCACCCTCTAGTGGGAAAAATTCACGCACTGGTTTGTGCTGCGCATATGGGTCAGCTAGCCTCAGAGGAGTGCAAGGCTGTAGTCGATCACGAATCGTTAAGAGCTATGGCACCATCGACGGAAGACTTTTATGCAATGCCCTGTGCCCACGACCCTCCTCATTTTCTGGCAAGTGTTACTGCTTCCTCAGAAGCGTTGCAGACATCGGCTGCTGAGTGAGCGGTTGAAGCACCGCAGGAGCTCACGTGCCTAGGTTGATTGGTATTTAGTCCAGGCTCTGCGGGGGGGGGGGTTGTTTGTGTACATTTGTCTTTTACAGCTCTACCATGTATTTTCCTATTCCATATGATGAGGAGGTTAAAAAAAAAATAACTAGAACTTTCGCACGTGATGCATTTTAGAAGGGGGCTTGGGGGGGGTCTTAAATTTAACATTTGGGGTCCGATTAATCTGAAACCTGCTTAGAAAATGCATTTCTCAAAAAGGAACACATTTTGCTCACACAACTTTTTTGATTTAGGCAATAATTTTTTAGATAACGGGAAATATATATGTATTTTTTTTAAATAGAATTAGATGAGTTTTCATGCTAGAAGATACAACAATGATAGTTTTGGAATCCTTGAAACATTCCTAATAAAACTATAGAGCTGCTTTCCAATTTCTATTTCATTGCGATCGCTAACTAAAATAAGGGTAAAAACAAAGGATCAGGTTTTGAGCTGCGATAACAAATATTATGAGTAACTTCAAAACTGTCATTTTTTCTTCTAGCATGAAAACTCTCTTTTGAGTTTTATTCTTTTGAAATTTTAATTTTCAAAAAGTACGTATGTATTTAGATATATTTCCCATTATCTCAAAAACTAAAATCGAAATCAAAAAAAGTTGTATGAACAAAATGTGTCTCTTTTCAAAACTACACATTCTGGGCAAGTTTTAGAACAGTCATTCCACAACTGATAATTTTGAGCCCTCCCCATGCCCCCTTCAAAAATGTACCTGGAGCGAAAGTTCTACCCAGCTTTTTTTAATGTCCTCATCATATGGAATAGGAAAATGCATGGTAGAGCTGTAAAAGGGAAATGTACACAGATGCCATCCCCCCCCCGAACCTGGACTAATTTGATATTGCGACATTCAGCGTAATTAATATGAGCATTTATGCCAGCCGCCACAGTGGGTCTCGGACTTCAATCTTTCTCCAATATAACTTCAGATCTATCTGCTTACATCTATTGTTTCTTATGTTTCAATACGACAAGCTGACCTGCTATATCTCCGTCAATTTAATATGTCGGATATAACAGAAAGAAACACTTGCATACTACGGTGATACCCAGTCGGAGATTTATAGGCATTTATCTGATGTTATCGGATACCTTTCACTATTTACCACTCGCAGCCGATAAATGCCAATAAATTTTCGATTGAGTAGTAAAGAGATCGTTCGTACATAGGTACGTGCCTCGTTCCCTGCAGTGATCCTAGTCTCACTTATTGAATATGTTCCTTCTTAAATATATATTTAAAAATAATGATCTTGTATAGTTTTCTACTAATCATATTTCTTTCTTTTAATCACTAGAATTTCCTACTGTTTTGATCTAAAGTATTGAAGATTTGTCGTACTTTTACAAGGAGTCGACCGGTCTTGCCAACTCTTCCCGGTATTTTTGGGGAAAATAAAACATAAAAGACAGTGAGGACGTGCGCTTCTGGGTTGTTAGCGTGACTTGCCTCTATGTGCCGCGACCACATCTTATTGCACAGGAGGACGGTATCTGTTATACAGTGCTTATTACAATAGGCATTTGCAGATTTTACCAAGCCGATCTTCTGGTAAGATGAAGGAACTTAAATCTAAGCTGAGCAGAGTTCCTGTCTCTTAAAAACATCTGAAAAACTAACTGGGTATCGCTTTTTCACTCTCGTATGAAGAAAGTTGATGTTCTGCTGAACCTTTACCTCTCGAGCAGACCATTCGGTTCTGTTTCAATTATATAATTGTGCCTTTTTTACAAAAACTGAAGTTTATTGCGGACGGTGAAGGGCAATAATGAACTTAGAAGTCTAAGCCTGCGTTGAGACTTCGACGTTTTTATACACTTGGTCATTTTCAAGGCGTTTAATAGTATTGAAACTCTTTGTCGTTTTCTATTTAGTTCCGGATAATGCATAGCAATATCCACGGTTACAGCTAAAGCCCGGTCAGTTCTACATTACCAAAACACAACCATTTGAAGAGATTGCGACAGAAGTAAATTCATCACTCATTACAAATATTTTTTCGGGAGCAGTATGTACACGTCTGCTAATTTCCATTCAGGCCAGCAACTGTAATTACGGTGGCCTCTGGCTGGTGACGTCAGAGGGTGGTGAGGGTAACATCTAGCTCCTGCTCTTCTCCAACTATTTTAGTTGCCCATATTATCGACGCTTACTGAATTTAGATTTTCAATTCTTTAGGGGACCTGACAGATAGAGCAGTTTTTATACAATGTACCAACTGCCTCAATTTTCCATCCCGTCTTGGCATGGACATTTTTCTAGCAGGTTCCGCGAGCCAGCTTGTGCTTCAGTAAGTGGCTGACTTGGTGCGGATTATTTAATTAAATCAGAGATCTGGCTGTTACTCAGCCAGGTTCGCTGCTGAATTTCGAGTATTGAGGTCCCGGGCTACAACCAGTTCCTACGGCAGAAACGTGCACCAGAGGAAGCAGAGATTCGCTCCACTGATTTCCTTAATTATTACCCACGCTAGCCGCGGACATTGCGCGCTGCACAGTTGTGTCGAGGTACCTGGGATCGAACCCCACACCAGGCGCAGTCTTTCTTAAGGCACTCGGCACGCATAGCTACCGTGGGGGGGCACCTGCTCTACAGGGTAGGGGGGTGGTGGTTGATTGTTGAACCTTCCGTTTCGGCCCCGTAGTTCTTAGCGACCAGTCGTCGGCTGCAGCTGCACTTACTCTTCTGGGGCCTGTTGCTCCATGTCTGTGGCACGAACCATTGCGAATGGATTTCCGAGTGATGGGTGCAGTCAAAGTTGACTTTACCTTTACCATCCTCATCAAAATAATGATATTGTGTCTCACTTTTAGTGGGTCAACCGGTTTCGCCAAATCTCTTGGGCCTCTCAGAAAACAAAGAAATCTGAAAGAACGTCAGAAAATGGCGAGGGTGAGGGTTACTAAAAGATAATTGGAAGAAACTTTCGACAAATCGCTCTTACTGTTACAATATATCATGCAATGGTATATTCTCACTTAACTAAAAATATAACGGTATGGGGTGATACCTCGGACAATGTGCTACGTCCTCTCCAAGTCGCGGTAAATAACGTGCTTAGAATCATCCTTAATGTTAGACGCAATGCAAACAATATCCCACGAATGTCTGTCAATTCAATGTATGCAAAATTGTCGCTGTTGCAGTTAGATGATATATTCCAGTATTTCCTGTTAAAATTCATTCGTCCCGCTCTGTTCGATAATCCGGACCTCTTTGATAAATATTACAGTCACTTAGTGCCAGTTCATAATCATTATACACGCAATCAAAGATTTATTATAACCCCACCAGACTCGAATTGCAAAAAACTTTGTTGTTTTCCAAAGTATTCACGCTTTTAATGCATTTTCCGATGATCTTATTGAACCCATGCGTCATTTTACATTTAAGCACAAGTACAAACAATACGCTTTAGGAAGTTACCGTGAATAGTGCAATATATTTCTGATATTTCGTATACCCGGTACCTGAGATTGTTGAAATATTTCTCAACGAATGACTTGATAGTTTCATTAGCAGACTTATGTCACCTTGAATTTTAAATTTAGTATGGACTATTACGCGTTTTCGTCGTAAAGTGAGGATAAATTACATACCCTAGCATCCAGCTTATTATCTAGTTATAGGGTTGTATATTGAATCTGATTTGCAATTTTTACCTAGGGTATTATCTATGCGCACATAAACTGTTACTATCTTTGAAGTAGAGTACACTAGGCAACTGCATTACTGGATGTCATTCATGTGAAGCATTATGTGAGTACATGAGAGGAATGTTTTACTGACGTCAGTGTCCCATAAGCGACTGGTCCGCATTTAGAGGGAAATGTTTCGAATTTTTAATATAGTGATTGTTGCAGCTTTTACAGTGTACTTTTGGAGAACAAATAAACGAGTAAACGAGTATCCATATCCGTTTAAATAGCCAACTGCCGACTAACAGAGTGGTAATATCCTAAAAAGTTTCAAATCTTTGACTGTACTGGTCATATCTAAATAGGATACGCGGTGTTGGATTAGTAATGCTTCAGTAATCTGGAGTCTAATGTGGTCTCATTTTCCGTGCAATATTCTCATGTTGTTCACTAGGAGTCGTTTCGTATGAGCTGCGTTAAGGTTATTGCTAATATGGGTCTAAGGGCTCCCGCTGTGAGACGCACGGTGAGCCTACGGGACAATGTTGTGGCAGTTAGGAGAAATAGTATTGTTCTTGCTGGAGCTCTCGCAATCTCCACTGCAGCACTTGTACTTGTATATATATTAAGCCAGTTCGTCTTAGGGAAACTAGTTGGGGCCTTGATAATTCCGAGGCAATTAACTCCCAGAAATCGTACTGTTGTAATATATAATAATTCCGAGGCAATTAACTCCCAGAAATCGTACTGTTGTAATATATAATTAGTTACAATTAGTTACAGCTTTTTGCTATGGTTGGTACAATGGGGGGAGGGGGGAGATTCGTGGTATGGCTTTCAGACCGAGTTCGTCTGTTTTTCGAATCAAACGAAAACTGATTCTTGAAGAACCCTGTATATTTGTTTGGCTGGTCTATGAGTTAGTTGGAGCATTTATTACGTACATACAACGGAATAAAAAAGTTGATAAGATTAACGAATGTTGACTAGGCTAGGGCTTGCTTGAGTCGCTGTATTGCTTAGTGAGTTATTTGATTTTTTATTGAAATTTTCTACGCTTGACATCTTTGGGCTTTGACTGCACCGCTCTCATAAGATTGTTACACGTTTTTTCATTAAGCGGATTAAAGTTTTACAGCTATCAAATAAATTACGCAAGACTCATACACGCAAATATTTATGAATTTTTACACGCTCTGTGAAATACGATTCAAATTCAAAATATATGTCAAATTTTAAATTCTGATTTTCAGATAAGAAATAAAAATGAGGGTTAGAGTGTTTTTAAGTGAAATAACTATTGAGAATTTATTTTTGTCTGTTTAGCACTTCATATATGTAATTGAATTCATAAGGTGTTAAATGTAAGGCTAAGAATTGTTAAAGGACTGTAAGCTTAGATATGCCAATATAAGTATTGTACATACTTGGAGATATAATAAAGAAAAAATGTATGCAAGTAAAATTAGACGCGCAAACTCATTGCGTGTCCGTTCCCACTACAGGCAGCGCAAGCGTATGGAATTCTGCTCTGGTAACTTCAGGCGCTTCTGGCCGAATTCCTAGTGACGCGTACCACTGCTGTCTATGAGAGCCTAAATTTCGAAACGTTTACCCAACCTTGCGATTACGTTGCTGCGGGCAGAAGTTCCACCTGCTCAATATTAATATTATTTAAAAAAGTTGCCATCGTTGTAGTTCGCCTCTATGTATAGCATGTGCTAGTTGCACTGTTCCTCATATATCCCTTAATTTTCTTTGCCGTAAAATCAGAATGAAATAAAAATTGAAGTAAGAGTAGGATTTGTTAAATTATTTTGCACTGCAACAAGTGCTGAGGAAATTTTCTTATCATTTTGACCTATCACAAAGTTTGGCACCACGACTTATATTTTCAAAGATGTTCACACAAGTTAAGTTGCAGCCATTGTTACAGCATTCTTTGCTCCAAAAGGGTGAAACATTTTGCAGTTTGAGCTCTCATGAGCTGCGCGCTTTAGACTTCAATCAAAATGTTAAAATCCCCAATCTTTAGTTATCGGATATCTACGGACCACGGCAGTGAACTAGTGCTGCATAGAATGAGATATTAAATATAACTGCCTCACTAGGTGACGTCATCACGCCGTGACGTTATCCCTAATTGCACTATGTTCAGCTCGATCACAGCTCGAGTCACGCCACACGTGTCATTTCTGACTTTGTTGCACCCATCAAAAGACAGAGAGTCTCTGTAGTAGCCTTGTATCGGAGCCGCATCTGGTCAGTGGCTCCAATAACAAGACGATGTACCCAATGTATTGAGACGCTCTCCTCGCTCTTCTCCACACACACAAACACACACAGAGCACTTCGACGCTGAGCAGCGAGTCAATGTTCTTTGAAGCACTTCATGTGTTCAGTTTGCGAGAGCTGGCGACTGTCTCTTGAAATGAAATGCACCTGTGCCGCCCGCTGGTTCTTCTTTGAAGTCATCGACGTTTGACAGCGCCTTGTTGTTGGGGGGCTTAACGTCCTTTGCATGAAGGATATTTTTCATAGCAGTACAAATTCAGTCGCAAATAAAATGACATTTGCTCGATACAAGCGCGTGCTCAGTGCTTTCTTGAGGCAACTGCTGAAGACCAGGCTAAGACTAGAGTCCTTCGAGTAGCTGTTAAACTAGACCGAACGTAACTCCATACCATTTATTTCTTGTTTTCAGTTTTGGTCTAATTCACAGCTTCTTATGATTTCCAAACCTCCAACAAGTGCCAACTTTGAATCTTAAGTCTTGACATCGTCCACACAGTTGCACGTCCATTGACATCAGAGGCTGCCTGTTCCTCAATGGTTTCTGAAGCTTTGCGTCCATCAGAGGTCATGGGCCTTGGAGCGCCAACAGCCTTTGCCGCCTCTGCGCTTCAAAAACTTCGCCAATCTTAAATGGAATAAGAAGCTTTCATTGCAAATATCAAAACCCTTCCATCTCAATGCCAGAAGCATTTTCCTGCAGTATTCATGCCCTTCACTCCATCTATGGGACGCAAAGTTACACTGCCAGTACAGTCACAGGCCTCGGTTCCATTAGGTCAGCAACCCCCACTTCCTTAGAGTTTTCCACTTACGAAGCGCGGGACAGTTGCGCATCATTGATTCACCAGACGCTGCCGCTTTCTATAGCCGCGAGCGTACCCAAGCAGTCCTATTATGCAAACGGAGAGGTCTGCCCACGCTGCTTATAGGCTGCTGCCGGCTAAGCATCACCATCATTTTAGGCCATTTCTTCTTCTTTTCTTTTACTCTGAAAATTGTAAAAGAACCAGGGACAAGCAATTTAAGTAGTTTCAGATAGAATAGAAGATTAGGTCTCGGCGACGGTAGCAGGATAACTAGAGCTAGATGTATTAAAATATGCTATTCCATTTGTAGATTATATTGTACTCTCGTTTGTTTGCACAAACGAGGTCTGCTGATTTACCGTAAAGACCAAGAAGGGGTCGTTATAACAAAAGAAGCGATATAGGCTCCAAATGAGAGCTGGAAATTGAGAGTACATATGAAGGGAAATCGGTGATCGCACTCCAAGCAACATAGTTGGAATGGACTTTATTAATTGAGCGGAAAATGATTTCGTAAACTCATAATTCTCTTAAGTAGCTATGCACTCTCCGTACTTACAGCTATTTTTTTTAGCAATCGTTAAGTGTTGTAGGAAAACTCGCTATTTACATGCCGACATTCAGTGTCTGAAATGGTGAAAAAAGCTGCATCGATATTTTGAACGTATACAAAGTGAAGAACAAAACGAGGGAAACAGCAGTCTCTTCACAACACACTGCATCTCCGTGCAGGACTGTCCCTACGGCTCCCGTCCAGACCTTTGCTGGATGTTCTTCAAACGCTGCCAAGAAAGCCTTTCATAGAGAATTTCGCTGCTTTTATCTCAAATCCAATCAAGATATGATCAAAATCTCAGCTACTCAATCAAGTGAGGCCATATCTGTGCAATATTTTAGAGGAGCTTTTTAGCGAAACCTTTCATATACCTTGCCCCTTGGGAAACACATTTATGATATAGAAATTTGCTGAGATAGTGGAGTTCTTGGTGCGCTTCCGGGCTTGGGCTCAGCTCTTTGAAGCCCTCGTACCGAAGACGGCAACATTTGACTAGCTGAGGACATTCTGCAAGTGAATCATGAGAAACGATTTGGAGACATTTGTCCTACTGGGAACATTCTGCAAGTGGATCGTGAGGAACGATTTGGAGACATTT
>LQNS02278163.1:984795-1025847 GCA_001587735.2 Parhyale hawaiensis
TAAGATACGTTTGCCATCTTCTGCAACCCGGCCTATTTTCTGCCTATCACTTTCAATGGAGCTTGAGAGGAGCACCAGAGTCTCCAACCTGGGCTAATTTCTGCCTATCTATTTCGTTAAGAGCGTGACACCGAACATATAAATATATTTATAAACACACGACGGTCATTCTTAGAATTAGATGATTCACCATCAACATAATTGGATATTCTTATTTGGGGCACCCACTTTAGTAGATTATTGTTAAAGAAAGTAGATGGCAACTGTTGGTGAGTACAGGGGGAGAAAAGCATTAATTTGGTTTTATTCTCATGGGCACTTAATCTATTTGAGTTAACCATTCAGACAACACATTTAACAAAGTTTGCATATCAGTCATAGCATCTTGAAATCAACTACTATTGGTGTAGGAAACTGCATCATCCTCATACAATACACAATTCATACCGAGGGTTGTAATATCATTAATATTAGGGCTGCAGTTATGGGTATTTCTAAAATGAGCAAATATGGAACCCTGGTATTTGTGGGAGCAAAGTGTAGACGGAAAGTTGCCTTTTTTGGACATTTTGGTGCATTCATCAGAAGAACATTTCTGTACTTCGGTCTATACCAAACCAACTTCCTCAGGCGAAACTATTAATTATGACTGTGATGCTCCTGNATTGTTAAAGAAAGTAGATGGCAACTGTTGGTGAGTACAGGGGGAGAAAAGCATTAATTTGGTTTTATTCTCATGGGCACTTAATCTATTTGAGTTAACCATTCAGACAACACATTTAAAAAAGTTTGCATATCAGTTATAGCATCTTGAAAACTACTACTATTGGTGTAGAAAACTGCATCATCCTCATACAATACACAATTCATACCGAGGGTAGTAATATCATTAATAAAAATGTTAAATAATAACGGGCCTAAAATGCTTCCTTTTGGAACACCCGAATTAATTGGTAATACATGTGATTTGGCATAATTACAGAGTGCATATTCATTATTGTTTGACAGGTAACTATTAATCAGTGCATTTGCTGCATTCCGAGCGCCATAATGATCAAGTTTTTTGGTAAAAGTAATTTATCTACTGTATCGAACGCTTTTCGGAGATCTAGTAATAAAGATATACCATATCTCGGATCTTCTTTTCATCATTCTTTTGTTTTCTATATCCGCTGGGCTGGTTTCATGGGGGTTTGTTAACCTCATGGAGTTTCTCCGTTCCTACGTATCCAGTCTGGTGCGATTTAATAATAATAATAACCTAAACTAACCTAACCTGACCTGACCTGACCTAACCTAATCAATCGGGGTCCCCTCCCCTCACCGTAAAACCCCCGATTCCCCACGGGTCCCCCATTGTCGTTTTCTATGAGAAATCGGGGAAAAGATCAGAAAAAATCGACTTCCGATGCCGGCGGCCACAAACCGATTTCAGATTCTTAATCTACACCCCAAAAAACCTATATTTAAAAAAAGGTCGATTTTTTTATGCCACTTTGCTAGATAAATACCGCCTTTTCAAAGAGACGGTCAAGACGTCAAGTGACGGAACCTCACTCTGCACCCAATTACTATTTATGAGGGGGCTGCTCTGACACCCAGGAACTTTTTCAAGTTATCAAGTGCTCCTGTGAAGCGAAAAGACTCGACAGAACACAACGCAGTAGCTACAAGAGTATCAGTCTCGTATGCAGCGCTTAATTTCTGTGTATCTAAAGGCGAGCTTTTCTGAGAGACCATGAAGTTCTTCGGTGAATTTGAAGTTAACTTATATACTTAACTTACTTACTTACTTAATTATATATTGAAATGTAAATAATGATAGGGAAACATGTCTAGTACCCGTCCACCGTGCTAGTAGCCGTCCCCTTGGCACAAAAAATTCCTGTGTGAAAACTAGCAGTGATAGAAAGTCGTAGAAAAGCTTAAACTGTGAGCTAAGTTGTAGCTTACAGTTTGAGCCTATGTACGGCTCAAGCACTACTAGTTTTCACACAGGAAGTTTTAGTGCCAAGTGGACGGCTACTAGCACGATGGACGGGTACTAGACATGTTACCCTACTACTGTGTTGAATAAATCAAGCGTTAATCTTCCAAAAACATTTGGGGGCTCTCAGTGAATCGCACATCACTTCCAATTTCAAGACATAATTTTGAAAAATACCAGCCAGCTGTGTATGTAGGTTCTGGATGACTACAATGTGAGAAAACGTGCAATTTATTATACAATAGCTATTTAGGTTGACTTAACAGTGATCCCAATCATCTTATTGTAATCCTTCAACCTGAAAACCCAGGTATAGACACCAAAATCAATTTCTATCAGAAACATTAACAAAGTTATGGATGTTTCAATTTCTGTTGAGCTGTGCGGCGGCCATATTGGATTATTACGATTTAAAAAAATTGCTCAAGAGTGAAAGCTCCAGACCCAGCCAGGTGACATTATTTACATTATAAACAACCAGAACCTGCAAAGAAAAAACCTTAATCAATCAAAACATGGTTGACCTCTCTGGCTACCGGACTATAAAGTCATACTTGCGGGTTAGGCCGGCAGCTAGCAACGGTCAGGAGTGCTGAACTTCAGATCGAACAGTTTAAACGTTGTGCATAACTGTTTAAGTAGTTTTGTAATTTGGTTAACTGTTATACAGGTTTGGTTTAAACGGGTGCCAAGTGTTTAAATTTGTTGTGATTGTTTCAAGCACTTAGAGAGTTGAGATACGCAAACGGGAAAAATAGTATATTAGGAGGAGTTCCCGAGGATAGTCATATAGGAACCAGAGGGCCGCCTTACTAATACTGTAGCAGGAACCGGCCTGAACGGTGGCAGAAAAGATATATACTCGTTCCGCACAGAACGTTTTCGTCGCCTACGTGCGCTGCGCTCCTGTGTATTATTTCTCGAGAGCACCGCCATCGACCGAGCGGAATAGATTGAGGTCGAGAAGAAGATGTACTGACACCAGGGGTTGCTCGTTGGCAGGTGGAATCTGAAAATTGAAAACAAGGACTGCATCTTTCAATTCCTAAATGTGTATTCGTGGTGAAAATTCTTCTTTGTAGTATTCGTGAAAAGTGGGTAAAGCCTATCCATTACTATTTGAGAAGTGCGAGTGACTTTGATTTTTGTAACGACTTTCTTTACGGAATAATTTTATTTAGCATTACAAAGGAGTTAATTTTCATGGAGCATCATTCTCTTTTATAGCTGGAATTAATCAGTGTTGCCAAATCCAGTGCCACGGGAGCTCGAGCCTTAGAAACGCTACCAATAAATATAACAGCGAAATCCGGTCCATGAACAAAATTCTGTTAGTGTACATTCAGTAATTAACTCGGAGCTTCAAAGAAAATTGAAAATAACAGCAGCGAACAATGCACATGACAGACAAACAGAAGAGCTAAGCTCTGGCTTATGTGTAAACAATTTCAGGAAGTGCATCGTTACGTCAATGCATGACCTCCGGTAAACATAATATAACAATGGAAGAGAAGACCTTTATTATTACTCCTTGACATCCTTATTATTCTCGAGCATCGAGTTGGTATTACGCCAGCTGCACAAACAGAGCTGTGACCCAGCACTGCATGCCTCGGTAGAAGGACAGACACTCGTCCTGCAGCTGACTACAGCCGCTGCAGCTGCAGCGCGTGTATACAGCTGCGAGTCTTTGTTGGGAGTACCTTTGCATCGCGTGCAAATAGCCTCTAATTAGTGCGACAGAGAACTTAATATCCGCTAAGCAGCCCACTTGTAATTCCTTTTGTGATTTGCATGTCTGCGGTGCAGTGAAGAGCAGCAGTGTCGTCTCGAGGGCGAGCAGGGTAAGCTGAGGGCAACAGCAGGGCTATGGTAAGCGCTATGTGAGGGGGCTGGGAAGGCAGGGTTTATACGTGAGTGTTTTTCTGATGCTAGCCTGAGGATATTCTCACGATAATGGGAACTTTGTAAAGTCGTGCCGTTTACGCGCAGGGTGCATGTAAACGATACTTTCTGTCATAGCGCGAGATATCTAAATGAACTATATATATTGAATAAAAAGCCGAAGATAAATTTTTTGTTTAGAATATAACGAGCAAATCGATCAAATTTACGATAGAGCTGGGATGTAACGATATCGGCAGAAAAATCAACCAATGGTGCCAGAACAGCTCAAAAAGGAAGGTACATTCCCAAACATAAGAGACTTGAAAGCAAGTATCACACAACTTTGTGTCTACTTAAAGACTTCTTGAACTGACAGCCGCCTGGCCCGTTGGCTGAAGAACGGCTATGTTTTGTAACGTTTCGATTATTGCGAAAAAATCCAAACGCTTTTGTCAGAAAAAGGCTCTGTAATTGCTCCGAAACGGTCACTAATCGATTTTGAATTTTTTTTACATATTTAGGTAGAATTAAACATTCTAAGACATTTTTCATGAACGACGTTTTCGTCGCAAATGCTTAGTTTTCGAGATATTTGACTTAAAAGTTCCCATTGTTTTTCTATGAGACAAATATGCTCCGCCTTAGCGGCCATGGCATGATATCGCTGTACACCATTTTATTTATATATATCTTGTAGAATATTGGCAGAACCAGTCCTTGCCGTCTACCCTATATGAGTAAGAGCCACGTTGTAGCCAAATAAACTATCACGGGGCTTCGTTTGAGATAATGCGACCCAACCGTAATGGCGTATTCTATATTCTCATAAAATAACAATAGAAACTCTAAAATCAAATATTTCAAAGAGTGAGCATTTGCTGCGAAAACACCATTCTGGAGAAGTCTGAGAATGCTTCATTCTACCTTAATATGAAAAGTTTTTTTCAATTAAAAACTCTCACTACCGCACTGACAAAGCGCTAGCCGCCCTGCACACACACAAAAAAAAAAACGCAACTGTAAATAAAGCAAGAAGAGTGCGCTCATAAACATGGAAATTTCAAGATCAAATATGTAGAGAACTAAACATTTCCACGAATACGTTATTCATAAAAAAATGTCTTATAATGCTTCATTGTGTTTTGGTAAAACACCATGCGCATTGTAAGGCACAGTCTTAATGATGATAGAAATATCTTAAGCGAATCGTCTTCATGCTGGTCATAATCCGCTAATTTGCATAATGCGCCAAGACTGACTTCACATGTCAACCGATCGAGCTTTGAAGAACGTAAACAATAACGAATCAGACGAAACAAAACGGTCTCGCTCGTAAAAAAACAATCTGAAGTTAAATGTCAAATGTCTCAAAAACGAAGCATTTGCGACGACATAGTTGATCATGAAAAAGGACTTAAAATGTTTCATTCTACCTAAGTGTGTAAACATTTTTCTTAAAATCCATGAGTGACCTCTACGGGACTGAAACCAAAGGCTCACGTGTGAGCCCTCCTTCAGAAATAGACATTCATTATACGATAGAAAACGTACTTAGTAGTGTTAGGTGAAGAGATAATGCGAAATAAAAACTAACTTTTGATTTGTGAGGTATCAAAATATTACAAATTTATAACGACAACTCTAAAAAAAACAAAGTAAAAAATAAAATGTAGCAAAAGCACTGTTTTCCCTTTCTTTTTTTCTTACCACTGGCTACGTTCATGCTACCCCTTCCTTATTTTAACATTTCTCATTCTTGGTTACGAAACGGAGAGCATATAACAGTGAACATTCCTCCTATATATTGCTCACCATATATCACAATAATTGTTTGCACACATACAGCTACAGCAACAACTGAAGGTCACCCCTCAGACCAACAGTCGTGCCTGCCCAGTCCTGTGAAACTGTAAGGACTGAAGGTAATTTACTGCCTTGCATGCGCAGGCCTCGGTGTACAAGAGTCAATAGCAAACATTGACATACAGCGAGGGCCAGTTGCCGGTAGCGGTCTCAGTGAAACAAGTCCATTACAACTCAAGGATACTCTTATTTTAGCCAATAAACAGACGTGTATGAGCTGTTTAATATCTCGTGATGTAAGAGAGCTCTTGAAAGAAGTCAGTTAGATTACACTCGGTTGTTTTCTGGAAAAAATGTACCTGCCAATGTTGACATGGAGTAATTGAGCTGCGGTGTTCGTTTAACTAGCTAGCTTCTAACTTCCGTAAACTGTGATTTTCCAGAAGAAAGCATTGGTGACCTCTCATAACTAATGAATGCACAAACATAAAACAATTACAAAACTCTAAATTTTTATGAGCAGGTAAGTCTGGAAGTGCAGTCAGAGCATCTTCATTAAAGATATTGATAAACAAAAGTTGCTAATGAGTTTTACATACAACAAGCAGCGACGAGGTTAATATACATTGCAGTATTCACCCATACTCTGAGCTGTCTTCGCCTGTACTGTATTTGCAACAATTACAGTATATCTTATCTATCATCTGTATTGCTTCCCAGGTCTGTGCACGTGCTGTATTTCACTGGACTTGAATTACAATCTTATTTGAAAGCAACCCTCAAAGTACATCATTGAGAGTCCTGGTACCATTGGGCGAGCGCCTAATGCTGATCCCATTCTATCTTGTGTGTTTGAAGCGGCTGTAGCCTTCAGTTCAGGGCCGCAGATTAGACTCAAATCTCTCCTAAATGCGGCCTTTTCTCCACGTCAGTGCGGCGCTGCTTTCACGGTCCGGGGTTCCTCTAAAGAAACAATTGAAGATATCGCGGTGCGGCGCAGCAAAAATGGCGAGCAGAGATAGACAAACGACTTGGATACGAAAAGTACTCAGCCCTGCGAATAGAACGCTGGAGAGCTTCATTTATTTTAGCTTGGCATCACAAACACTCGCGCTGGAGTGCGTATGGAGAGGAAAGAGAGGAGAGCTCAAGGTGAGCACAGCGCACGATTGCGCACATGTTGTGCAGAGCAACATATGTTTATGTTAGTCAATTTACTGAATTGCATGCGTTAGGAAGAGCGAAATGAATATTTGTGAGTTTCGGGGGGTACTGTCAGAGCCAGCTCGGCAATGGTGGTGAAAGAAGCGCATGGTAGGTGGCGGAGAGGACATAACATAAGTCAGGCTTGTTAACTTACAAAGATTATCAAAGTTGGTCATTGGTGGTTGGTGATATTCGGTACTATATACAGAGATAACATACATAATCGATACAGGCATACGGCTTCAATTTCAGTTTGTATGATACAATTTGAGCGATGCAGCGGGAGCTCGGAATGGGGGGCCGACGGCACCGCTCAACTCACGGGAAAGTGGCGTACATGCCTATCGGAAGTTTAAACAGAACAAAACCACAGACCGAGTACAAGCATTGACCAAAACGCTCCAACACAACTTCGATACAATCATTTTGAAGGTCTGTTCGATATACTGTAATACTTGTACTCTGCGTCAAGCACAGCACGATCTCTTTCAGGTGTAACTAATGTCGCTCCGGACACCCACAGCCCGCTGGGGCATGAAAGATCACGCTGACAGACAGACACAAGCGAACCGCAACAGACCAACACGCTGTTCCAATTAAATCCAGAATTCCGCCCACGATAGAGCGAGCTGTGCAAGATACTACGCGTGAATATAAAGTGCACCCTCTGCCAACTATTGTGGAAATTTCTCCCAAAGCATTGCAAATCTAGAACAAAGATACAGCTAGTTGGCAAACAGAAATTAACCAGCTGATAAATACTTAGTGGTTATTAGTTGTTACTGATGTATTTGAAGAAAATTGTCTGTCTATCCATTGCCACGTCCGTTTGTTTGTGCGTTTCTCTGTCACTCATTCTGGGGATGAGTAGTGCGTTCAGCTTAAAAAAAAAATCAGTGCCTCCATTTCATGTACTTACAGCCTCGGGCTCACGCAGCCTATGTCGTATGAAGATGTGACGTACGTCACATCTACAAATTATACCGATACTCCAAAGACGATCATCGACAAATAGGCAATAGGACTGCGCAAGAGCCTCTCGTGAGCGCAAGCACCGGGCGTAACAAGGGGGTTATAATAAGAAGGAGGAAGTAGCAACGGCTGCGGAGATCGGAAGCTGATTTTTCCGGCATGGCTTTAAGTGTGGCTGGCGCGGTGATTGGCTGCAGGAATGGCTGGAAGCCTCTTATTGGTGAGATTGGATGACTGAGAGCCTGCAATTGGTTGGATGGGATGGCTGAGAGCTTGTGATTGACGGGATGGCTAAGAGCCTGTGATTGGTGAGATTGGATGGCTGAGAGCCTGTGATTCGTAAAATAGGATGGCTGAAAGCCTGTGATTGGTGGGATGGAATGGTTGAGAGCCCATGATAGTGGGAAGGGAGCAGCTGGCCAGTACAGCGAAATGTGACTGATCTCTCTCCTTCTATCAACCCTCCTTGGACCGTAGTGCAAGCATCGCGAGGAAGGCATTCTCGGTCCTCTAGCACGTTGAGCATCAGCCGCTCGTTGCCAGTCTGAACCTCATTTTGCTCATTATTGGCGGCACAAATCACAACTTTATGGGTGGGACACGACCGGAGCGCTCTGATTTTCATATCTATGTCAGTTTCATTAATTAACTAAGTGCCTAAGGTAGGTAGAAGCGTCAAGTGCGCACAGTTCGCCCACAGTAGTCAAGATTGGAAATCAGACCGACGAGTAGGGCACATAACGACGTACAATTTCGAATATTACTGATATCTATACATTAATTGTTACTGTATAAAAATTAAACAACGTGACCCACATTTTAAGTGCACTCCAAGGATATTGTTACAACGCTGGGTAAGCTGCAAATACGTTACGCTCAACAAGCACAAATTTAGCCTAACGAAAGACAAATGTGTCTCAAATGACACTGTGCTTGACTGTTTACTTATGCACAACGCGCCCGTTATATAATGAGAAGTCACGACAAGAAGGGACGTCGAGAGTACGTCGAACTGCTGCTCTCAGCACGAGAGCAAACTGTCTGCAGGGAACGGATCCTCTCCTGCGAGCTACAGTAGACATTCAACTTCTACTGTGACAAAGAAGAATCTACAGACCCTTGAGGCATCCTGAGGCAGAGATTTAGGAAAATGCGTGCGACGGTCCTATCTAATTTGTGACGAAGAAGAGTTTTACGGTTGCATCTGGCGGTGAATCTCCGGACTAAGCCAGAAGATCGAAACTACAGGCAACAGCTTCTTGCCATGCTACGTTGAGCATATTTTAGTGAGGAATTCCTTGTGTTTAGTATTCGTGACGCGTGGGGTTTTTGATCCACGACAATTTTGGGGTGTAGGATCTGATGACGTGCTTAAGCAATAATTGTGTGTTTTTACTAATACAAATGTGTTGAGTTTCATCGAGCGTCTTGCTCCTTCGAGTCAAAATTAATTCCAGTTTCCAGTTATCAGCGTTTTGGAAACGGGCCACTAAAACGCAACCTGTCATTGTATGTACTACAACTTTTAAACGGTTCGTGAAATCATGTTTTAAACAAAAATTTTTGTTAGGATCTACCAGTAATTAATTCTTCAGTAACATGCAAACACACTTAGTACCTAATCTTTTTACACGAATCAAAGAGAGCACTGAAGACTGTTACACATGCCCCCAGCAGAGGTCGCCTGAAAATATAACGCACCTTTCAGAGTCGTAAATAAATCTTTTAGTAAACATAAATTTTCCAGGTCCACTTTTGAGCAGCAAATAAAACCCGTACATACGGTAAGCATATCAATCACAAATTCATTTTGCAAGCCAGAAAAGAAGGAATTTATTATCTTGGCCTCCAGAGCACAACACGTCCACAAGCTGCGCCCTTTACTGGCCCGTGCCGCGAGTGTCCTAAGGCTCCAGCGGAACAGAGGGCGAGGCAAACTGAAGGCATCTGCCGGAACGACTGCCCGTTTGCTTTAATGTTCCTGGATTAAACACGTCTGCAGAAATATAAAAAAGACCTTATGAGTGAAGACTTCTTCCTCGGTCATAACTTGGGTGCTGAGGAATAGTTCAGGGACCGGAAGTGTTTCAGTAACCGTCCGTTTCATTTCTTTCAGACACCTCCATTTTACTGCCCCTGAACTGCCCTGCCGTGTGCAACAAAACGTTTGCTTAGCACCAGGGGGCTCTTTGCTTTAACTTCTCGGCTCATATACTACGTTTGTATATTATAAAGTGTGCGGCCAAACTAATGCATCCTCGAGCAGAATTTCTGACTGCTCCAGAAACTGTGTTAGGATCTTAACTTTTGGAGTTGAGAAGAATTGCATTAGGGACAGTTCGAAGAAGGTGTCAAAGGTAATGGAGCTAAACAAAATGAAATAAGATTACACTGAAAGTTGGCGGTACTGTATATGATACTTATGGTCTTCTAGTTATGAAAACAGCAGCCTTAATGTACTGTAATTACGTTGACAGCAACACTCTGCCTGAGACGGTAGCGGCATCAACTGTAGCAACAGGCGCACAGTGCTGCACAGGAGCCGGGAACGGGCTCCGAGCCTGGTGAGCGTTCTTTGTGGCCTCCGGTGCGCTGAGTCAGCAAACTGCTTGGTGTGCGGGTCATTGAACGTTCCGCTAGTGCACCATAGTTCTTTACGACCAGTGGTCGGCTGTAGCTGCACTTACTCCTCTTGGACTAGTTGGCCAAGTTTTGTAGCACGAAGCAGTGCCTGTGGGTTTCTTAGGGGTGGGTGCAGTCAAAGTGGACCCTATTTTAACCTTTTTTAGCCAACTTTTCCCATCTAACTTAGTTTATCACTTAATTGTGTATTCTATATATCTAATTGAATTTCCTCAAGTGATGCCTGTCCGTATACGTTTTAGTAAAAAAAAACACATGCAGTCGCAACTAAAACGCCTCGTGGCGTAAGACCATCACCCGCAGTTGGGCAATTTCAACGGAGTCATTTTTTATGGCCAGCTAATCCTAGTTTCTCACACGGATGCTGTGTCCAACAAGGCTAGCTCCACGCCGACCGCCCTGTTCAGATCTTTTAAAAATAACATAGAAAAGAAATGGGAAGCCTCGTGGCGTGAGACGATCTGCCGCGGTGGAGGCAAATTCGCCCTGGCGGAGAAAAAATTCAACGATGCCATTTTTTTATGAGAGCTAGGTCTAGTTTTTGGCATGTGTTACATCTAGGTCAACCCACCAAACTTCCTACCAAAAATTTTGAAAATTGTTCAACTCCTTCGACCATTTATTGGGTGGACAGAAAAATATACAAACATACTTAAACCTTCAACGAAAACATAATCACCTCTCTCACTTTGTTCGAGGGTGATAACTAGTTATAGGCAGACCTTGGCTGATATTTTGGGACGGCCAGCTAGGGTTTGCAATTCTGACTCGGACCGGGCTGCGCTCTCGTCGTTTGCGACGATTTGTGTGCGTGTTTGTGTACGCGGATCGTGTGCGTGCGGGCGGCTTTCATGTTGGTGCGCTGCGCTGCTCGCTGTATCGCAGATTAGGTTAGCTTCGGTAAGGTTAGGTGAGATTAGGTACGTTAGGTAAGGTTAGGTAAGGTAAGGTTAGGTTAGGTAACGTTAGGTCAGGCTAGGTTAGGTAAGGTAATTTTAGGTAAGGTTGGGTTAAGCTAGGTTAGCTTAGGTAGTGCTTATTGTAGTGCTTCATGTGGTTGTGGCGCCGCAAGAAAGCTCACTTGAACGCACGCGTACACAGAATGGCGAGTTTGACGCCAGTGCGGTCGGGGCCGGAGGTCGAATCGAAGTCTTAATTGAAGCAGGAGGAAAATAGCAAGCCTTGGATATATGTCACTCTTGTTTTTACATATATTTCTTATTTAGATTGAAAGTTTTACATCTAAGTGCTAGATATACGTTCTCTTGATTCAGGAGAACGTACATCGAGTACATGCAAGTAAAAATTTTCAATCTAAATGAAAAAAAAAAAAAATTATGTGTAGAACAAAAATGGCTTACATCGAGGACTTCCCATTCGTACAATGGGAATGACTTGTCTAACAGTGGCAGGTCGTCACTTCAGTGTTTCAAATTTATTAAAAGAAAAATTACCTGTTCTCTTTGATTTCACTCTCTTCCCGGAATTCATATCGTCGGTACGTAATGCTCAAACGCAACAATTTTAATTTCCTACATAACAAACGTAAGGGCGACACCGTGTTTATTGAGTGGCTGGCTTTCCAGATAGCAGAGAGGAAGTTCAGTGCACTGCAGACGATCGATGGCAAAAGAGGCAGTTTTACAGTGAGGTCTGTAACTCTGCCTTGTTGCTGTCGACTTTCTTAACGAGAGACTCAAATAAATTCTCACCAGGAAATTCATTGTCCCAGTCTTGGTCTGCTTTCTTTAACGATTCCTTATGAAGGCAGTTTCACACTTGTTTTGCCCTACCTTCATGTTTCACAGCATACGAATGCGTTGCTGTTATGTTTAAATAGCTGAAAAGTATGGTGTAGTTTGATTCTTCAGATCAGAAGAGATTTTCGAATGTACTGACTCTAGCTGAGCAAACTGACCTGAAAGCTCCTCTCACCAGCGCTACAGGCGGCCTTCGACGCGATAAATCTGTTGCACGTAAAAACGTACCGTCGGGTACAGCAAACTGCTGTCCCCACTGACGCAACCTAAATCACGCGACACACCGCGCGTTGGTGTCGGTCCCATGCAACATGTCTCCCGCAAAAATCTCATTGCATTTTTTGCTGCTCTGGTTTAGCTCCGGCCTTAGTGTACGGGCGGTTGTTCGCAGCATGGGTGACGAGTCAGTTCCATAGTTCAGCGTACGGTGGTCATGCAAACAACGATCGTGTGAACAGACCTGCAGAAACACTTTCTTTCTACCAAAATCAAACTCCACTGATATTTATCTCGGAGAATTCGAACTTCCACTGAAGTTTGAAGCTAAATATTGGCATAAAGAAAGTCGGACCGTGACACAGGCCGCTCCGCCTAATAATATCCAGCTGAATGAGCAAACATGTAGATTGCGAAGAACTGATATCAATAAATTCAAGCTACGCTCAGTAGCTGTTACTAGTTGCTAGTTATCGCATGCGCTATTTAATTGAAGCTGGAAGTCCCGAATTATCAGTTATCAGTGCATATTCCTAATTATTAGGTAATATTATTCGTAAAGGGGTGCAATGCGTGCAATTACGCCTCACGCCGAATCCTCAATGATCTTTTATCTCGGCTTTTCTGCCGGAAGGTCTCGGGTTATATTCGAACTCAGGTATGTTAAAGGTAAAGTGAACTTAGACCACACCCTCACCCGGGAAACCCACATGTAGTGGTTTGTGCTGCGGGTATAGGCTCGCTGGCCCCAGATGAGTAAGTGTAGTTGCAGGCGACCTCGGGTCACCAAGAACTATGGCGCCAATTTGACGAAAGGAACAAATGACCTGAGACCTCCCCCTCATCTGTGAGGAAGGTACGTTCCACCACGGCGCAGTGCATGCACACAACTGCCGAGTCAGCACACCTAGATCTGCAAAGAGCTCGCGTGCCTGGCTTGACCTCAAACATGTGAACGATACAAGGTGTTAGAGCTGCGAACGGAAGCTTGCTGCTACCGTGGCGGCAGCTGTGGTTAGTGCGCTACTGACAGGCAACAAGGCGTGCAGCATCTTTAACCTTATCCAGCTCGGCTGAACGACTTCGGTTAGCCAAGCGGCATAGGACAAAATCTGAGAAACGAAAAAAGAAGGAGACAAAGAAAAAAAAAAGGAAACACTCGTGCTGAGGGTCCCTTCCGTGGCCCTCGAGACGGGAGCAGGTCAGGTAGGAGTTCCATGGGATGAATCGCCTACCACCATTGGGCAGGGCACCGAAGGGTTAAGTTTAGAGACCCTCCCGCATCTAACCAACTAACCTTCTCAGCAGGAATTGCGGCCAGCTGCAATATCCCCTGGGGAGGAGTCACTCGGGACAGGCCTTAGGTTTGTGATGCCCTCAAATATTATATAAGCCGACAAGAAAACGGCCCGCCAGAATATACTCCTGAGGGCTCCTGTATACAAAGATTAAGATGATAATCTCAAAATCTTGGAAAATAGAAAGAAATGGTAATTAACGGTCCTAAGGCGCGGCTGGCTGAATCTGATCTTTGAAACAGTCAAAACTCTTTCTGCGGTATGATCTGCCTCTGCTGTGATCGGTATGTGCTATAATGCTGGCGCTTCAAATTATTTTCTCGTGTTTTCTACTTGCTTATAGTTATGTAACTCGGTGCAGAAAAGTATCGATTTACTGTTTTCTGAAGGCGTTTGCAAAAACGACAAGGAAAACTAATACATCGAGTTATTCATGACACACATATGATAACTGTACAGTAATAAGACAGCAGCTTGTACTTGCGAAATTTTAAGAGCTATATGGGGAGTAAAGCATCAATAAATGCCGGTGTGCACTTCTTTGTTAGCTGTCTATCTTTTTGTGCAAGGCTTGAAGGATTTCTAATTCAAGACTGCAGTGCTTTAAACAAAATTTTTGTGGTGGCGGAGTTAGTTCTTTGAAGCCACTCCAAAAGTTATGTCCATGCGCCTGGAGCTCGGGTAACTGATGAAAGTTATTGAGCTGTTGACATGTGCTGAATTTCACATACACTGCCCGCCCCATCAGCACGACACGACTGTACTGCGCCACCGCATGAGGAGCCGGGGCGATATTTGGAATAAAATCTGTCATGCAGGCTGCGCACTTGGAGTTTGCAACTGGAATTGGCAGTACGCTTGGAAAAATTTTATGGGCGGTGATGCTGATGATGATACGGTACAAAAGGTGGGTCTTTCTTGCACTGAACGAGTCTCCTACTGGAGTCTCCTTCTGCGGCAGATTGAACTTCAACCTTAATTTTGCTTCAACCTTTATTTTGCTTCGACCTTAATTTTGCTTCAACCTTAATTTTGCTTCAATCTTTATTTCGCTTCAACCTTAATTTTGCTTCAACCTTAATTTTGCTTCAACCTTGATTTTGCTTCAACCTTAATTTTGCTTCAACCTTAATTTTGCTTCAACCTTAATTTTGCTTCAACCTTAATTTTGCTTTAACCTTAATTTTGCTTCAACCTTTATTGTGCTTCAACCTTAATTTCGCTTCCACCTTAATTTTGCTAGGGTGTCAGACGTACGTTTTGGGGCTATCCATGCGGCGATAATCACTAAAAAGAAGAATTGAGACGATACGCATCTACACGCAGCGCCGTCAGAGCACTTTCTTTACCTTCAGCTTTGGATGGTCTGCAGCCATTGTGTAGATGGCTATATTATCATAAATACGATGTACTTAGAGACATTTTCAACGGCATCATTACACAAATCAACAAACAATACGAGTGGTTTCACTAGTGAATAATGTTGGTTAAGCATTTCAGAGAGCAAGAATAATGATATTTAGCAATATACATGTTCTGGGAACAATATTTCGCCAAAAGTTTCAAGAATAGAACGAATGTTTCAAATGTAAGTTTCTTAAAAACGTACTATATTGTTTTCCTAAGATTATCTTATTTCAGCAAATGCTAAGGCAGGTTAAAAGGCCGGGGCAGGTGATCCAAGTTTACCGGGGCCGGGTGACCAAGAATGGCAGGGTTTGGCAGGGATCGGGACCCCTGCCAGCCTATAGAACTAGTGGACATATGGGAGATCCAAAATTTTAAATTATAGCGAGCCACAGGGATATTCCATTTGGAAAGATGGTGAAGCGAAATAGAAAAATAGACGCAAGGCAGTAAACTTATGAAGTGAAGCTGTGCGGCGTATGAGTCCATAAATTACTGTAGAGCTGATATGGAGCTCTGTGGAGAGAGGAGCTTCCAGCGACATAAACACAACCAAGTGGTCTTCATCTAAACCGCAAGTCAGGCGCCTGGGCGGTGTTCCAGGGCTATGCAGTGTCAGGCGCCTGGGCGGTGTTGCAGGGCTCTACAGTGCCAGGCGCCTGGGCGGTGTTGCAGGGCTCTACAGTGCCAGGCGCCTGGGCGGTGTTGCAGGGCTCTACAGTGCCAGGCGCTTGGGCGGTGTTGCAGGGCTATGCAGTGTCAGGCGCCTGGGCGGTGTTCCAGTGCTGTACAGTGCCAGGCGCCTGGGCAGTGTTGCAGGGCTGTACAGTCCCAGGCGCCTGGGCGGTGTTGCAGGGCTGTACAGTGCCAGGCGCCTGGGCGGTGTTGCAGGGCTGTACAGTGCCAGGCGCCTGGGCGGTGTTGCAGGGCTATGCAGTGTCAGGCGCCTGGGCGGTGTTGCAGGGCTATGCAGTGTCAGGCGCCTGGGCGGTGTTGCAGGGCTATGCAGTGTCAGGTGCCTGGGTGGTGTTGCATTGCTCTACAGTGCCAGGCGCCTGGGCGGTGTTGCAGGGCTCTACAGTGCCAGGCGCCTTGGCGGTGTTGCAGGGCTATGCAGTGTCAGGCGCCTGGGCGGTGTTGCAGGGCTATGCAGTGTCAGGCACCTGGGCGGTGTTGCAGGGCTCTACAGTGCCAGGCGCCTGGGCGGTGTTGCAGGGCTCTACAGTGCCAGGCGCCTTGGCGGTGTTGCAGGGCTGTACAGTGCCAGGCGCCTTGGCGGTGTTGCAGGGCTGTACAGTGTCAGGCGCCTGGGTGGTGTTGCAAGGCTGTGCACAAAAGGACCCTCTCAGGAGCGGGCCAGGGACTCAAAAGGACGCGCTCTTTAATTGCACTTGGATTTAGAAAATCCAATTCTTCAGGCCCCATTTGCATTAGCGCGGAAGACGCAGTCGAACACTTGCCTGCTGGTTTCACAATCTCGCTGTTACACGCCTTAATTTGTTCTCATTGCTGTTCCCCAAGTTTGTCTTTAACCATTTGCTGCTCAAGCGCGACACTTACGAAACTTTGTGCTTTCACCACGCACTGCCAACGTTGTCCTCAGCTGGTTATGTCCTCAAGTTTTTTCCAAATTTACCTTCGCGAGATTTCCTACAGCATTGTTGAAAACACAACTGAGACGTCATTAAGTGTCAGCTGTATTTAAATAGACTAAAAATAAACAGGTGTCAAAAGACAAAACTCTTTGGCTGCTGGAAAACATCAGAGTCTTCGTATCGAAACAAACTAAATTAATTCAAGGTTACTGGGGCTGCTCTCAGTTTGGCACAGGAATAAAACTTTTTTGTACTTCAGTCACAGCAAATTGTCACTGCTCCTGTGCAAGTCACTTATTGCTTTTATTAATGGGCTTTCTATTATTTTTCTTCTTGTTTACTTTGCATTACGAGCACAGTTTGAAAAGCTCTTAAGCAGCTTAGGATTTAGACGATCGTACATCTGCTAAGAGACGAAGGCACTTCTACTGAGAGTGAACAGCACAAACAAAGGAAAATAGAAACGCTCGACTTCTAAGGGCATGGGCACACGTACGCAAAAATTGCATTGCCATGCAATTCTGTATTCGATTGCGTTGCAGCGGACAAGGCTTCGGCTTGGGCATTGCTATGCCACTAAAAAGAATATCCAAGGTATGAGTCGCCTCTTGCAGTTTGTACGTTATAACAAGCAGCAATAGTCAAGCTTTGAGAATACCTCCTGCTTCCGAGTTAGCTTAAAATTGCAATGACGCATAGTTTTAGCTTGACATTCAAGTGCCATTAGCAGTAGTCACGGCAACGTGACGGCCGAAGCGAAAAGTTGAGTAACTGAGCAATTTTCGGGATGGTGTGCCCACGCTGTAGAGCACTTCAAACCCACCGGTGTGACGTCATCATTCTTGCCCTGGCTGGAGAAATGATGCACTGGCATCATAGATACGAACATACGATTTAATACAAGAGTGCTCTTGTGACGTCTCTGGCTGTACTTTTCTCGAAAAAATAGTGAAAAACTGCCGTGCTGTCTTCATTTACCTGTGGCATCTGGCCCACAAACAAAGGCATGTATACTGACTTATTTTTTATGCAATGAAAAATATTTAAACCACGAGAAGTGTGCACGTAATCTTCTCCTCTAAGTGGTCGATGTTGAAAATATACTTCATTTTGTCTCCTGCCATTCGGGTATCTAGGATACGCGACGAACTACATGCTTGCAATTGGCCTGGTTTACCCCAAAAGGCTTTAATAGAGAGGAGGGAGCCCTGCCACCTTAAGTTCGACCAGCCAGCGTTCTAATCTTTCCGGCGTGGCTGTGACGCGATGTATTGTAATAATCTTAGTGTATGAATACAATCCTAAGGGGAAAAATCAGATTAGCCATGAAAATGAGGGCCTCCCGCACCCGGTGACTGTAACGAACGAACACATCAATCTCATTAGTGGAAGTGACGCGTGAGAAACAAACAAACAGATGTACAAATGTGTGATTGGTACATACGGCGACTGGCAGCAGCCACACTGGAAAGCCGCACAAGAAACTTGAGCTTCACGGACGAGGCTCCTGGCTCCCTCCTCTCTATTAAACCTTCTTGGTTTGCCCTGTTTAAATTGTCGTAGCGGGGCACCCCCACTACCAGGGAAAGCAACCATGGTTCGTTATTGAATTGTTTCCATACTCCTATAGGTATGAGGGAATAAACAAGACTCTTATATGCTTAATTATTTGAGAAGAGGCGAGCTCAACAGTCGTAGCGTTTAAAAGGTTTAATTACTTAAAAAACGACAAAAACTTCATAAAGAAAACTGTAAAACATAATTATTCGTAATTCATGCATTAAACCTATCTAAGCAATGAATCTAACAGGAATATTTCTGAACAACTACAGAAACAATAAAGAATATAGTGCGGATAGTAAGAGATCGAAACGCAATGCCATGCTCACGAGACACAAAACTAAATGGCCGTCGAAGATTGTGGGCTGAAACTGACTCGGCTGTTTCGTCAATATTATTGGGTTTATCCTGCAGTAGCCCGGCTGAGTAGCAGCAGCAGCAGCAGCAGCAGTAGTTTGTATGATGACAAGACAGTTGGGATAGGAGGTTGCAGTTGTCTGCCAAACGCAGTTGGTATCAGATAGTAGCTGAATTCCGCTTCACCTCTCAGATGGTGGCTGTATAAACTGCTCACGGGTATCCATATGGGTATTCGGCAATCCCAACACAACTGGAATGATACAGGCGATAAAGGATCTAGTCCCGTGCAACACTCGCTGAATACTAAAAAATACCGATGCCTGGAGAGAGTCTAAGCACTTCCTGTAAGTCTGACATCCTTATTCTCAACGTAATAAGGTTAAACTTTCATTGTCAGTTATTCTTAGTAAAAACTCAAGTGAAGATCCCATTCTCTACCCAACAGTCGACAGTAGCAAATCTGGTCAGCAACTGCAACTAGGTGGTATGCAGCGCGTACTCTCCGATTTGAGAGCAATGGAAGTGGTGTTACCCCCCCAGATACGGTGCGACAGGATGAAAACCGAAGCATCGGGAAATACTTCCTTACAATACGGTCCACTTTGTTTGATTCCGGGGCAGTAATTTTAGGTCATTTACTTATTGAGAGTTTTTTTCACTCATAAGGTAAAGACAGCAATTCGGGCTACTGGCGCAGCAGTCAACACAGTCATACGTCCTATGACTGCCACTTTGCTTTCGGCAGCAAGGGCCGGCATTTACTGACTGTAGAGATTAAGTGTCACCTTTCCTATCACTGTTGACTCGGCATTTGGAGCATGTGTGCGGGGATTCTGTAATGATAAGGCTAGTTATCATCCTTTTTTTGCAGTTTTCTTACTTCCCCATTCAGTTTGTTTCAGGAATCCTATTCCTGTAACTCCTCCATCCTAACATCTTCAGATCCTAAGCTCCCACCTAAACTGAAAGCCCATCTCCCTCCCTATTTTTTTGTGGCTCCTTCCCGCCTTGTTTTTATCTCATTTATTAAACGGGAAGCTTTCGATAGCCTCTGCAATTACCCTGACTTGCCCACGGCGGAGCTGCCGTCATGGGAAGGCAGCTCTCGTTTGGTTAATAACCCCTGCCTTTGGGTTGCCTTAAGAGAGTTTTAAGGGACAATATTCTGCACCAGAGGGCGCTTTAGCTGCTGCAGGCCAATATAGTTGTAATTACCTCTGTCGGCCGAGGGATACACCTCGAGGTACGTACAGCTTGTTGTGAGA
This sequence comes from Parhyale hawaiensis, assembly GCA_001587735.2. NCBI lineage: Eukaryota > Metazoa > Arthropoda > Malacostraca > Amphipoda > Hyalidae > Parhyale > Parhyale hawaiensis. The sequence goes on from LQNS02278163.1 coordinate 1,004,755, forward strand.
CGCAGCTTATTCTTGAGCATTTGCATGAGTGGCCTGAGCTTGCGCTGTAGTTCATGGTTTGTGGCTGTGTAGCATGAGTACTCTAGTACGTTGGTACGGTGTAAGTACAGAACTGTACAGGGTGCTCCAGTATACTAACCGATGTACTGAGGTACACAGGCTGTAATTTTCAGCCACGCACCGCTGCCTGGAGACTCAGGCGTCATTTGCAGTAAACAACACAGCGTCGCGCAGAAGTTAAATTTCCAGAAACTGATGGACAGCTCCACGGAGACGAAATTTAGACCAATTAAGGAGCTGGGCAGCCATGGGCAGACGCTTTACGACGACTCAAAGGCGAACATTTCGAAGCAGTCACTTGTTCTGTTTGCTGACAGGCGACTTCCTTGTGAGGAACTTGAACGTGTCAATGTCGGTCTGAAGATATTTATAAGACGATGCTGAATTACGACCAACTGAAGAAGAGAACCCACTTGAGTGTGAGCCAATTGCATTTTACTTGAGCTGCCGCTGCGAAACATTTTAAGTAAATTCTGCAGCAGAAATGATGTACATCATTAGAGCATAGCTGGTAATATCTCAGGAAGGTGAAATAAATAGGCTCATGACCAAAACTTATTAAAATTAGACGTTTCGGGAACTGATCCCATCATCAGTATATCCGAAGCAGAGGCAAATCAATCTTTATGCCTACTATATAAGTACAAAATACACAAAAGAAAGGAAAAATTCTAATTAAATTGAATAAGAAAGTAAAATCTAGCTTTTCGCGATAAACAAGGGATGGGATCTATTCTGGTCATTAAAAGGTGGTTTTTCTTTTAAAATGTACAAGAACTGTAAAATTCTGAGGCCGGAAGGGTCATGACAAGATCGTAAATCTTGAAAGTTGACATTTGTACTTGAGTATTGCACTGTTCACTATGCGGGTGCATTTAAAAAAATGACGCTCTAGCGACTGTCATGGTCTTAGGTCGGCTTTATTTAAAAACTCTTCAGGAACATTCTGTATTAAATTTCTTTTTTCTTTTTAGTGGACAGTTGTATCGACAGGAAGATGGTGTAGGAAAGGGTTTGCCACTTGTCCCAACATTGGCGAACATTTTTTATGTGTTATTATGAGACAAAATGGCTGTCAGATTGTCCCGATGAATTTTGCCCTGTTTTCATCAGCGCTATGTCGATGACACCTTCCTTCTTTTTGCTCATGAATCCCACCCCAGAAAATTTCCTGATTACCTCAACTGCAAGCATCCCAATTTTAGGTTTTCGATGGAAAGTCGTACTGGGTGTCTTCCCTTCTTAAATGTTTTAGTTGGGAAAGACCTGAACAATTTGAAACTTCTGTCTTTAGAAATACTTTTACGGGATTAGGTAGTAGTTTTTTTTTAGCTTCTGCTCATGAGTTTTTGAGGTCAATAGCATCAAAACCTTACTATTTCGTGCCTATAAGATTTGATCTAATTTTGAAGATTTAGCATAATGAATTCACTTTCCTCAGATCTTTTTTCTTAAATAACGGTTTCCCAGATTATCTTGTTCAATCAATCATCAAAAAGTTCCTTTCCTCACAATACCAAAACATTTCAGGACAAGACAGCGGAAAGGAACAGTTTTTCTTTTTATTTCTATACTTTGGCACCCAGTCAGGAAAACTTAAACAACAATTGCGTGCCATATTATCTGTTTATTTTAGCAATATTGACTTTAAAATCATCTTAAGTAATAGCTACTCAATAAGAACACTTTTTTCCTTATAAAGACCAGCTTCCTGCTGATATGCGAAACACTCTCGTGTATCAAGTCAGTTGTGCACAATGTGCATCAAGCTACATTGGTAGCAGTTGTCGTACACTTCGCACGAAAATATTTGAGCATATGGGCAGGCGTAGTCGTACCGGTAGGGTCTAGCATCGCCGTAATTTTCTTCCGTGCGCCTGCATAGTGAACAGTGCAATACTCAAGTACAAATAGCAAATTATAAGAATTACTTTCTTGTCATGACCCTTTCGACCTCAAAATTTTAGAGTTCTTGTACATTTTAAAAGAAAAACCACATCTTAATTACCAAAATAGTTTATATCTTCTGTTTATCACAAAAAGCTAGATTTTACTTTCTTATTTATTTTAATTAGTGTTTTCCTTCTTTTGTGAATCTTGTACTTATATAGTAGGCATAAAGATCGTTTTGTCTCTGTTTCAGATATACTGATGATGGGATCAGTTCCCGAAACGTCTAATTTTAATAAGTTTTAGTCATGAGCCTATTTATTTCACCTTAGTGAGACGATATTACCAGCTATGCTAACGTTAGTTACGGTCACATTAGTGCTTTGCTTTTTAGTGCTTCGGATCTTCGGATGACATGCATGCCGTCGTCAGTGAGATGAATTGTCTTGACTGAATATTTATTTGGAGGTCCATACTTCAGTATGCAAAGTTTCTCAACATCGCACGTAACCGCTTGCAGCGGATTTGTCTGTTAATCTTAGTAAAAAAAGTATGACTTCAGCATCTTTTACAGTTTATAAGTTTGATATTTGTGACACGTTGCTGAACAGCCTTGCATTCTGTACGGTGAAGCCATCAGAGCTGCTCAGAGCTTGCATTTCTCAAATTTATACGACCAATAGGCTCCAAGTGCTTGGAAACAATTCATTCTTTGACATAGATTCTTTTAAATGGTTTCTAGATATCGATGTTAATAAAACGCTGAAATTTCCGCTACCTGAGCACTTGCGAAGCCTGGCAGGCCTTTTGTGATAGTTTAATGTTTGCAGGGCTCGAATTTCGGCACTAATAAACTCTGGAGAACTTCATGGTTTCTACATTTGTACGCAGGTATTTTTCGCTCGCTTGGCACCCAAAGTATTTTATTTTGATCAATATTAGATGTTTACATAAGCGTTAGTTCTGACTCATGTTGAGAGAGGTTTAAGTACCCATGCACTCCATTTTCTTTCCTACCGTTACAGATTGGCACCATGGTCCTCTAAAAATTGCATTTTCTTGCATTCTCACTTCAAGGCAGCTTATGATGATCTTCCTTTCGATTTCGTTCCATCATAGTCGTATAAGTTGATTTTTATAGGGACGTGTTTCATCTCGTTGCAAGGCAGTTTAAATGTAGATTTATTGTAGGTCATGGTATATCCAGGGACCACCATAAATACTAGTTAACTCTCGTTGAATAGTTGGTACGTCTTCCAGGCACTCCAGCAGGTCCAGCTGCGCTGTTGCCGCTAAGTTCGTCGACGGCTCTTTCGATTCTAATTTAAAGTCTATTACGTAACTGCTACTTAAGTCTCTCAACGGAATTTCCTGGTTGTTAATGCCAACGCTAGTAATATTTTATTTTGACGGTTCGGTGTTTCTCTTATTTCTTCGTCATCATCGGCAATAGATCCATCGTCCTTCACAAATGGCTCATTTAGTTGTGAACGGTGAACAATGAGAAACATAAGCTAAAAATATGTTTATTGCTTTATATGGCTTGCACTTCTTTCTCTTTTTTTTACCATTATACGATCGCAAAAGCTGACATCAACTTCTGCTAGCATCTTTTTTACATCCAATTTGCCGCTGCAACACGTATTCTATTCGCTAAAATTTGATAATTTTGCCCTGTAATTCTTTGCATTTCTTGCTATATCGATTTCTGGGAATTCTTCTCATCGCTGCAGTAAGGAACGGTTCATCAATCCTTTTTTAAATAAAACATGTTCGAAAATCTCATTCGTGCCTTCGCTTCTAACAAAATTATTTAAAAGCGCTCTGTATTTAAACCGATCCAGTTTATTTCTTCATCATATATGTACCTACGTGTAGGCGAGGAAGACACGTGATGGGTTTACTCCGTGTATTATGGGAACGAACTTATCATCAAAGTATTATCAATAATCTTAATCAGTAGTGCAGCATCTACGAAGAAGCGATCAACACTGAGGAAGTTAGTCATCAACAACCCAGCATTCAAATACACTGATGAGAAATGCCTGCCTTATAAACAAAAGGACGTCAACTGACGTCCTTCTTTAACACAAAAATTGCTGTTTTGGTGCTACACGAGCACAATAGGAGAGATATTTGGTACCAGTGCACGGGACAGCGTGCTGGTTGTGGGACAGCAGTTTTCACAGTTTGGTACTTTTTTTTCTTGTGGAAGAAGTATTTTGTAGATGTGAAAATTTGCCCAATACTTACAGATGGCCTGACTGCTTCATAGCTCTCGAAGACGATGATGTTTTCAAAACCACAAAGCTTGCTGTCTGATTCAGCAAATCTGGTGTCTGCGGGCAAAGGAAGTTCAAGTCTCCCGTTTATATAATAGTAAAATTGCCAAAAAAAGTCCCGTAAAAATGACAGTCATTTCTAAAACTTTTAATGAAAACTTTTCCGTTATCTTACGATTGATACGTAAGTTTCTATAAGAAATGGAATGGAACCTAATTTTTCGGTACGACGTTAAATGAAGAGAAAAACGAGCAAACTTCTAGGAAAAGTGTTTGCAGCAAAACTAGCAACAATTCTTTAAAATTTCCTGTTTTTCAACTTTAAAACTTGAAATTTTATAGAAAATATGACAGCAAAGACTCCCACATTTTTTACAGGGAATTTTAAAGAGTCTTTGCCGGGGGGGTGGGGGCGCAGCAGAGACAATATTTTTAGANAGCAAACTTCTAGGAAAAGTGTTTGCAGCAAAACTAGCAACAATTCTTTAAAATTTCCTGTTTTTCAACTTTAAAACTTGAAATTTTATAGAAAATATGACAGCAAAGAGTCCCACATTTTTACAGGGAATTTTAAAGAGTCTTTGCCGGGGGGGTGGGGGCGCAGCAGAGACAATATTTTTAGAGCAGCAATATAAGTCCCACACTCCCTCGCCAGCAGCAACGACCGCCATAATTATTCATGCACTATTCATGTATTCTCATGCAATTATTTTTTAATGCTTGACTGCTTTTTCCAAACGATAATATGATATTATTTAAAATGATTCTATTGTCCATTCCAACTTCAAGCGAAAGCGCTATGATCAGCTTAATTCTCTCACTAAAATGTCGTGGTTGCCGCCACAACTGTTGCGATAAGCAAGGTTTTCCCTCTGACAGCGGCAAAAACTCTCTCTTTCCAGCCAGTCAAAATTTCATGGGTAATTTCGGTGGCAAAAAGAAAAGCCCAATATAGAGCAAAAAAGCTCCATACGAGCTGTGGATGTACACGCAGTCGACTGGCGGCAGTATCACTGACACTGTCACCGCTGCAGCAGTGTCACTCGCCTAATTGGCACCGTCTCCCAATGTTGCAACGCTCAACAAAGTTCGCTAACAGGTGCTGCTGCAGTGACTGCAAAACTTCTAATAGACTACTGAGGCCCATTCCACTTAGCGCGCGCCCAAAGAACTGAAACTTCTAATAGACAGAGGAGAGGCGCAGGCCATTTGTGTGTGAAAAAGAAGGAGTGGCGCGCAATGAGCTGCGCTCCAGGCGCAAATGAAACCTTTATAAAAGGTGCCGACGATGCGTTCACTGACGAGAGCAGCTATGAAGTTTCTTTGGGAAAAATAAGTGGGATGGAGAGGCTTCGCTTGGTGTTGGGGATCACGGCACTAGATGGGTGTGAATAGTACTCAATGTAAGCAGGTATTTGCCAGCAACACGGTGATAACGTACTTACTTCTGTGGCTGCGGGTCAAGCAGGTAAGGCAATTAGTAAATTAGGCTGTGAAAACTTTTTCAGCTGACTGCATTTTTTTTAAAACAGGCAGGTAGCATTCTACGTTTCCACTATGTGGTACTGATCTTCCCTGGAGATGTTTGGCTCCTGCCCGGGTCCGTGGGAGGGTCCTGTAATCCAGCGTCCTGGAGGTTTAGTTAAAGAACAGCTTGCAGGAAGGCGGGATAATAATGGTTCAGAATGAGATATTTCGTACAAATTCTATAGCATTTAAGAGTGCTGTTGCTACGAACCCATGTTACTGTTTGTGACTGATACTGACGCCCTCAGCTGAAGTCCTCTGTTCTCATCCCAGTCTTAGCTCCAAGTACTGAATATCTTTACGATGTACTATCTGTGAGTTGCGTGTGTTCTTTATTTGGATAATTCGGGTGGATGTTAGGATTATAAACTAAATATTACATAATCTATATATTGCCTATGTATCTACCTTACGGTATGTGTCACGCATTCCATTCAACGACAGTATTATATCCATGAAGGGAACCAGCAGCTGGGGACAAAACCGACAGACTTTCAACAATGAACCTGAGCTCTGTATGAACCTTTCGCAACATGCCTTGTTGACTTTGACTGGAGGTGAGTCAAATAATTACGTGGATTTTCCGCAAGTCCAGCCAGTACATAATTATGTATTTTTTGCTGTAATTTCTGCTATGGAGGCCGGAGGCGGGAATCACATTAAAAAAAACTGCACTGAGAAGTTGGGCAGAAATTCCTGCTCGCCTGACAGGCTGGAGAGAGAAAGAGCAGAGTTATCTCCCACCGTTATATCCTCTGCATAAAAACGTTGATAGTTGCAAGAGTTTCAAGACAAAAGAACGGGGAGCTTCAAGCCAGATCTGATAAACCATTTCTATTTATTCAAAATTCAGGAAATATGTAGGTTTCTCAGAGGACAGCAGTGACAGCCTCAAGAGCTCCACTGCTCCATTTCCATGCTAACTATCAGACTTGAAAGAATCAAAAGCTGCGACGGAGAGAGATGGCGGAGGAAGGAAACAAGATGAGCCTTTGTTTTGGACTCTTGTCGAAGTTTGGAACTTCTCTCCTTAAGTCTTGAGAGCTGCAGCAGAGAAGGCTGCTACTGCGAAGGAAGTGAAGACCACAGCCAGTCCGGCCGGCCGCCGAGGCCGCTTGACGACAGCAAGCCTCTGATGGACGAGTGGGTCAAGAGTATAGCGTTACGCGCACCAGAAAAATATATCATACATTTCATTCATTTTTATGCTTACATTTGCTTACGAACGACTCTTTTGTAGGAAGACAATTGCAGCACTAGCAACTTAAGAAGACACTTTGCTGATTATATCTTATATATCGTTGCAAGCGCTTTCTCCTTAATTAATTCACTTTATTGTTGCCGGGGAGTTCAAGCAAAAGCAAAAATACACGTTGCTATGAAAAGAACTAAGATTAACAAATTACGTAGCAGTCCTAAACGTTTATCTAGCTGGGTCACAGTTCGTCTCAAGTAGCACTGCACAGTGTTGTAGACGCCCTAATGCGCATGTAAACTGTTGGCTCTGTTGTGCACTGTTGACTATAGAGTAACATATCAAATACTACAATACCCGTAAATGCCGTTGTGTATACTCAAGTACATACATACACAGCGTTGATTAAATGAAATAATAAGTGCACCGGATCATGAAATCAACATTATTGCTAGAGATATTGCAATTGATACAGATAAAAGAGAACGTTGAAAGTTACAATTAATGCTCTCCCTTTTTCCGATCAAATAATCAAACTATTTAATAATTTACAGCAAGTCTTTGTTTATGTATCGACTAGACTGCCCGCACCCCTTCGGGTCACGAAAAGCTATCCTATGTATTCCAGTTTCGTATACTCGATGGGTGGTTGCAGAGTAGGTTATGCCAAACTTTTAAGTACCAAAGTACAGAGAAAGGAATATTTTTTGAATTAAAAGTATTACCAAGCGGTGTCGAGGTGCTGTGGTCACAGAGCTTTTCTATATTAATGATAATTTGAAATAACAGTATGAAGCATTATTGTTTTGAAATCGAGCTCCTCTCAGTTTCTTCTCCATGTATAATGCAGATGATTGAGTGCACTGTGATAACAAAGCAAGCAAACGTTAAATAGACTACATTGCTACACGCATTTAATTTCATTAAACGCTTTAGCTGCACGTATTCTCTTGCTCATGCATGGCTTTTCAACCAAGTTTCCACTCGCAGCCCGCCGCCGCTCCCCACCGTCACCGGCCTCTGCTTTCAAGCCGGTCAAAAATTCCTCCTGCCAAGTGAGAAAGATATTCACATCAGTGACGTATTTTATTCTTTTGCTAGCTAAAGAATTTCTTTCTTGTTACTGGAGCAATCAAAAACAACGGGTCGCTTTCCGCTGCCTAGTTTCTTTGCGCCAGTTTTCAGATCAAAGAAAGTGGAGCAACAAAGCTGTGAGGGCTTGAATGACCATAATTCTGAGCCAGTCGACAGCTCAACTGTCCAGCCTTTGTTGCACTGGAGCCACGGTGATGTGTGAGTCTCACAGAGCTGACTAAAGTGCGGGTCTTGTTATGAACTTAACATTACTGTAGGTCGATGACATGATGTACAGCGTGCGTATGACAGTGCTGACGACCATTGCAATTGCGCTTTGTCCACATGTCATTCAAAGAATGACTTCAAACTCTTTGTGGGCACATGAGTAAGTTGTGCTTCCAAGCTGTTGCTAACTGGGTTTTGTAGCTCCTGAATATTTTAGAACGTCTAGACAGTTTCAAGCTATTTGTAAGCGTATACAATAAACAGATAGAGTTACTATTTCGATTATTATTATTAAAAATTCACGCTAGGGCCACCAGGGACAGGTAGTACAACCCAAATGGAGCATTTTGCAACACAGGGAAGCACGAAAGCTGCAAAAGAAAATCCAACAAAAAGACATTAACAACTGACTCAAATGTCTTCAAGTCAACTCGACCGAAAGCCGACATAGGCAATAAATTTAAAACCATAACAGACCAGGGTACAAAGCACCGACTGAACTGAAGAGTTCGGTATCAAACATTCTCCAAAGTGAAAGAGTGCGCAACAACCGCAGCACATATAATCCTCCTAAAGACATTGAAGGCAGAGACAGGGAATACAATCAATGTCTCTCATTGCTGTGCACCTTATAAAACATACAGAGTCCGGCAATCCCTCTCCTATGGGACAGATTCACCAGATCATTTTCAGCAGGCTGAACTAACAAGTCGGTCCTGCAGACGCAAGTGACTGTCAGCAGCTGGACCCCAGACAGGTGAGCACTGAGCAATACCTCAACACAGATACTGTAGCAAAAAAGCATAACAGCACTGCGGGCAACATCACTGTCACCAAAGATAGAATTCACCTTCCTGGAAGCTCACGACACCAGTCGCCTACTATGCGGCTCCAAAGTAAGCTTCTCATCAAACACAACACCGAGAATCCCCAAGGAGCTAGATACCTGAAGCAGAGTATCATGTATCTTTAGATGTGAATGCTGCGGTAAAAGTGTCCGAGACCGACTGACAATCATAGACTTGGTCTTACTGGCATTCACATTAATACTACAGGCCGAGCACCACGCAAAAATGTGCGACAGGTCCCTACTCAGAGACTGGGTGACATCATTAAGCATGCTGGGGCAGGTGTCACTGCTGTCAAAGTGGAATCGTCGGCATAGCAGATCATCGTGTTCTCTAGCGAAGAGAGTATGTACCTAGTATACAGAACGAACAGCAGCGGGCCAAGTCCGCTACCCTCAGGGAGGCACTCAAAAAACCGTTTACAGACACACTCTGCCTTCGCTCAGAAATAATATAACGAATGACTGACAGAACCCTACTACCCACACCAAACGACTCTAATTTGTACAACAGACGTCGGTGGTTGACCCTGTCAAACGCCGCGTTAAAGTCCAACTACACAAGGCGTACCTCAGACCCACAATCCAACGCGGACTTAATGGTGTAACACCGACAACAAAGCGCCATCTCAACCCAAGCCAGTTCTGTACCCAAACTCACCAGTTTGCAGCAAACTTGTAGCCTCAGCAAAACGACTAAGTTTGCAAGCCACAAATTTCTCGAATACCTTCGGTAAAATGGGCGTCAGCGTAATAGGTCGGTAGTTGGTAACATGTGACCACAGCTGACTCTCGAGAATGGGAGTAATATTCTCATTACGCCAACAACGGGGAAAATTTCCTAACCGTAATAGGTGCCGAAAGATCACTCCAAGCTCAGAGGCAACAACGCCAGCAAGCTGCTTATGAAACAGAGGAAACATGGCCACCGAATCCACACCTCCATAAAGATCAAGGCCCTCAAGCAGCACCTTGACAGTACCAGATCTGAACGCAAATGAGGTTGTACGAGGTTCAGTGTGACATCCACGAGGCAATGACGACACATCTCTGCTTTGCTTCCCGTCAAAATGAGTCGACAAGAGCTCGGCCTTAGCCAATGGATGAGCAATGATACCACAACCGGGACCGAAAAGGGCGCCAAAGAAGGTTCAGTGCCGAAAATTGCAAAAATTGAACCCTTTAGCTCAACCCACCAACGATGTGAGTGGCCAATACTCAGAATAGATTCCCGGGAACGCTACCTCTGAGGATGCTGTGCCCTCATACACATGATTAACCTCGGCCCTACGGTCCAGACAGGTCTGCCACTACGTGCGGTCACGCAAGCGCCGCCAAGCCCGATAAGTCGCATGTTTAGCTTCGAAAGCTAACCACAGTTTTACATAGACCTCATAAAAATAGTTCTTTTCGGGACAAACCTAACCAAAAGAGACACCGTCAAGTCGTTAAGCTCAGAGATAAAATCCTCCCTTCAAATAATCTGGCTCCAAAGTAACGCCTTTAATACTCCAGTAATAGTATCCCAGTTAGCCCTGCTCTTAACGAACACCACTCTCCTGGTGTCTGCCAGAGGAACGACCTTATTCAGGTCCAAGGACACAAGATGTGAGTGGTCTGAAGTGGCAATAGGGGAACCAACAGATACAGTCATCAACTAACTATTCATAAAACAGTATCAGTCCCAAGCAATAGGTAAATCGGATGAAGGTAAAGTCAACTTGGGTCCTAGCTATCTTCGCTATACTTATCCCGGTCTAGTCTTGTCTTACCTAGTCTTACCAGTTGGCAGCGAATTTGTAGCCTCAGCAAGACGACCAAGTTAACAAGCCACACATTTCTCGAATACCTAACCACGCTTTATCAAGCCTAACTAATTTTAACTTAAGTTTACCTAATGTAACTTATTCTTATCTAACCTAATTTATTCTAACCTACTTTAACCTAACCACGCCCTATCTTACATAACCTAACCAAGCCTTACTTAACCCATATTAGGGACTTTTTAACCCACAATTTCGTATACAACTGTTGATTATAATCTATCTTTGTGCTTTATAATTTATTTTAGATGAATATAATGGACTTTAATGTAACTGAGCTAAGCTCTTAAATATATGTATTTCAAGAGACATGCGGGTTTTTTCAAGCAGGGCTTTTTGCAGGGTGGCTGGAGCTTAATTCCTACCTTGGCTCTTATCCTCTTGGTTTTTTTTTCCGGATTCCTTGAGTGGATTAGATTAGATTAGATAGGCGGCAGTAGGCGAACCAAAAGGCCCATTCCCAAAGAGACGTCTTGACAACTCCGACATTCGCCCCCCCCCACCGAGAGTGTCATTTTTTCTTATTAGGTCAATGCCGTCGCAATGGATTTTCGGATGTCAGTGAAGCGGATGCTACGATCCTAAGCATCAAGACTTCACCTCTCGATCTGCCTACGAGGTGAACCTAAGACCTAACGACTACAAGGCTATAGCTCTATAAACACTCTTCCTCGACGAGCTAACGCTCTTGAGATGACACTGAATTTTCTTAAAATTTTATTTCGAGTAAAGTTACGTAACTCGTATGCAAACTTACACTGAATACCTTGAAGTGTGCGGTGTATATACATTGGAAAAAGAACCGTATTGTATATGTAGCAGAGCATTCGGTGTCAATACCGATGTAGTACGCAAAAACAACATCGTAATTGCGGCAACAGTGTTCTTCACGCTATCGCTTGCCTTGTGACAGTAACATCTATTTTTACTTTTTTGGTGCAATGCTTGTTTCATTTATGTATCGGAATTTCATTAACAATGGAATTTTCATCGCTGCACAATAATTTCACTTGTCTTGAAACTCACCTAAGAAAAGCCTTCTGCAAATCCTTTTATTCAACAGTAAATTATAATGTCAGTGTCTTCTGACCTTGGAATATGTCTTGTATTCCCGTCATCGTTCACATTACCACAAGTACAAACCGCTCCCGTTACACGGCAGCTCCAGGTCACCCCATGGTGACACAGGTCATCCCATGGTGACACAGGTCACCCCATGGTGACATAGGTCATCCCGTGGTGACACAGGTCACCCCGTGGTGACACAGGTCACCCCGTGGTGACACAGGTCACCCCGTGGTGACACAGGTCACCCCGTGGTGACACAGGTCACCCCGTGGTGACACAGGTCACCCCATGGTGACATAGGTCATCCCGTGGTGACACAGGTCACCCCGTGGTGACACAGGTCACCCCATGGTGACACAGGTCACCCCGTGGTGACACAAGAGCCAATATATAAGGAGGGCTGACGGTAAACTTAGAAAGGCTTATTTCTTGGAGCTAATGGCCTTCTTTGAAGTTTGAAATGTCGGTCCTGGATGTCGGAACCTGATTAGACGTCGGAAAGTTTTTCTGAGAGTTTTTCATCTTGCTAAAGTGCATAACTTTCGCACTTTGAGCACTACGGTTTCATTAAATGTTACTCGTAAAAGCTATAAATAAGATTTATTGGGGTGTCGTATTATTCAAATTACAAATTAAACATGACCTTTGCTTAGAGCTTCCTACCACCCTGCTGGTCACGACCCTCAGCAGAGCTCTCTGAGATCATTAAAAGTTCATCAAAGTGTAACGCAGGATCGCAGCGCCGTGGGGGGGGGGTGTTTGGGTGTTTGTTAGCTACTCGCTGTACTGGTAAGCTCTATCTTCATCATTGGACAAAATATCGATGCACAAAATTTTAAAGTTTCTATAGAGGATGCACGCTATCGGTTTCGTTTTCATAAGTTGTTATTATCGCTGAGAAGCCGAACGTTTTGCCGTCAAGAGACATGAAGGCTTAAAAATAGCGTCAAGTAGTCCCAAGACCCCAGGAGTAATGCAAAAAATATAACAAAACCGGAAAAAATAAAAATTCACAGCTGAACTGAAAGCCTGCAGATGTACACAGCCGACTGTACTAACGCGTTAGGCAGCATATCCTTATCAACGTAGAGATAAGGACCTCATCAGGTGATGCTAGAGCACACGTTATCTAGTCCGTACAGGAAGATATTAAATACTTCAAATTCTCAGTGAAAGCAATGACATGATATATATTCCAGAGGAATTTTAGCATACTTCAGTAAATTTGCTTGAGTTAATGAACTCGTTGATAGGGCCTGTAAGAAACTTGAAATTTGTAATTGTCAGCATGGAACGAGTTCTCAGACGTAGGATTGATCATCTTCTGGGGAACTTCCTGTCGAAACGAGTCACTTGTTGAAAAATGAGCTTCTAGAAGCATACCTATGTACAGTAGATAACATAGGCATGAATGTGTGTATAAGACACGGAAGTGCAGGAAGATGAATCTTTCTACCTAGAATAAGCGTCTAAAAATGAATTACAAGAGGAAATAAAATTGCCGAAACATTTGGAACCGTGTTCTCGGGCGCAGACACAACGGAACATCCTCGGCCCAGACGCAACACTGCAGACACAAAAAACGATCGTTAAAATACGATCAAAGAATTCCTGCCTGCAAACCAACAACTGCAGCAGAAATGTGAATGTTCGCTGGATGTGACAGAGCTTTTGATTTTTATTGAGAAATTCCTCAAAACGTTTGAAAGATTCGCAATATTTGGCACAACTTCAGCTTGTACACGGGATCGTTTCGTTCAGTTACTAGCAGGAGACAGAACGATGAGTATGAAAAGAAAAGAAAAGAAAAGAAAAGAAAAAATCTATCGAGCTCAGTACGTCTCAAGAGTCTGTGTCAGTAACGGTCTCTCAAAAATATAGCAAACACTCATTTCACAACAATGAGCCAATAATACAATTTGTTTTTTGATTGCTTGATTTCTATTCCTCACATCGGTATCACATAAGAAAAATTCAGTTGCTTAACTGCAAAGGGGGCATGGCCTTACCAAAGTTGCCATTTCAGCACTGAAGATGTTTTCAATACCTCATAACGGTAGCGTGGATACTGATTTGCATGAAGGGAAGAAAAAGGAAACATACTTTGAGAGCAGAACCAAGGATCTTTAATAGAAAGCAGGGAGCCCTGCCGCCCTAATTAATTTTGAATAGCTAGCGTTCCAACCTTTCCAACGTGGCTGAGACGCGATGTATTGCAGTAGTATTAGTGTATGAATACATTCCTACGGAGAGACATCAGATCAGCCATTGCTTCATTCGGGTTGTATTACCTGTCCTCATGGAGAATTTTAGCATCCGATCTCTTTAGGCTTTGCTACTTCCGTCTATTAAATCTCCTTGAGCAGAAGAAAGAATTGGAGGTAATTATTTCTGCCGTCATTACAAGACTACGCCCGTAACTTGCAGCAGTAAAGAAATTTAAACTTTTCGTGAGACCGAACTAAAGCTCAACTGTAGCTAGTAAAGCACGACCGACGTATCCAAACACTCAGCTGTAATTTTGCATTTCATTCCATTTGCATTTAAACTATTTCTTGTAGTATTGCAAGAAAACACTTCGAAAAACTACAACATTAAAGAGATAACCAGAAACAACTAGGGCACTCTGAGAGCGCATACCTCTGCCAAGCAAGGCAACGGTAATGAAAGATTTAAATTGGTTGCGGAACACTGTTTTCTTTAGTATCATCACCAAAATGTAATCATTTGTGCCTTGTGATAGTATATTTTTGTAATTTTGTTGCAGATCCGTTCACAACTTTTTGAGTTATGCTGCTAACAAACATTCTGACAAACAGCCACACACACAAACAGACCAACCGATCATCACCAAAATTTAATCATTTACGTCTTTCAACGTTTCTAACAATTCCTGTAAATTTCATAGATTCGTTCATAACTTTTTTTATTTATTTTGCTAACGAGCATCAAATCCAACACAGAAGCAAACAAACCGACAGATCATCACAAAAATTTGATCATTAACTCATTGTAATATGCCTAACAACTCATAAAAATTTCATAAAAATCCGTTCCTATATTTTTGTGTTATATTGGTGACAGCCAGACAAACAACCAAATTCGCCAAAAACATAACCTCTTTAGCGGAGGTATTTAACTGCACTGAATAAATTATCGATACATACAAAGCATAAACACGTAGACTACATAATCTGCTCGTTACTTTATTCCTACGTACGTATTCTCCGGAAGCGCTTGCGCTGGAGGTGATGAGGCGAATACAAATTCTGTAGTCACATTACTTAACAGATGGTATCTGGTGCACTTGACAATGTGTGTGGCACCACTACCATGTGTGTGGCACCACTATCATTACAATCTTACAACCTTGCTTCTTCTACAGGTGCGTTGAACCTGGTCCTAATATGCAACAGGCATCGATATTGAGGGCGCCAACAGGAAAAGGCCATTTCCAAATGGTAGAAACATTTGGTCTGAACGCATTAGCTTCAGTTTGTACGTATATGGCGCAATTTGAATTTCCGGTACAGTTTGGGAAATAGGCGGGCGTGTATGTATGGCGATAGATCATAGAGGGCCGGGACTTATGCCCCGGCCCTCTATGAGATGGGTTTGTTTGTCGGTCTACTGCCTGCTATCTAATCTATAGTGAGTCTCTGTCTGGCCCAGTCTGGGTATATATGAAGACTAGTCTGGGTATAAATGAGGTCCAGTCTGGGTATATAGGTATCTGAGGCCCTTTCTGAGTATAAAATTAGATGGTGCAGTTTGGATATACTTCTAGTCTAAATCACGAAGGATGTGTGTATATGTATCTCCCAGTTTGGATATTTATGCTATGTTGCCAAGTTTTGGTGTGTGTCTTGACAAGTATGTGGCTAAATATGCCCCAGTATGGCTAGGTATGTGGCCAGTATGGCTAGGTAGAAGGCCAGTATCTATATCAAAGCCAATTTAGTTTATGTAGGCCAAGTTCAGGACTGTATAGTTATCAGTCCCACTTCGCATGTCGCCCACTATGGCTACGCAGTTGGCCTAGTTTGGTAGTCAGAAGATCCCAGGCAGAATAATTGCACAGTAATCGACTCCCCGTAGAGAAAATAGAATTAGAACGACTGGCGCCCGAGCAATTGCATTAAATCTCCGCTAAAAAACTCACCCATTCACAGCTCGTCGAGCGCCGCTAGCCTCCTCGCCTGGTGCGCCGGTATTTCTTTGCTTCTTTTCAACGGTTCCTTCACCAGGACAAAATAAGACAAGCCAATGTGCAGCAGCGATTTGGGTGGGGCCCTTTTTATCTTCACGCTTGTGTGTGCGTCGCGAAATTACTTCACTTCGAACTGCAAACAGTTTTTATTGCATTTCTATCTTCCAATTGAATTTAAAAAGCTTTATACGTTCCCAACTTAATTCAGGCCTGCAGAATACGTTCTGTTGGGTGTGTGTGCATATATTAATACGCAGAAGCTATTGAAAATATGTGACTGTGTTTTTCTATTACTCTAAACTAAAATTCTTGCATTAGTCCCAAGCGTATATTGTGTCGACACTGGTACATATCTTGCCGTCACACGACCGGTAGTCCCTCCGTCTAGCACAAGAACCGGTTATGGTGAAACTGACTTGTTGAGCTGGGCCCACACTTTCGTCTTCTATTCCCTGCATAAAAAATGAAAGCGTTCAAATTTTTTGTTGTTTCCTTTTATGCACTTCTGCATGTCGACTGTATTACTTGCTAAAATCTTAGCTGCCCTGTCAGTTGGCTCCTAGCAAGTGTCAAGAGTGAAGAAGTTGCGGGTAAATTAACAAATTTGGAGTGAAGTGCAACTCGAAGGCTCTGCACTTTCTGGCGCTTTGAAGGAAACAACGGAACAGTGGGACGCCTGACAGGTCTGACGACAACTTGGTTAGACTACAGCATAAATCCGCCTAAAAGGACCAAAGCAAAATTCGGTTTCGCGTAAAATGGCAGCATCTTAAACAGCATTTTTTGAGAAGTGCACCGGTCTATATTTTGGGGCTGCCATCGCAGACTCCGCTGATTTTCCGGGAGTATTGAGAATGTCTTGTGACTTGTAAGTGTTATTTGCCAAAACTTCCGAACAACTTTACGTTGATCGTCGTCAGGGTAACGAAATTTTGAAACGTTGGAGCTATCAACACTACATATGTATCCGATATACCGGACAAATGTATCCGATATACCGGACAAATGTATCCGATATACCGGACAAATGTATCCGATATACCGGACAAATGTATCCGATATACCGGCCGTTCAGCTCGCAGCTCGGAAACACAGCGGAACTTATGCCGGGGCAAGGCTGTGCCGGGGACACATATGCATTTCTACGCTCAACTGGTTGCTCGGATGAGCAGCTGGCGGGCCGTTTCGATACATATTTAAAATCGGTAGCATGGATACCGTGACATAATTGACCTCCGACTCTCGCATCCTTGCATCAAGTTGTCTGTGTAAATGCCTAGTGTGGCCCCGGAAGCACTATCGCCTTTCACGACGATTTTGCGTTCAAGTAAGCTTTCCTGCGTGCGCCACCATAAAAATAAACACTACCTAGGCTAACTTAATCTAGCCTAACCTAACCTACCATTACCTAACCTCCTTACCTAACTTTCTAACCTAACTTAACCTAACCTAGCCTAACCTTCCCTAACCTAACCAAACCTTACCTAACTTATCCTATCCTAACTTAATCAGCGATACAGCGAGCAGCGCGGCGTACCAACTTGAACGCCGCTCACCCGCACACGATCTGCGTACACAAACACGCACACAAATCGTCGCGAACGACGATAGCACGCCCCGGTATTAGTATAGCAGACTGTAGATTCGTCAGCATGAACGACGTGGAAGTTGAACGACGGCTCATCAGTTGAACCTGCGATCTTCCAGTGAAGCTCTGCATTGCAAAGATAAGTTCGGCCCACACACAAGTTCGTCAATAAAGTCCTGCCCTCGAACTATTACTTGCTCTGCCAAATTCAACATGTCGTCTGCAAATGGCTTATATATAGCTGGCAACAATGCTTGTCATCCCAGTTAATTTGTCTTACATTTTTACTTGCAGATTGATATTAAGCATTCGAGCACATGCGATTTTTGATCCACTTTACTTTTTAATAATTGATGTACATATTGACTATGAAGGCTTGCAGAAATGTTTCACTTGAAAGAGCCCCAAAAGTGATAAAATTCAAGAGGTCTTCGGCTTTCGGCCTTTGTTACTTTTATGACTCGGCCGCAAACGCCCACCTCGAGCTACTTCACAGCAGTTCTGGGAGAAACCTTCGGAGGATTGCAGCTAATTCTCTTAACGCTGAGAAGAAGAAGAAGAAGAAGAAGCAGCCATATCACGACTCGAGGATTCAAGTTTCCTTTTTGTTGCACTCAAAGTTCCTGTGCTGGACAGCAGCAGATGGCGGACGGTAAAAAAATCTTTTATTGTTCCCAGACAAGAGACTTCCATTCTTCGTCTCTGGTAATGCTTACTAAAACACAAGTCTGAGCACAGAACAATAATATTGGGGAGGGGGGTGATTGGTCAGGCATTCCTTCTGGTTTTAGTACTAGGTATGCAAGCTACATACAATCTTACTTTTGATTATTACTGCTTATTGCGGCGGGCTTCTGAATTATGAACTGGGTGAGGGAAGAGGAAGTATGCGGGTATGCATGATCATTTGCTGCTCTACTAGCTTTTCAACTTTTTGTTCTATATTCCGTACATTCTGTTTTACCTATGTACTTGATTTCACACCATTACGGCAAACTCTATCAGTGGTATCAGCGTGAAACTGTTTTCAGTAATTTATGCAGATTAAAAGATGCCGTCTACGAGGGTCATTCGTTAGGTCAACCTAAGATCAAAGCAACACTGGAAGAAATTTCCCTAATTATCTGTAGCCTTTGCCGGGTCAGTGAGTATATATAGGTCCTTGCATAACTATAATCTTACGAAGGCATTTCAGTCACTCGTTGAGGGCAGTGTGACTTTGGTCTGGACGCATCGTCAGTTTTTAATCTATTCTGAAATCCAAATAATGTTTGATAGTGCAGGTATTACAGTTCCAATAGGATAATGAGGGAAACATTTTACTTTCGTTCCGATTGGAAGTAAGTAAACTAACTGAGCTGTGTTTCAATTTAATAAAAAGGAAAGGAATTGAATTTTTCGATTCTAGTGAAATATTTTCCATTACTAGGGATCTATGTCAGAGCATTAGCACGATATTGAAATTTCACTTTCCTGAAGGAGAAGCTCTCACTGTTGGGCAGGAAAATTTAACGGTCACTAACACGCAAGGAGGTTTAATAAAATGAGGAAACGCAGTCACATTTTGCCGTACAGACCAGGGATTTTTTTTTTTAAACTAGACGGCTGCTTCCTTTCACCAATCACAGACAGACTCATAGCCATTTGTGCAGCCAATCAGCGAGTCAGACAGATTTCAGTCTAGAAAAGAATTGTAGCTTCCGATCTCCGTAGCCGTTGCTTGCTCCTCCTATTGAAACTGCTTGCCGATACCCAAGCCTATAGCCTCAGTTCCAGCAATTGTCCAGATCTGTGATAGTGTCACAAAGCAGCGGTTTTATTTTTCATTTATGCCCGGAGAATAATATTATTATCATGGCTATGATACCAAGTCTATGATCTGTAGCACGTGAAAACTTGAAACCGTTGCATTTGTTACGGACCTTGCATAATAAATAACCAAGTGTCTTCATGTGTAATTCTTAATGTCTGACCAACAGACTATCGCTGTAGATCAGAATGATAAAAAAAGTTAAGCTTACGGCCTGTAGAAATTAGCAAAAACTCACGCTATTTTTGTAAACTCTCTTAGATTCACTTGAGCTTAAAGGTTTACCTAAAAGTCCAGTGGCTGATAGGAAGAGTGCTGTTTAAAATGCCTGTTATAGAAGCTTACTTTTGAGCCGCATATTAGGAGGTTGGTGTCACGTGCTTCGACTAAAATTGGGCTCCTGTGTAAGGTGAATTCCGTGTTTGGTGATAGTCGGGTTGCCCGCAGATGTTTGTATGTGTTTTTGCTGCCTGTGTTGGAGTATTGCTCACCGGTCTGGGCTTCAGCTGCTGACACTCACTTGTGTCTATTGGATCGACTTGTTAGTTCAGCCAGCAGGCTGTGCGCTGATAATGATCTAATGTACCTGTCTCACAGGAGAAGAGTAGCAGAGCTATGCATGTTTTATAAGGTGTACAAAAATGAGAGGCATTGGTTGTATTCTTCTCTCCCTGCCCTCAAGGTTTTTGGGAGAGTGACTCGTGCTGCGTGCGGAGCGCACTCTTTCACTTTGGAGGCTGTTAGATGTCGAACTAATCAGTTCTGTCGGTGCTTCGTGCCCTAGTCGGCTAAGGTTTGGAATTTGTTGCCGGCATCGGCTTTTGGTCGTATTGGCCTGCAGGCGTTTAAGTCAGCTGTTAATGGTTTTTAACTGGATTTCCTTTAGCAGCGTTTTGGGCTTCTTGGTGTTGCAAGATGCTTCATTTGGGTTGTATTACCTGTCCATGGGAGCTCAAGCGTGAAGTTTTAGTAATATTAAAACACGCCGAATCTGACATGGTCACTATCTGCCTGGCTACCATGCAGGAGAGCATTTCAGATTCATTGCTCACATACGAACGATACGATATTCCTATAGTCAATCTTTATTTAATTGGGGATCAAATCAAACCAACTTTGAATATTTAAATAACATAGTTGTTTAATTATTGAAGAGAGAAGCTGCCCCAATTCCAATTTCTGTCATGCAACCCAACATGGTGTCCCAACTGCACAAGTGCTGATCTAGAGGAGCCCTTCAGATCTCCACCGAACTCATTAGTTTCAAGTGAGGGGAGCGTAGGACCCCTCGGCGCGCTATCCTCCTGCTTTCCGACTTCTTACTTTTTGTCGTGCAGAGCTACATACTGCCTTCCTGTCTGCTCTGTGTACCAGTCCATGTTGTTATTTTGTTCTACATCCACTTGTAAGTCTGGCAGTAATGTTGTCCATGTGCTGTACTTCTGGCAGTAATGTTGTCCATGTTCTGTACTTCTGGCACTAATGCTGTCC
>LQNS02278163.1:1083995-1098412 GCA_001587735.2 Parhyale hawaiensis
TCTTAACTGGCGATGCAGCTCTAAACTGGCGATGCAGCCCTAAACTGGCGATGCAGCTCTAAACTGGCGATGCAGCTCTAAACTGGCGATGCAGCTCTAAACTGGTGATGCAGCTCTAAACTGGCGATGCAGCTCTAAACTGGTGATGCAGCTCTAAACTGGTGATGCAGCTCTAAACTGGTGATGCAGCTCTAAACTGGTGATGCAGCTCTAAACTGGTGATGCAGCTCTAAACTGGTGATGCAGCTCTGAACTTGTGACGGCTGAAGTTGTGAGAGCAGTTGTACGTTGTGGCTCCGGTATATTAGTATCGGAGAAGCTAGTATATTGTGAACGCCAAAATAAAAACAGTTTACAAGCAATATTTCTGCAATATGCGGTCATGCCAAAGTGACAGAAGGGAAAAAAAACACTACACTCGTTTAATTCAAATGTACACCTGAGCGATGATATTTGGAATATTCGTAGAGTGAATACCAGCACAGTAAAGATTCTTCTCCTTATCCATCGACACAAAGAATATGAACAGACAGAGAATAAGCAAACGGTTCAAAATATCCATGCGTTGTACACAAAAACAGCGACGTTGTCAGTGTCTCTCATATCAGCGATAAAGAAATTTCAGCACAAACATTACTGCTGCTATTTAAGAGCAAAATAGATGCGAAAGAATCCTATGGTAGAATTTTTTATTTTGTATCTCATATTTTCCCTCTCCCGTTTGTACTGAAGCGACATAACTTTGATGGAGGACATCCTTAGCGCTGCAGCCCCAGGCTGTGTCCTTAGTGAGATTCTACTCTAACAATATCTCAGTTTTACGTACCAGTAGCAGCAAAGTCCTATTTTTAGCAAATAATTTTTATTATTGTACTGGTGGCATTGCATTCATACAATGACGACAGAAAATAATCATTCCAACGAAGCCCGTTATCTTTTCCCTGTTTCCATAGTTCTGAGCTTAGGAATATTTTTCGCTTTGCTGTCGCTGATCAATGCAATTTACGTATCATGAACGCAGAAAAATATTGGCGTGGGAAGAAAGTACACTTAGTGTTTATGCCAGCATATCGAGGTACTTCAGTCGCATTCAATGCTTTACTTATAATAAAAAATATTGTAGGGTATCGGCCCTCTGTCATTTCAGCAGCCTCCTTTCCTCTTATCTAATCCTTCAGATTGGGACGGAGAGACAAGCCGGTAAACAACACTGAGATTTACTCGACAGTTACAGATACGGTATATTTTATTAACGTATATTGCGTCCCCTTTAGCAAAAAGAATGAAATCTATGTTAAATCTTCAAAGTTGTAAGAGCTACACTTCAGTAATTGAGTTTTGATGCTAAATCGCGGAAAATGCCTTTGCGGGGGTAAACTCATTCAGTGTAGCGTATCTTAACTACGCTCGTGACAGTGTGGCGTTTATTGCACAATGTTTTCAGTTTCTGCAACTTTGTTTGGTTCATAACGTAATATTGGCCAAGAAGGCTAAGAGGGACGGGTGTTGCTGCAAATGCTCTTGTGCTATACTTAAGAGACTGGTACTCCATTTCTATTTCCTTATACTTTGTATTCAACTCCTATATGCGGATTATATAAGAGGACATTTTCCATCGAATGATGAAACATAGAGTTTTGTAGAATAAGCACCGAGTAGAATCCATGGTCCGGACAACGCATAATAGCTATCGGTACTATATGGCGGATAGTTTAATTGATGGCTAAAACAACGAAGGTTGATGACACATGCGTCCAGGAGCGTTGGTTTACCGTGACACAGGCGCCTAACATCAGCAGCTCCCTCTCTGTGGAATATTTACTATTTGCTGTCGCTCTCCTGTAAATCTGCTATAAATTAAAATTGACACTGACATTGCTTGGGAGCAGGTGAATAGAGGGACTTCTCTGTACCTTATTAATCAGAGCTTCGCTGTTTATCATTAATTGATTGCATACAGAAGCCGAGTTTATACAGTTGCTGGGGATTCTCTGACAGAAAAGAACTAAATTTTTACTAAGGAAAATGTATAGCTCATTGTCAAGTTTTCAAAGGCAGAAAGTTTCAGTTGTAGTGGGTGCATCGCCCTTATCGTAGAATCATCACCATAAATATAAAAACAGAACACTGGCCAATGAGAATTCACTACCTTCCTTTTTGATGGTGGCGTACATTAGCTTTTCATAATAAGTGATTCATTTTTTCAGCTTCAGAAGGTAAGCACGGCAACGCCTTTAGACAGGCTACTGCAGGTGCTATCTAAGCTTCTATGAAAAGAAGCAAAGTGCTAATGTCGAGGATCTAAATTTGATGCTGGTACACTTGTTAGTCCAGAGATATTCTACTGAATAGTTGACTGTGGAACACAATTTCTGACTGAATTCCTCTTAGTTTCACGCTGCATCGATGCTATTTTCTATGCTATTCTTAATCTATATTAGTAATCCGCTAGCAGCTTCGTCCATACTTCCGATGATTTGTTCAGTCACTCGTCTGTGCAGATCGCTTCCATAGAAGTAATGTTAAGCGTAACCTTGATATGGGCGTGGGAACAACATATGATGCTAATTTTAACTTCTCCTCGCTGGTGAATAGCAAATAAAGTAGGGAAATATCTTCACTTTGTACAGGTTAGGGTAAATCAGCTGCTAATTCAGTAGAAAGTGATGAGTACCCAGCTAGTAACAATATTCTGTGCAGTATTAACTCTGAAGCTACTGTATCGTTTATCATCCAATTGTAGCGATAAAAGTTTCTCTATTATTTCTCCATAAACATCACGAACAATCATCAGGCAGCTTCATCTGATATCTTACTTGAGCGCATTACGCTCATACAGAGTTAAAATATCACTGGCTTCAGTACAATGATATTCCTTTGTGCAGTAATAACAGTTATAACTTCAACACGCATCAGAGCGCTGTAGAACATTGATTATATCTCAGGTAAAAATCCTTCACTAGCGCCAAAATGCTTGACAAACTCTTTACTGCCGCTAATGAACGGTACTGAAAGTCTTTAAGTTTCAACAGTTATTGTGTGTTCCGGAATTCAGTCACTGAAGTTATCGCTCTCTAGAATCGACGGGCTCCGTCGATGTGTCAAAAATGTATCGAGATAAATGGATTTTAGTTAGGCACTGGAAAATTGACTTCGCTGAATAATGCATTAGTAAGCAAGTGTTTTATGGAGAGAGAGCAATGTTTTTAGCCATAGTTCGGTTGCATCCATGATACGGAAGCTGAAGTCGAGCTCGGCTGCATGAACGTGTACATTAAATTTAAAGGTGATACGGGCAATACAATTATTGGACAATACGTCGCATATATTTCCCAAGCGCCCAGGCAGTGTTGAATATAGCTTTCAAAGCAAAGGAGCTGGTGATGGTGACCCACACGACCAGGAGTGAACGGGGACAAATAATGCGTTGTCTACGACCAGCTAAATAACACTTCACTTTTGGAAAAAAATGGTAATAATGATCCCACGGGTCATGGGCAGTTTAGTATACTATAAAACTTGATGATTTCTTGTTCTTTACTGTAGAATTTCCACGAATGTAACATGAAAGACCCCGTCAGACCGTAAAATTTTCACGGGTTCAGCGGGTATTTATGATACTAGGGCGTGATGGGAAGTTCAGAGACTGATGGCCGAAAACGTGAAAGAGGCTTTGTTACGAAGGAGAGTTTTAATGCTGAGAGTGGACCAGCGGGGCGCTCTCTACGAGCTGCATTTTATTAGCAAAATACAGAGTTCCATCGGACCCACAGCAGAGCGCTGCATTTGGTTACACAGACAAGCGAGCTGCGCCTGCAACACCGCATGACCTGCCACGACTACAGACAGACTGGCACCGCGCACCAACAGCATTACCGTCGGATACAGTCACGATAGAGACCGACGCTATTAGCTGTGCAATTCAGCGGGATGTAGTAAATTAAAAATATCGCTTCTCGCTAGCCAAGGACAGGGGGATGTAATGAAAAAGTAACCAGTCTCAAACTGCCCTACGACAAAGTTATTACTTGCATGCCACCAAAATAACGGCTCAGCTTCGGTAAACTAGCCCAACTCTACAAGGCACTTAATCATTGAGTTACTGTAATGAAATTAAACAGCCAGTTTATATTAGTGTCACATTCTGTTTTACCCATACTGCTTCCTTCGTCTTAACGAATTCTCAGTGAGTTACTAGTGCCGGAACCACGCTATGCATTCGTAGGAACAGCTCGATCTTAGGATCTTCCCCCCCCATCCATATTGTTCATACTTCTGTGTGAGTTGCCTATCCTCGCTTCCAGTTGTTACTGTGAATGAACTATATTTATTCCCAGTGAATGCATATGTGGCCTTGACATAGGCAAGTGCTTCATATGATGTGGGTCCAATGAAACTAAAGCGCTTCCTGCTGAAACTTACGGCATTTCTTGTGTTGCCTTTTATGGATGATTTTTTTTTTCGTTCCTCAAGTAATTTCCAACTGAAAACATTTTTCTTTCTCATAGTCGTCCGATGTTTACTTAAAATTTCTCGATTAGGCTAGAGATCGATTCTTTGGATGGCTGGCCATTGAATTTCAATTGTTTATACGCTTTCGGATGAGCGACATAAACTCATGCTGTCGCACACTGTCCCGATACTGCTTGGAAGTCGGTAGAGTAGATATGGTAGCATGAAGAACTTGAGAGCTGAATATTCACTCATTAAGCTGAGCCTGCGTTGTTACATTGTGGCTTCGGCATTACAAGTAACTGGGTATAGAATAAGCAAATTCAGCCACCACAGAACAACATTGAAGCTGGTGCCGCCGATACTTTCCGACAAATTATGGCACCAATAAAATTTGCCCCATCCTGAACCGCAACACATCCAACGCATGTTATTTTTCATTTTATTCGCCACTTAATAATTAGAGGCTTGCCGAAACATCGAGCATTAATTTGCTCCTGTAAATATGACGTGGTGCGCTAGAGAATTAAATTGGGTCAGCAATTACGATGACAGGCAGGCCGGCTCGTGTCTATTATTTGCTACTATTTTCAAAGCAATCAGTGCAGTAATTGCTAACACGCAGCGAGGATCGCTGCTGTGCACCTGTGAAATTGTAGATCAGCTCTAGGAAGGGGCACGTGCACGTGCACAGCTGTGGAGGTTCGGCGGTTCATTTTACGATAGTGGTTAGTGAAATGGTGTGAAGTTCTGAGAGGTAAAAGGTGATAGGGAGTGGCGGGGCGGTATGAAGAGCATGGAATAAATTTAATGTTCAAATGAGTAATAAAGAAGCTTAATATTGAATATGTTTATAGATTGCTAGGGGGCTCGAAGACCAAGCTTTACTTGTTATTACCTCCGCTAAGGAGGTTTTGTTCTTGATGGGGTTTCTTAGTCTGTCACCTAGCAACGTAACTTCAATAGTTACGGAAGGATCATCATGAAATCTACTGGAACTGCTCGGAATGTCATGCACTACAGATGATTGAATATTGGTGTGATCCACCGGTCGGTTTGTCTCTTTGTTTCTGTGCATTATTTTTGTCAACAAAATTAGCAGCATTACGTTCACATTTCACTGAAAAGAGGCAGGTGCTGAAGAAATATTACGTGTTCACGCCAAAACACACCTACAGACGGAAGAAATGTTAACAGTCGTAAGGAAAGAATCACAAGAAAGTTACAAGAAAATACCTAGCGGCACTGCAGTCATGCTCGCCCACGGTAAGATTGAGAAGCAGAGAACTGCTGCCGGGCAGTCATAGAAACCTTGCAAATAAGTGAGAGGAGAACAGCCTGAGAAAGGCTGGTCAGGTTTACCCTTCGCCACTGCACCATGTCGCAGTACTACAGGTTACTGCGGCGTGTACAGTACTGCATACTGCCTCACCATATTGAGGTACTGCACACTTCTGCACCATATTACAGTACTGCACCTTATTCCGGTACTGCACGCTACTGCACTGTGTCGCAGTACTGCATACTACTGCACCATATTGCACTACTGCACCTTATTCCAGTACTGCACGCTACTGCACTGTGTCGCAGTACTGCATACTACTGCACCATATTGCAGTACTGCACACTACTGCGCTGCGTACTGCAATAGAAAGAACGACGCAGTTAGAGCCCACGAACAAGGCAGGCTCGAGAGCTGTCGGATAACCACAGCTACCACACGGTGTCGGGGCTGGAGCGAGACACCTGAGGCAATGTGTTTTATTTGATAAAAGCTCGCTATAAATTGCAGCAAATATCTGAGCATGCGGTTTTCAGATAACCTAACTGATAGAAATCTCAGTTCATGCCAGGTATATAATACTTCCACGCCCCGCACTGCATGGGCCCATGGCACCAAAGCCTATTCTTGAAAGGCGATGTGCTGCCATCCGCTCGCAATAGTTTGTCAAAACGCAGAGTGTCACCGAAATCAATGCTCCAGAGTAAAGAAAAATATTATTTTTACTTAGATATATCGGATGCAGTTAGGTACAGTACTCATACCATAGAAAGTGTTCCATACTACTAGTTGTAACAGATATGAGCAGGTCGACTTTCATGCTCCCATCACAAGCCATTTTGTACGAACATATGAAGTTCCTCACGTCCGCGTCGCTTGGTTGTTCAAAAGATCATCTCTGCGTCGAAGAGACGAGCAACAATAGCTGCACTGGAGGCAAGGATCCAATGCCCAGAGCTCTAGATGCAGAAAAGAAAGGTCGGTAGCGTAAAGAAATATCCAAACGGAAACTGATGGCACGTCATCAATGGTGCAGTGGGACACTGTGGCTGAGGGACGGCAGTGAGAGCGAGGGCAGATGAGTACTCCGAGGGGAGCGTCGAGAAGAAAAGAAACTTGTGTCACAAAAGACGTAGCAGCGGAGAAACAGTCGAGGATCTTCAGGAAATTTCAGACTGGGGAGTTCGTGCAGTGACCGTACGTGCGTTACACCGACAGGTCGTTAACTGCATTGTTTCTACAGCAGATAATCTGTGCGTCTGCGTTTGAATCGTTCTGCCCTAATAGTTTCTTCCTACGGACACGTGTGCCATTCGAATCTGAAGTTTCCAGGCCAAGCGCCGCGGCTGAGACAGACTAGCCTCCAGTACCTGAGGGCAGAGGCTGGACGAGACAGTCAGGGAGGCGAGCCCACGTCCAGAGGACCTCAGATTAAAGGAATGTCATCCCTCCCATCACCGGGCCTAATTTCCTGCAGCAGAATGCGTTTAGCTCAGCAAAAGCGGCCGGCGGCTGGGTGTGGGTGCAGGGATGCGAGTTTAGGGCGTCTGCAGGCACGGTTAGTGGGTAGTGACCGTGTGATGTGTGAGGGACGGGGGCCCGTGTGATGTGTGAGGGACGAGGGCCCGTGTGATGTGTGAGGGACGGTGGCCCGTGTGATGTGTGAGGGACGGTTCCCAAGTGATGCGTCAGGGACGGTTCCCAAGTGATGCGTCAGGGACGGTTGTCCGAGGTCATTACTTCAGCCCTTTGTAGCCAAGCGACAGTGAAGGCAATATTGGCGACAGTAAGGTGGCACCAATGAGTGCGTTTGCACAACCTAGCATCATGAGCAATATTCTGTACTGCTCAGAGACTAACGCAGTGTTTTGCTCTTCTGTAGGCTGCGGGTTGCGGAAAGATCTCCGTTATTATTTAGTTACGTATTTGTTTATCTATTCAAAATTTAAGTAAACAATTAGATATTTTTCATTTGTAAACATTTATATAACTAAGTAAATATGTAATTTTTCTTCGAATAAATGATTATTTATGTGCCATAATTATTCATATATTTTTTTATATGTGCATATTGGTAGAGTTATTTATTTTTTGCTTGCTTATTTCTCAGTTTATTATGTATTTTCTTTTATGATTGGTTTTTAGTAATCCGCTTGGTCTTATTTTCAACTTGAGATGTTTCCAAAGACAAAAATAATAACCTTTTCATTCACATACAGGATGCGGCTGAGGTATGAGACATTCATTGACGGCTGTGGCTTCCTAATTCGAATACTTGACATTTATTGCAGCGGCATTACATGACAGAGTGGGAAAGAGAATCCAGACGCTTTACCAATATGTGGTAGCTTGCGTGCATATCTGATATTCGCAATCAAGAATCTCACTGACAGGGATGGTGCAATGTTTCCTGGGATCAGATTCACGGCTGTGGGCGACAACAATGGAGTGCTGTCAATATGGTTTTCATTATTAAGGGCAGAATAAATCATTAATTTTATATGAAGCAATACCTCCACCCTGCGTCAACTTTACGAGCTGGAGCAGTGCTCCTGTGTTACTCAGCGGTCACCGGCAGCTTCATTTCAAAGAATGGAAGTAAAAATATCCTCAGTAATAATACTAATTAAAGAGTGGCATCTCTACGATATTCTTTTACCGTTATTCCCGCTATCACGGACATGCCATTAATTTAGCTGATAAAAAGCGAAGTGAAATAGATTCTGTTTTTATTGAAGCTCAACAACGCCACGCGCTGGTGATTGATAAGCTCTTTTGCTAGCATTGAGTTCACAAAATGGGATTAGAAATCCTACGTGAGGGCACTGGGTGCGATTCACGTATTTTGTTTGTGTGGTGAATCATACTGACCATCTCTAACTGATACGTCCCTATGAAAAGAGAGTAACTTGAATGTTAGATGCAAACTCCGTAGACTTCAGGCGAGCATTTACTATAGTCAAGCCGGCGTAAGGAGTCCGATGGGCGTAGCTAAAAACGCAAAGCAACTTTGCCAAATCTCACTCAAGGGCGTGATGTAACGTATCTCAATCGATAAAAAAATATTGTATTCGAAAATATAAAATGTATTGGTTAACAGATTAGATTTGGCACTGCTGCGTTCAATTCAGCCCCGCCCCTAAAGGACTGCTTACACTGGTTTGACTATAGAATAAACATAAGTTACGATAGTGATTTTGAAGAATTTAGCAATTTCATGGTTTATTATAG
Source organism: Parhyale hawaiensis (assembly GCA_001587735.2). Taxonomy (NCBI): domain Eukaryota; kingdom Metazoa; phylum Arthropoda; class Malacostraca; order Amphipoda; family Hyalidae; genus Parhyale; species Parhyale hawaiensis. Next base: position 1,092,961 of record LQNS02278163.1, read on the forward strand.
CTAGAATTGCTCCGGTTCCACCTAAATAAATATCTCTTACGGCATCATAATTGTAATTTCTATTCATTGTGTAGCAGGGTCAAGCTTTCATGTTGGGTGAACCGTGGTTTGAATATTGCTTTTAACGGACTCCATAGCAATGTTCAGAAAAAGTTGTATAACACAATAAAATAGAATCCATAATTTAGAAACGATAAGTTCAACTGTCCATGAAATAACTGAAATTCACCTGCAGTAACAGCACGTCATTTCTTCTGCGATGATGATAATTTCTAGATATGCCGCCTAGATTTACAAGAAATTAAATATGAATGCCGCCTACTAAGAGCAATATTTCTTTGCAACTGCACAAATTGCATCAAAAATAGTTCAGAACGATTCTTTACAATTTACTTGTATCTCCGAGACATTAGTTTAATATAGTTCATTTCTTTTATGACAGAAAATTTTCATTCAATATGGTAATGGCGATTGTTCATAATTTTTTATTGATAAAGGCATGTAATATAAAACGCTAATTTTCTAAATACATTTACACTGTCTTGCATGTGTAGTCTGATTAACATTTAGAAAGAGTATGCAACAAGTAATACATTAATGCTGTTGCGACTTCAAATACTGAGTGCAAAAACTCTTAGCATATTCTCAATAACTTCGATCACTCTCTTTGATCAGTGCATGTAAAGATACTACTTCGTTCATATGCAAGAACGACGTCATAACTCAAAAAAGGCAATTTTACAGGACAGAGGATTTTGATATTAAATAGCCAACTATTAAACAGCCATAATGTCACAAATACTGACCCATGACAAACTAGAGCACTATGAGAGCGCATACCTCCGCCAAGTGAGGCAACGGTAGCAAAATATTCAAATTGGCTCTGAAATCATTATTTTCTTTGTATAAACTCCAAAATCTAATAATTTGTGCTTTTTTATATTAATAACAGCTTGTTCAATATTCTTGGAGATCCGTTGAACACATTTTGAGTAATACTGTTAACAAACGTTATGACAAACATGAGTTAAAAATACAAACGAATAAACCGATCTGCGTTAAAATTTGATCATTTATGTCTTCTAACATTACTAACAACTCCTCTAAATTTCATAAGGATCCATTCATTATTTTTTGAGTTATTGTGCTAACAAGCATAAAATTAAAAACAGTGACAAACGAACGAGCAAACAGACGGATCATTACCAAAATTTGGCCATTTACTCTTTGTTATATGCCTAACAACTCATGTTAATTTCATCAAAATCCATTCATAACTTCTTGAGTTTTGGCATCTAGAAAAATGAGGCAGACAAACAAACAAACAAATGGATGGGCATATCTTCACCAAAAGTTAATCATCTGTTCTTCCTAACATATCTAATAATCCCTGTAAATTTCATCAAAATCGGTTCATAGCTTTTTGAGTTATCTTGGTGACAGACAGACAGAGAGACAAAAACGAAGAAAACATAACCTCCTTGGCGGAGGTAAATATGACAACACACGACACTTTTCCTTTCAAAGGCTGAACAGGAACTGAGATATACCATTGTTGACACCAACGGTTGGTAACATCTAGGCCGGCGCAAGAGTGACATTTACTGCCCTCTAGTGGTGAGTTTTGCAGGTAGAAATGTATCATTTTACCACAATATACAGCAGGGAACATGCAATCCCATGGTGGTCGTAACTCAAATTTCCCAATTTTTGACTTATGACGCTTTCACATATGCGCTACTTGTACCACTTATGATCTGTTATTGATCACCAAGACACTTTGAGCTCTCTTTGCTTCTAGAATAGGAAGCTTTGATCACAGTTTGTTTTATGAATGGAAAACTCTGGTCATACCTTGTTTCTAAGTAGATCCGCCAAGGAAGTCATGTTTTCGTCGCGTTTGTCTGTTTATCTGTCTGTGTGTCTCTTTGTCTGAATGTCTGTCTGTCACCAAGATAACTCAGAAAGTTATGAACCGATTTAGACGAAATTTGCAGCGATTGTTAGGTATGTTAGGAGGAACAGATGATTAACTTTTGGTGAAGATATGTCCATCCGTTTGCTTGTTTGTCTGGCTCATTGTTCTCAATGCTATAACTCAGAAAGTTATGGGTGGATTTTTATGAAATTGACATGAGTTGTTAGGTATATAACAAAGAGTAGATAACTAAATTTTAGTAATGATCCGTTTGTTCGTTCGTTTGTTACTGTATTTAATTTTATGCTTGTAGCGCAATAATTCAAAAATAACGAATGGATCTCTATGAAATTTATAGGGGTTATTACGATTAAATTTAAATGATTAAATTTTGGTGCAGATCAGTTGGCTCGTTTGTATGCTTGACTCACGTTTGTCATAACGTTTGTTAGCAGTATAACTCAAAAAGTTGTGAACGGATCTTCAAGAAAATTGCACAAGCTGTTATGACTATCAAAAATAACAAATGATGGGATTTTGGAATTTACACAAAGAAAATTATAGTTTCAGAGCCAATTTGAGTTTTTTGCTATCGTTGCCTCGCTTGGCGTAGGTATGCGCTCTCAGAGTGTGCTAGTTAACGTATTAATCTTACCGCAGTTTATACTGATAGAAAAGTAGTGTCAGGAAACAAACTTTGTTTCGTACTGTGCGCTCCTTAAACACCAGCATTTGTTAGGTACAGCTGAAGCTTGAAGCTTGTTCCGATTAGTTCATCTTCAAGGCAAGTACACTGAACAACGGAACTGAAGCTGCGGAGCCCCGACATCTGCGGCTTGGGCTCACCTCACCGGCGGATATCGTCGCCTTGCCGCTGCCGTCGTCCGCCGGCGAGCAAATGAGACTTAACTTCACCAAATAGCGGCGTAACCCGCAACAATTAAGTTGACTTTATTCAGCACGATTTTTATACTGCGGCGTGTTGCTCTTACATCCATTAAATGCCAATTGAGCGCTATAAAAGTGTCGGCTCCAGTTTACGACGTGCTGGACGACTCTCAACATCACACAAAGGCATATATTTTTTTTTCTCTTTACTGTTGTCAATACCGTTAAAATTTATAGTCTGCTCCCTCACATGAACGCTGAATTTGAGTGAAAATTTAAATCGCGGCTACCAATAGTCGTAGGAATAGTCAGTAAACTTGAAATAAAACAGTTTCTCTCTCAAATATTTATTGCTTAAATGTGAACCGCAAAGTCTGTTTTTTACTTATTTAGCTTTCGATACCGAGTTGATATCAGTATAAGTTATAAATGTGTTGACGCTCGTTCTATAATGCTGGTATATATAACGTAGTCGACACATTATGAGTTCGCACCCACAGCTTGACTAGTGGATGTGCAATAGGGTTTTCCAAAATCAAAGTTCTGCATCATGATGAGATAAGCGTTTTGGTATAATTGTAAAAGTCAAACTCCAGTTTCAATACTCTTTCAAAGAGTTCCTTCGAAGCAAAATGTGATAAACAAAAATTACAGCCAATTATATAAAATGCGCAACCGTGCTAAAATATCAAACATTTAGTACATAGGGTGTTATTGTACGAAACACTGGAATCCAGTTTTGTAAATAGAACTGATGAGATTGCTTGTCGGTTCTGTTTTCAAATTTAAAATTGAGTGTTTCGTAGTTTTGACTCAGACTGCATACAAAAAAGCACTCAATGTACTCAACGTTTGATAACTTAACGCTGTTTCACATGTCATTTCATTGGCTGTAATGTGTATTTAATACGTTTATTCGGAGGGATTTTCTTAATGAGTTATGAAAATGAAATCTGGTTTCATCTATTATACAAAAACGTTCTTCCCATCATGATGCAGGACTTTAATTTTGTAGAAAAAAACTTCAAACATTTATAACACTAATGCGCAGCTTGCCCGTCGTATCGATCCATAGTAAACGTTAGCATCACAAATACAACAGCTCGCAAACGATACGCTAGCTGCACATCCACTAATCAAGATGTGCGTGCAATTGCAAAGTGTGTCAGCGGCATGACATGGGTGTCACACACCAGCTGCCAAGACCTTCTTACTTGCAGCATCCGCTCCGTTCCGCACAGCTGCTAAGGGCACCGACCTGTCAGCAGTAATCAAGCGAATGTTTCCTCTTGACGCCATCATGTTTCCGGAGATGATTAGAGGCGTGTCCATATTCATGCAAACGAGGATCTTAATTGGCTTCTGGAGGATGCTCACCAATTGATTAAACTCCTTTGATTTGAATATATTCACTGAACTTGACTCAGGCCGCACTGCAATCTTGCGGTTTTCGGCAAGAGATCAAAGTTCCAATTCTGGCTCTAATAATCTGCAGAGTGACTTGCTTGGTGCCTCAGGCTTTACCTAAACTTATGTAGTTTTTCAATGTTTGCTGAAGTCAATTTTAAGCCTTTCACCCCACCTAAGTGGTACAAATAGTAGAATTAAGCACAAAGTGGTGCTTAACTCTAGCATAAATGAGATTATATGCTGAAAGACTTGAAGAAAATAAAGGTTTATCGTAAATTAATTAAAAATTTGCTGACAATGTAGAACTGCTTGAATAACTGAAAATATAACTTCCAAAAAGTCTCTAGCTGAACACATCAACACATAATGTTAAAAAAATCTATGCAAATGTGTATTGAAATACTCTTAGGTACACAGCAGGCTAGGCAACTTCAGTCGAGCTTCGTACGGTGAGGTAAGCATGGCTGCGTTATTGAGATATCCTTCATAAGCTGGGGTCACAGTAAACAATTGCACGCACAAGAACACCTCGCCCAGGAGTCACAAACTCCTAAGCTCCGCAGATCAGCAGCTGTTATTAATATACTTGCGTGCATACATGATCGTCTCATTAGCTGAGATCTTCCTTTTTTCTTCTTTTTTTTCCTCAGTAATCAATGTCCTATTAACCCCTTCACTGCAATGACGATACTGTTGTCGTCATGACGACCGCACCGCCGCTCCCCGATGCTGATACCCCTATCGTCACGGTTTATTTATTTCTTCCCTGCATATTCTCTATGCCGGAGCACACGGCTATACTCACTGATAGAGCATAAATATAATTAGAATACTTGATGAAGGATAGAGCATCGGTTGGCGAAACCGCGCGGTCGTGTGGAAGGGGTTAACATAATGGTAATAGCTCATAGAGGGCCGGGGCGTAAGTTTCGGTGTCTCTTGGGCAATAGGCCTCTTGGTTCGTCTACTGCCGCCTATCTAATCTAGTGTCATTAGTATATGGACGTTCAGCTCGTAACGTCGCCCAATACAGCGTGAAAGTAGGTAGAATAGATACGGTAGCAGGAATGATAAGCGAGCGTAACACCCGCTCATAATTGAGCTTGTGGCTGCATCGTATGGCTCCGTGTTCAACTTACTCGCCACTCTACGTCCACCTCACCAACTTGATTAGCCACACGGTTCTATTGGTTTACACTCACAAAATACACGTCTGCTATACCTAAGATCTTAGGG
>LQNS02278163.1:1116090-1128881 GCA_001587735.2 Parhyale hawaiensis
GGTATATGGTGGTGAGTCTAAGTGGTGCGTCAGTGGTGCTGGTGAGTGAGGGCTTGTTTAGCTGGTGTTGGGTATATGGTGGTGAGTCTAAGTGGTGCGTCAGTGGTGCTAGTGAGTGAGGGCTTGTTTAGCTGGTGTTGGGTATATGGTGGTGATTTTAAGTGGTGCGTCAGTGGTGCTGGTGAGTGAGGGCTTGTTTAGCTGGTGAAATAATTGATTTATCTCTATTTCAACCTCAACGCATGACAGATCATTCAAAATTCATTTATATCTAAAGCAAAGAACTTCGTACCACTCACTTCACCTGTCCTATTTTTCTCACCATAGTCTGCCTGGCCGATATAAAACAGTCCTCCCCACCCTGCCCCAAACACCATCAGCACATACGCACCAGAGCACAAGTATCAGGTTCTTAAGACTCCTTGCGCCAGTCTGCCTGGCCGATACAAAACAATCTCGTGAGCTGATGAAGAGACTCATAAAAACCTTTCTCTTATTCCACGGCACAGCTGAGCGCTATCGGAAAAAGTTCCGTCTCTGTTACCCTTTCGGAAGCCATTGCGAGTCTCCTGCATCTTTTATTAGACAAGGAAATGATTGCTTTGCCTCCATCGCAGCTCATATGGAGTCCAAGATATCATCTGCCTTCCCTCAGCTAGACTATAAATGAGATGCGTAGGCAGTAGATATAGTGCAGGAAGATGTTCCAGTGAACTGACCGTCTTGGAATTAAAGCGGAAAACTTGGAATATTCCTATATGTGTGGTTAAGCTTTCGTTACCAGTCATCAGTAAGAGTTTTTTTTTTTCAGGATACCTAAACTTCTCAGTCGTAAGTGAAGCCGAGAAACTACACAAAGAAATAAGCGGTTGCATTTGCTAAGGGATATACGAGGTATAGGCCTAAAGTTTGGGCCAATGCATCTACACCCTAATGCCATAATAAAGCTCTACACGAAGGAGCAGAACGCTAGCACATGTAACGAACAGTTGTGCGAAATCTAGAGGGAAAACCTCGAGTCTGTGCGTCTGGAACCACCTCATATTTTCATTTCCCCTACACCAGCAGTGCGCTACATTTCCAGAAAGTTTGCTCCAATGTTCCGGACGCCGCTTTCACTGCCGTTTCACTGCGAGCGCGGCCTAGATGGGCAGAAAGCATTAGGGACGCTACAGGATGTTCCAGTGATGCGAGCTGGAGTAACACGCGTCAATCCTTGCGCAGCGAGCCTGCCAGATATCAATATCCAGATTGGCTGGAACAAATCTATCACTTTCCTCATGCCTGCACCAGTCTTTGGAGCCTGGACTTGCATGGGATGGCTCTCTGGGCCAGTGTTGCACGTGTGGCCTATGATATTGCCAGCCACAGGCAAGGCAGAGGTAAGTAAAACAGTCATTTTCCAGAACATTTCTTGGGAGAATGAAATGAACTTTCATGAAATTATAATGTCTTTGTTAATGAGTAAAGAGCGCCGTGTTTCTATGCTCCATTTCAATCCAATGTTGTGAAATTTAGTAATTATCATATATATTTGGAAGTACATTAGATCAAATGATAGTCCCTTTCGGCATGGGATATCTGAACGATGTACTAGCAAAATTGTTGTTGTTTCTACGTGCTGGAACAGTGAGTATAATAATTTTTATTACTTTTATTATAACTACACACTCAATGAAACTACACAATGAAAGATCAGATGAATCATCAAAAAAGCTCAAGATACTCGAGCCCCTGCTAAGAATTACAACAAAATCAATATCAGCTGACTTGAATGTTAGCAGATCTACATGGTCGAAGACTTATCCTGGTAGACTTCCATGCCAGCACAGATCGTGGTATAAAACTCCAGCTGGACTAGTGAGCTTAGAGCACAGTTAATTCACTACAGATAGTTATGTCAGACAATAGAGCCTGCAGTTGAAGCAAAATGGTTATCCATTGTAATCCTAAGAAAATCAAGTGAAGATGTCAAAAGAAAATATAGAATTTTGGAAAAGGCTTCTGTGAAGCTTCTAAAAGAGATGTGTCATCTTCGTTTCAACGATACTTGTTTTACAAATCAATTGCTGCCAACGTGCACAAAACAATATATAAATATATATTAGCCAATTGCGTCAGTCTTTTTGCAGCGGGGCATCCTGGGTAACCCCAAGTCAGAGGCATCTTGGGTAATTTCCACTATGGCATCGTATGGACGAAAGGCGAAGTGTATGTCGTGATTGTTTATTACATAGACGTTTGTAAAATTGTTCAATTGTAGTTTATTATTGTTTTCATGTATGCATAATATACTATTTTATAACCTGTTGTAATGCAAAGTATTCTTGGTGAATGAAAATCGTTTAAGTTTGTCTTTTTAAACCCATGCGAATCATTCTATTTCGCGCAAAGTATTCGCTTCAACTTAGGTAAATATTTTCGGATGATTTCTCAGTTCGTTTTATGGTGCTGGAATCAAGATGCAATACAATACATCAAATCTCTGGTCTATTATTTTCCTTTTCTTATGAGATTAAGTGCATGGGTAGTTCCAATTTAAAGTAATAAATGATAAGCAATTAGAGGGAAAGTCTTTCTGGTATAATGTAGTACAACGAGCCGCCGCTTGCGGCCTCATTTGTTTACTCAGAAGAGTGACGCGGCGGTCGGTCATTGGCTGAAATTGACGTCAGTCAGGCGGTCGCTGATTAGCTGAAATTGGCCTCGGGGTGTTCGCTTAGAGCTGACATTACTATCTGTAGTAAATGAACTGTGGCTTGGAGTCAGACAGTCTCCAGTGTAAATGATGGCCCTCATTCGCATTTGTACATTTCCCTCAAAAGCTTTTTAAGCAGGGACAGAAGTATACTACACTGAGAAAAATTTTGTCCTAGAACAGAAACACGCAAGTGTATCATGATGATGCACTTTAACTAAGTCCACTGTAATTATAGTAATACTCATGTATTATCTTACATACAATAATTACCCCTAACGAGTTATTTATTTTGCCTTAATTGTAGAATTTAGAAGTTCAAGCATTGAAGGAAAGAAAAAGGCAGCGCTGTTAGAATTCGAGACTCGTAGTCAGCCAGGAAGAGATTTTTCATTCCTTCGCAAAATGGATTTCATATCCTGTTTTGCACACTACCAGTTATATATCGTCAAAATTTTAAAATAATGAGGCATAATGTAATCTACGTCAGGTGTATCTACTGTATGAGAGATAAAGAATGATCATTATTACCGTTGTAGCTAAGTCAGTTAAAGTACTTCATTATGATACACTTGCGTGTTTCGGTTTTGGGACAAAATTTCTCTTACTGTACCAATGTTTCTCACTGTTTATTACCTTGTTACCCATACACTGGCAAACAACGCTCCTGTTAAGGGACAAGTTCACCAAATTATTTTGGGCATACAGCCGAAAGGCTGAGCTGACGAATCAGCTCAGCAGACAGGGTCAGGAGCCCGAGAAGAAGAACACTACTCAAATAAATGCAGCATGAAACCATATGACCATCTGCAGACTACTTGGCCGTCACCAAACACTGCACTGCCTTTACACAGGAGCCCAGCCATACTCAATGCACTTGAGACCAGGCGCCTAACGTCTGCCTTAAATCTAAGCTTCTCATCAAAGAAGATGTCGAGTATCTCCAGGGAGCTGGTCGTTGTAACACTGTGTTACGTACGTACTACATATATTTGCAACAAAGTCCGGGACATACTGTCACCCTCAGATTTAGTCATGCCTGCATTCAGCTCAACGCCCAAGCAAAGTGCCATTCAACCATTCATTAATACTCGACAATTCCTAATTCAATGAATGGGTAACAATATCGCACATTGCATGGGGTAGAAGTCACTACTATCAAAGGGTAGTAGTTGACATAGTTGAATGCAGTGTTTCTCAGCGAAGAGAGCATGTAGCTAATGTACATAAAGCACTGCTAGAGGCCTATATTGCCATTTTTATAAACGCTTGAAAGATATTTATTTTACGAATTCAGTCAAACAACCGTCCACCGACACACGCTGCGTGCGTTCGGATATAAAATCACCAATGAATGACCAAATCGTACCATCTGCATGTAGGTAATAGACGCAAAATCGTTGATTCTATTGGAGTTTACAGTTAAGTTCAACTGCTATGATTCAACGTCAAGTGCAAGCACTGCGACATAGACAATACAGCGTTACAAGAACACAAGCTCTGTCATTGTGCAACTACTAGTTGGTTATAGTGTAGCAATCCATGACAACATCAGCCATGCAACTCTGCTTACATGGCGCTACAGTAATTTCTGGAACACCTTTGACAAAATCCGTATTAAGGTAATATTGAAAAAAAAACTTTATATATTACGAAGCCAAAACCATAGCACTGGGTAAAATATTTCTAATCGCCTTAACCCTACAAAGGAACACCTCTAGCGAGGAGTTATAACGGGAGAGGTGCGGTGCAATGTAACGCAGCCTAATGAATTGCTAATAAATTCATTATTTATAGGTATTTCGAATAAAAAGTCAGCAGGCACACTCTTCAGACATTCATACATGAGTTGAGATATAATTAGAATCATGAATTCAATGGTAAATTATAATAAGACACCATAATATGAACATTTTTAAGAGAACGATGGAAAGCATAGAGCGATATACATTTTGTACGATAACCGTGGCAGTTTGCTCACCAATACAAGCAGTGTGCATGTGTTCGCGCACTGTGAGGCGCCTGCTGTATTACAGGGACTGTACTGCCTACGTACGCAGAACAATCAATGTACTACGAGTGTACACAACAATATTCATGCAATGATACAGTATACAATCTACTGCGACTGCACTGATATAGCCTCATTTAGCTAAGGCTGTCATATTTATATTAAATAATGTTTGTAAGTCCACTCGTAATTATAACCCTTGGATGAAGTTACATGCAGATACACAGTATAAAGAAAAGTTGAAACGTATGGGGCTGCCGGCCGTACGAATGCAGGGTGCGTTGCACTATAGCGCAGGTCTCCCTTCATAGGGACCATTTATCATGAAATCTGTGGTATTTTCACTTATGCATGGTATTTTCATTCAAATTTTTGCACAAAACATGAACAATGTCATTTTATGAAAAGTCACAAGTTTCTAGTAACTCAACTGAAATTTGAAAGCAATAAAAATGCAAATTTCTGCGGGGTGAGGTGCAATACACATCAGGTCTCCCTTTGTAGGGTTATATAACAGTATAAGAAAAGCATGCCTATTAGGTCTAGTCTAATTCATGCATTGTGTCGAGGATCTCCAAGAGTGCCCATATATACAGTGCTGGATCGGTAGGCTGGTTGTGTCAAACGGGTGATATATATTTTTTTTTTATGTGGCAGTGATAACAGACACTAGTCATCTAACTGTGCAAAAAGGAGGAATGACTTAGCAGAGGGTGAAGACAATACCACAAGCGGGTTCACCGTGAGGTGGCAAAGAAGGCTCAACACCGAAGACTGAACCCCCCAGCTGCTAATCCTCAGCAGAAACTCTTCGGCACGCTGTTCCTGTTGATGTTGCAGGGACAGTCTTGTCAGTCAGTAGGCTGAGGTTGGCGCGCCACATACGTTTTCTATGGGGCCCGCAATGCCCAGAGAGCTATTTGTTTAATAACCTCCAAAGGGAACCGTCACTCATCATCAAACCAACCTCCTGTAAAACGAAACTATTAAATCAGCAAGTTTAGAGATGGGGTCGTCACATCCCAGCAAATGACGCCCGGGACACTCGTTTTCCCCCTCAATGAAGGCGATAACCTCTCAGTTAAGTCTACTCACACATACCGCCCTCTTCGCAAGTGCCGCAGCCTTGTCCCACTCCGACAGGACAAGGTGTGAGTGGTAAGAAGTGCCTAGTGGAGAACAAACAGTTTTAGTCATCAAACCAGGGATATCGGTGCAGACAATCACCAGCTATACCGTGGCTATTTGAACACACTGCGTGTAGTTAGACAAAGTAAAGTACGAGAGTCTATAGAGCAACCTCACCATGGCTATCGAGACTACATAATAACTCCAGCCGATGCCTAAGATGCACGTTCAAGTTTACATGCTGCACAGTAGATGCAGCCACTTGCAGCAACCGCCTCCTGTTGCAGTGAGTAGAAAGCGAATGCTGCACAGTAGATGCAGCCACTTGCAGCAACCGCCTCCTGTTGCAGTGAGTAGAAAGGGAATGCTGCACAGGAGAGGCAGCCACTTGCAGCAACCGCCTCCTGTTGCAGTGAGTAGAAAGCGAATGCTGCACAGGAGAGGCAGCCACTTGCAGCAACCGCCTCCTCACCTCATTTCTCCGCGCAGCACCAAGAGCGCCTCAAGGCGGATGTCACAACTGGTGACAGTCACAAGTGGGAGACAAGAGAGGCGTTTCCATACACTTTGATGTGTTGGACTTGTACTTCGTCCTCTGGTTCAACTCAGTTCGATAAATCAATTGCTGCCGGAGGCAATTTTGATACTGTTCTGCTATTGGTGGCTTTGAGGAGAGCCTTAGCTGCAGATAGCTCTTGTCTCTTGAGGTGAATTGCTTTACTTGAAAATAACATCTGCTGTAGTAGATATCGCAATAATAATAATAATAATAATGATTTGTTGATTAGAAATTCACCACCCGATTAGAAATTTATGGACACTAATCCATCACACTCTATCGGAAAACATTCAATAATCGCATTTAATTTTTACTATACAGTGATGGCGATTTTTTCCGAGTTATCTCTTGAATATTGCTGTACTTCTTTGGTCAACAAAATTACTATGGGAAAATATTAATCAAGTAGCCGATGTCTCCTGGCGAAACCATTCCATAACAGCGGTTCTTTGTGTCGGAAGTTCTCCAATTAGGTCATAGGTGTTGCATGGAAAAAACTTATACTGCACTGATTTTGGTTTTCTGTCATTCTCTACAGATCAATTCCTTATTCATCGTGAAAAAAAAAACAGTGTACAAAACTTATTTCTGCCCAAGTAGCTCATAAAAACTTGGTCAGACTTTCCGTATGACGAATTTAGTTACTAAATCGCCAGCTGAATTTCCCTCGCTAATCGTCGCTTCAATTTTTCCTGTACATACTACAGCTTTCAATGGTATAATCAACTGTGAAAATGCTCTAGTTAATCTTAGTTCACCTGTCAACGCTGACAAAAGTGTCTCAATACCAGCACGTGCTCCCGTGCACTGAAGTGCAATGCCTGTCTCATATATACAGCATGGCTACTTACTGCATATTCTTCCTTCAGAACACGGCAAGACGTGCTGGGTTTGGGATAACAACCACTTGTCACAGTAATCTTATTCATGCGGGTGTTATCACCAATGCAAAACACAACAGCAGCTGCAAGATAGAAATGGCACAGATTTCCCTAAAATTACCACCAAATTGCAAATTTTCTTATCCAGCGGCATAAAATAGCCTCGATCATCTCACTTACGTTGGCATCAATTATTGCTGGGCGAGCTTCTGTTGAATCTAAAAAACAAGGCCCAGGGGAAAAGATTGTCATCCGTACCATTTCGGCAGCCGTCGCTGCCCATAGCCAGAATTCCAGTAGACCGAAGGGAGAGAATTTTAGGCGCGCGATGGCAGCTCATCACCGGCAATGACGGCCGGATAGCTCCGCCAAATGGCCGCTAAAAGCTATCTGCTTTGATGATAATTAGCAGATGATGAGAGCGCGTGTTGTGCTGACACGCTGCAGCTCTTACTGCCTCCAGATGACAGCGTTAACGCTGCTGCATGTGCTTTGCAGCTGTTGACGCAGCTCCTGCAGCTATAGCGAGCTGTTTACAGAGCGCAGCATGACAATGGCAGGTCGTTTCTCTTATGAGGGCAGCGTCAATAGAAGAAGATTTCTCTTATTTTTTACTTCTGTTACTGCTGCTGGATTATTTGTTTACTTTTTTGTGACGATTGCTTTGTGTTCAATGCTACTTCCATTTTTTTTGTGTGTAAGACAATATAGAGCCTAATGTTAGCTACAGCTGACCGAGCTAATTACAGATGCTGACAATACTGCTTTTGTGTTTTGCACCTAAAGCACGGAACAGGTCTTAGCGAACAGTCACAAGATTTTCTATGACTTTTGGCTACACGTTTTCTTTGACTATTGTCAAGTCAAAAGCTATTTTTCAAGTCACATCCTCTGTTTGCGCTCTTAGGCACTCTGTAAGCGCGCGCCTTACTGTAGCTAATAAAGTGTTTTACTTCCCAATGCTTTGCAATGAACTTAAGAGCCAACAAAGCCAACAACTGTGATTATAGTTGTAAATGTTAGAACTGTCTAGAATAGGCCTCGTTTGCTATGGTCTTCTGGCTAAGCTACTCATATACTATGTGAAATGGTTGGCCTTTGTTGAAGTTTATTAGCACAATTTGCTCAACAGAGGAACGTTGTACAGGCTCAATGGACAACCAAGTAGTCTCTTGTCGGGACACTGCGCCATTCAAAGTAGGCTACAGCTGAGTATGGCCTGACGCACAGGGCTAGTTAGCAGTGCTGAGACTCATTCTGACGTCTGCAGCCAAAGTAGACCACAGTACCTACAGCAACTTTACCTCAACTGCATCACCCTCTCATAGTAGGAAGAGAGCACTGCGCTCGTTGTCTCAGAGTCTGAGGTTCGCTTCCTCGCCGGATGATGAGTTTGCGGTACTCGGGATTGCAGCATCCGTATCGCAGACTCTGAAAGTCCACTGCGAGAGTACTGGCCTAATCAGCAATGGGGACGGCCAGGAAGCCGCACTCGTCATATTAGTGTTCCATCTTCCACGAAATTGCTCTTTCAATAGATGGTTGACCACAGGCGTGCACTCCTCTAGTCTTTGCGGAGGCACTCTCTGCAGCACGAACGAGTGCATATGGATTTTCTACTTAGGGTGAGGGATAATGATAATTGTACCTACCTTCTGTAGATATCGAAGAAAACTCTGTGGATACCAGATGGCTGGACTCACTCTCTAGGGGCTTATACGAGTACACTTCAATTCGGAAGCCCTGGTTGATACCAAAGTAATCTCACTGCTGATAGTCGCAAGCAGCGCAGCGAAGGTTTATGCTCTTTGGTTATTTCTTTAAGTGTCCCACAGATGTTCAGCAGGACTCCTTATTTCGTTTCTCTGCTGCTGAGGGTAGGCCGTTGCTGCAGAGGGGCCTGCAGCGTCTCCGTTCTTGAAATTTGACTTTTTTTTTGCTTTTTGTTGTTTGTGGCCGTCGCTGTTGCCACTGACTTTTAATTTGTGTTGTGCTCTTCACTAACGGCGTCAGTGCGGGCACAGCCAACTTGCTGATCTTCAGCTGGGTTGCCCACATGTATTTATAAATGAATTATAGTTTGTGATGCCCATTTGCTGCTGACATGTCGAAGGTAAAGTGGCCTTGATCGTGCACCAAACTATAATACCTTCGTACACTGGTTCACGCTACAGATAAGTCCCATCTGAGACTCAAAAGAGTTCACGGCTGCAGTCGATCACAGATTGTCTGAACTACGGTATCTGTGACGAAAGGGAAGGCTCATATGACAACTACTGCCCTCGACCGTTAGGTCAGACCCCCTCCCAAGTGTACTTGCAAATGTGCTGAAGTTGCATGCCGAGCACCAATGCTTTCCTCTCTGGCTTAGAATAGAACGTTCAGCTCTTTGATAGAGAACGAGGCAACGCCTCTTAACCCTGAGTCACTGGGAGTACATTCATTTACACTTCCTTTTATTCTTCTTTGAACCTCTGAGCAAATAAATTATTTTCATTAGCATAAATACAGGCTAACGAACAGCTTAGTGAAATGTAGACTACTGTAGGTGTGAGCACGAACTTCGCATCTCACCTTATGTAAGTTCTACGGCATTTTGCTACCACGAGTAGACAGGAAGAGTACGGCCCAAGCAAAAGCAAGCTCACTAATGGTGGCAACACATTATCATAACAATTGGTGTATATTTAAATATTAACTTTTTAAATAAAGAATGACATGGCTGCAGCTTCTGTATCAGGAAGATCTGCGCGGTATAACCAAGATCAAATAGTGTAACACGAACAGTATTTGATCGTATTATACTTAGGTACAATACGCTGATGCTTTAAGCTCATTTTCTCTAGGTAGTGAAAACATGGCAATTGCTGGTGTATGAATTCGAGACGTCTTCTGTCACTCACGCTTGTGCTCCCGCGAATATTTTCTATGAGAACATTTGAACAGTTGTATGTGAGAGCAGTTTAATTGCTGAAAAAACTCGATAAAATTATAACTGAGCTTCGAAGCAATAATTGCATTGGCTACAGCAACACGGCATCGCTACAACGTGCACGCAATTACCATCCAAACCGGAAGCGTGTGTGTTGCAGCCACGTGCAGTTAATGTTCTATTTCTTCAATTCTTCCAAATGAAACTCCCTACTGAGGCCAGCAATAGGAGGGCTGTTAGCCAAAGCACTCTTGTTCATTTAAGCATTCAGAGGAGCCCTGTAACTTTAATTGAATGCAAGGGAACATATCGTTGACTTCCTAAACTGGCCTGGAGCGCACGCAGCTCTCGTCTCCCAACTTATTGTTGCAACTTTGCTCTCAGACTAAGTGAAATCATGGCCGCTTTCTCCGTCTGCTAAATTGCGCACCTCCGTTACTGTCCGGCGAGCTTTAGAACTTTGCTCAGTTTCACTGGCCGGCGAGCAGGGAAAGTGCAAAGGCTGCAGCAGTCGGTCTTCTGCGCCTAACTTTGTGTAACTGCAAGTGTGTGAGAGAGAGAGGAAGGGAGGGAGTCTCTGCATCCAAACTTTGGCAGTATCAGCTCCAACTGCTCAAGTAAGTGCGCAGAATAATCAGGGAGATGTGGCAGGTGAATAGAACTAAAACCTGTGCACTAGAAGGTGTTAAGAATTACATACTTTCTTTGTTGGTTTCCGGAATAGGCAGTGCCGGATAAATAAATAAGTAAAAAAAAAATAAAATAAAAAATAACGTCAACCTGAAAATAGTGAGTAGCTTAAGAATATTCCCGTTTAATATTAACTGTTTGAAGATTGAATAAGCACAGATATAGGTCCTGGACCCCACAATATTTTGACTGTCCACACCTCGCAAATGAAGCTGATGACAAATTGATAAAATCCTCTACAAAATTTGTTTCACTCTACGTACCTATTTGAACAAATAAAAATAATGATAATAAACTTTTCTTGGAGACGCAAGTAATGCATATATTGGAAAGAAACACGCATGCGTGAGCACTGGCCAAGGTAAATTGCAATATTAATGTATACTAGCCAATTTTAGATCATTTTACGGTCCCAAACGTCAATCACCGTCGTCCACAGCTGGTATATAGCTACGAGTTTGTGTTTCTTGCTGTTACACACATTTCTTGCGTCACCGAGAACCGCTTACTTTTTTGAGGTTATTTTATTGCCTGGAAAAGATTTTATCCACTCTATCTCTCTATCTATTTACAATCAGCCTCATTTGCTAATTTCAGTGTACAGTGAAGGTATCGTGTGGTCCATGAATAGGTACATAAAAATTAGACAACTAAAACTAGGATTTATCGTAGAAACAGCTCTGCTTGAAACGTTTTTCATGAAAATTTTGATTTTTCCAGAGTTGTTAACAAAATTTGACAACCTTATGAAAATCGTTGTACCAAAACAGCACACATTCCAGTGTACCAGTGGAAACCAATACAAGCAGTTTTGCTGTCAGTGAACAGGAAGGCGTACTGGTTTTGGAGCAACACTTTTATTAAAGAAGCTGCTATCAATAAAAAAATTACTAGAAAGGCAGGGATGGGAAAAGTATGGAGCTAATATCCATCCAAAACTTGTGCAGTTCCAATCAATCAAAGTGAGAGTATTTGCTCAGTTAAATCCTCCACGATCGCCCCAGTTGAGATAGATGAGCAGAGAAGCTCAATGGAGCCCCCGGGAAAATTTCCCGACCCCCACAAGAGCAACATTTTTGGGGGCGGGACAAAAGAAGATGCAACCCGGGCAGTCTAGACTCCATTATTTAATTTTTTTCATCTAATAACTTTTTTGGTCACAAGTTCTCCTCAACCAGCTGAAAGTGAGAAGTGTGGATATTTTCTCTTTTTTTTTTTTTAAATATGCAAAATAAAAGCGTCCAGATCGTTTCTCTCTTCTTTCTCGGGAAAGTGACTTTTTCTCTGGTCAACTGCCCTTTGAAGGCCCAACGCTCTGTAAAAAGTTTCCCTCGTGGAGATTTCTTCCGTCTCCGGAGCTAACGATCGTTCCCGCGTCCTATTCCCGAGTGTAGCTAATGCTGGAGCTGTTCAAACATGTTAGCGTTTTTGATTGAGATTAAAGTGGACTTTGGACCTTTGATGTTCCGATATTTTAGGCATGCGCTGTCAAAAGAAAAGTGGCAAGGTCGCTAAAAAAGCTGATTGGCTTTGAAGCCAGCATGAAGTTAAGCGGAAAATAGGTAGCGTAGCGTTAGACAACATTACCAAGAATTCTATTCTCACTTCTATGGATATACTGAGAGTCCAAAAACATTAATATTAAACTGTTAAAATAAATTTGTATGCATAAAATGAAAACAGCTTGAATTTGGTCACCTGTTTTAAGTGCTGTTGGAAATTGATTTTGTTTATTTACGATGCATATGCCAAGTTTGTCACCACTAGAGACAATGTATCAAAAATGCTGTCAATGGAAACTTACCTGGAAAAAGGACAGAAAGGAATTCAACAGCCGACTTGGCAACCACCACATCAGGGAAATCCCGCACAAATGTGGATAAGAGGTTAAA